>OU343224.1:177671845-177943739 GCA_910596185.1 Chrysanthemum makinoi
AAACTCATGTCTTTGAAACTTCTAGATTTTGATACAATCTTTTCCAAAAGCCCAGTTGAGTTAGTTTCCCTAACGTTCGGCGTTACACCATTTTCGACTAAATGAGGCCATTTTAGTCACTTTCATTGCAAATTTCCAGCGACATTATTTTTTGACCGAAAAGTTAAAATTTTTAATAAATCATTAAAACTATTGTAGGATGACATTTTGGCGTAAATACTAGTAAAGTGGTTGAATAGTCAAGGCGATCAAACTAGTTTCCAAAACTAAATATTATTTTGCAAAACTGCATTAATGGTATAAATAACATCTGAAATGCATACATAACATTTCATCATAAATATTCACATTATCATTATCATTCATAATGGTCAAGGTCAAAGCTATCCGCCATTTGCGTCCCACTCACTCTTGTCATCATACCAATTCATCAAGTGAGTTTCATAGCCCCATTTTAATTGTTTAGGGCTATTTTTGGGGAGATACATGCTTAACTATTTTAAACATAAGTAGCACTTTAGAGTTTTGAAGGATAACTTCTATCATGAGAGAACAAATCCATTGTTTCAAAGCTTGGATGACTTGTACTGGTATTAAAGAGTTGTACTTGTTTGTTGAATACGAACAAATAGTTCAACTACTATACAGATAAGAGTTCGATGTCAGAAGAATGAAAGATACATAGTCATTTGTAAAGTTCAATGAAGAAATGACTCATATTTATCGGCATAAACTTCTATGTGATTGACTCCATGGATACCTTGCATTGAGGGATCCAAGTTCTGTATAGGGTTGATCCTCTTGATACTCCTCGTATTATAATGTTCTAAGTCATGGTTGGGTCATGATACATTGAGTCTTGAGTCCTATTGAAGTTAAGTGCTATTGTTTAAACAGGTAGTGGGTATGCTCCGCAGGTTCATTTGACATCGTCCTATTAAACTTTTACATAAAATATATACAATTTAATGGTGGGCTTTTGTGAAATACTATACCCTTATGAGTTTACTTGAGTTTGTATTTATTTAACTTGGGCAGAGTGGATTTCAATAAGCCTTTTCATACTTATTTGAAAGGCTTTTACATTTCAACACAAACTAGCATGAACTTCATGAACCTATTGTTGACCAACTTAAGCATGTTTTTATCCTCATGTATCTAAGGCATTCACTTCATGGCATGCATTTTGGACACATCGGACAGGTCGCGATGGCCAATACTCGTTTCATGGGCTTTTCTTTTCTTTAACCGTCTCGTTCTGAATTGTAACAAACTTATTTCGCACAAGTTGATTTTCATTTGGGACCTACTTTTGTAAACTCGATTGTTTTATTAAATCAAGCGATGTTTCTTTTATCAAAACGACACTTTGAGGTACGTTCCAATATAAGGCTGATTGATTGTGATGCTACTGGCAAGTCCAATCAAATGAAGGAATTCCATTCTGGGAAGCCATGAGTAATTTGGGGGTTTGGCGGGTAATGGGAGGTAAGGATCGATGACCTTAATTTGAACAATGTGATGTAGCGTCTTAAACAATATTTTTTTATCTTAGAACTTCAGTAGTAGATGGTATGGCAAAAAACAAAAGACATCTTAACCTAAGATAACTTAATAGGAATTTCTGACTCTTTGATATCATATCAAAAGTGGTCTTCCTCTGCATGCCTATATGTCACTTTGACATGCCATGCTTGTTATGCTTACTTTTACATACATGAATGCGATGTAGAAATAAATAGGTTTGAAATTGATGCGATGCAAAATCTTGCGTTACGTGAACATAATGGTCGAAGCCGGATCCACTGAGTTATAACTGGCGGATCCTTCATGAGAAGGATCCGTGGGATCCGCGTGGACAGTTATATAATTCTTACACCTTCACATCAATCTAACCCTCCAAACCTTATTAGACTAGTTAAACATGATACATTAGGATCAAAATACCCATCCTTAAGCTCAGTTGATCTCACATTCACTCATGAATGACTAAAGATCACATTCAAGGTGTTTTTGATTTATCATTTCTTCACAACTTACCATTTTTCTGCTCCAATGCTTACACATTGTTTATTTCATCTCAAAACACCTAGTTTGATATTTTTCTCAATTTTAGCAAATTGATTTTAGTCATCCTTATCTCAAAATAGGCTAAAAATTAGTTTTTCATTTCTTGTGATTTTTAAGGAATTTTCAAATTTCCTTTAAGTCACCATCTGATCTCTAGGATCATTTGACATCATTTGACACTCTTAAAATCTTAGTATCATGCTTAATCACTTATGTACGTACATAAAAACTCCATTCTCTTATCAAAAACCATCATTAGGTATCCTCACTCATTATGGCTAAACATTTAAAGTCCTATACCATTTAAGACACCATAAGGAACTTAAACACCAAGATATATAGGTACTTGACCTTGTTAGAACATCATCACTCCATTTCCTTCCTATCTGAAGACGGATCCCTAGTTTTAACTAGGCCGGATCCCAAAGTTAAGGGTCCAGTGGAACCGGGTCTAGAGACCAGCTAAAATTCACTCTACTCATCAATTTCAAACACTCTTTGGTAATCTAAATGTTTTACTTTGCCTTAAATGACTCCCTAGGATAGAAAAACACTGTAGTTAACCTTAGTGCATGCTAAAAACCTTAGTGGTCTAAATTTAATTCACTAACCTAATCTCATCCTTTATAAACCATGTGTGTTTGTGCTATCAAACCACCATTCAAACCACCATTCAAAATCAGTAGCTAAGACACCCCTTACATCCTACTTCCGATTATTACTAGAGCATCTAG
Organism: Chrysanthemum makinoi; assembly: GCA_910596185.1. Classification (NCBI taxonomy): domain Eukaryota; kingdom Viridiplantae; phylum Streptophyta; class Magnoliopsida; order Asterales; family Asteraceae; genus Chrysanthemum; species Chrysanthemum makinoi. The sequence continues at coordinate 177,674,650 of OU343224.1, forward strand.
CACCTTCATCAACGTAAAGGTTCCTTGAGAAAAATGCTCATGTTGTTCATGGGATTCTTATAACCAAATCATCACCCGTCAAAGCCAAAGCTAGTAGAACCACTCAAATTAGTATTTGACCTTTTGGATTAGAAATACCACTGAAACACTACCACCCGTCTAAACCAAACACATCTGGCAAAACTAAAACACCTAAACCATCATTTCTAGAACCTGGACTACACTCCTTCTACGCTTTTCTCTTTCACATCCAAACCTTTACTCCTTAGAAGACTCACCATCTAGGACTTCTCATTGACCATCCTTCTCATTAAATATGGAACCACCTTCACATCAAAACATTGATGTTGAAAAATCACCAACACCCGCATTCTACTCTCCTTCACCATCAAATAGTCCATCTTTGGGAACAAGGAATCACCAATTCCAAAGACCGGACCATATAGATACCTCCCTATTTCCACCACCAACCCATACATCACCACCTTCATTCTTAGTTGAACCTCATCCTAATTCACTCAACTCACCTCAACAATTCCCTCCATCCTTTGTGGAACCTCCATCCAGCTCACCCGACATTTCACCTCAAAACATTCCATCTCCAATGCCTTCATCTCCTACTCATGACAATAATTGCTCTAATTGTCAACATACCGAAGGGTTAGTTCAGGAAGTACGAAATGAGTTACATTTCATGTTTAATCATCTCCTTGAACGTTTTGACCAAATCAACAAATCTACTCATCCTTAGAACTTAGGAATACAAGCACAATGGTGCTCTCGTCTAGTCTTAGGCAAAACTTAGAATCATTAGAAAATGTACTACATGTTTGTATCATTCTCTTATTTTTAGAAATGTGTGTACCATTTCTCATGTTTTATTGAATGAAACTACGTGTTGTATGATTATATGTTTGTTGCTATAATACATAACTCATTTGGATGTTAACCTCACTTTTCACATCTACATTGCTGTGAAAAGAATACAGGTAGACGGTTCCCTCAATTTTTCCCAGGCTGATCCCTCACAGGAAGGATCCGTGGGATCCGTGCAACAAAAACATTATTTATCACTAGTATGAATCTAATTTGCAGGAAATTATGCACCATATACTTGTTTTCTAACCTTTGTTTTGTAGATTTTCAAAATACACTTGAAGACTTTGACACCCTCAACAAGGGGGAGATTTTCGTCAAAGCAAAGCATTGCAAAAATGCTTGCAATACATTAGGTCTTTCTATACTACTTGACGTCCTCCTCAAAAGGGAGCACTCGTCAAGGGGGAGCATTTCGTCAAAGACGAAACCATTTGAAAACATAATTGCAACACACTCGCTTAGACTTCCTAATTACTTGATGCCCTAAACAAAGGGGACCATACGTCAAGGGGGAGCTAAAACGAGAATCCTTCTCTCCTCTTACTCTCTATTTTTCATATTGTTACTTTTCACACGTTTTTCTCAAAACAATGTTTAGTTTCTTTTCAACGCTCTTTTTGTTTCGACAAAAAGGGGGAGAAGAGAGTAAAAACTCCAATTCAAAATTTTTACCAATTTTATTTTCTTCTTAAAATAATCTTATGTTTTGTCATCAACAAAAAGGGGGAGACTGTTAATACAAATAAACAATAAAAATGTTTATTTATATTTTACGATCTTCTAACGTTTTGTCGATAACAAACGTAAAATCATTTTAACGAAAACAAATAAAATACGTAAAAGGTTTGAGCCAATAGTTTACTAACATACTTTTACTAAACATATTAAAACTATTTCAAAACATGTTTAGTAAATAAGTTATATAAAATCAAAGACATTTTCATATAAACACTAAACAAGTAATATTGTTTACATCTTATAGAAAAGTATATGTAAAACAACTAGTGTTTACATAATATAGAAATGTACATATATACTTTGTATATATTATAATGGGTAAAGTAATTGGTAAAAACCAAAGTCCATGACCCATGATCCATTGACTAGGTACAATGAATGTTGTTGGGTAAAGACTAAAGTCCATAACCCATACCCATGGAGCATGATCCATAACCCATGACCCATTGCATGACATCATGCATGAAGTCATGTTAGGTATTATCCATGATCCATGATCCATGATCCATGACCCAAAGTCCATGACCCATGACCCAGGATCCATAACCCAATGTCTAGGTACATTGCATCTTGTTGGGTATCCATAATCCATTACCCATAACCCATGGTTCATAAGCCATAACCCATAACCCGGTTTGCAACCCGAAATCCGGACTAAACTGGCTAGTAATCGGATCCCCAGGTTTTACTAGCGGATCCCTCAGGGAGGGATCCGTGGGAACGTGGGGACGATAAACAAGTTTGTCTATAAATAGTGAGTCATTTATCTATTGCTCACCACCACTATTACACATACTTTCTCTCAGTATTGTAACATCTCTAACCTCTGATCCAAAGGATCATTCTATGTAGTTTTATGTTTGTGTGATTCTCTAGGTTCCTCCTAAAGGCAAGATTACCACCTCTTGAAGACGTGCATGCTCAAGGTCATGAGTTGCTAAGCTTTGTCATCATCAAGACCACTGAAGTGTATCTTATTGATAGTTCTTTCCTCCCTCCTTAGAAGTGTTGTTTTGAAATCATTAGTAAAAGGTGCCGAAGGGTCGTGTCGAAGGCATTAGTGAAAGGTGCCAAGGGTGTACATTCGACATGGTGCATCGATGTACAAGCTAGATATTTTGGGTTAAAGGATATTGATATCCTTATATTGTTGTAACAAGGAGTGGGTCTCCTTTGGGATAGTTGTGGTGTAGTGTTGGGTAGTGGTTCCTCCTTTGTAAAGGAACTCGGTATCTAGACTTGTACCGGATAAAGTGTAGGCGACGTTGTGATAGGTTTGGTTCTACTTGGTGGAAAAACTTGGTGTCTAGCCTTTTACCGGATAAAGAGTATGCGACATTGTGAAGGCTCCTCCGCCACATTAAGGAGCTTGTGTTGTGTAGTGCTTACGAACTTTCGATTGGGGTACTTGGGGAGTGGAGTAGGGGAAGGAAGGTGTCCTTGTAGTTGAACGACTATAAATACTCGTTTTGTGGTTTAGTGTTCATTTACTTTTTATCTGTACTTTAGTTACTTATTTACTTATCTATCATTATCCAACACACACATTAAATAGATTGACATAAGTCAATCTAAAGAGTTTAAAATGATGTTTTAATCGGTAAAACTATTCAACCCCCCTTCTTGTTTTCCACAATTGGAATCAGAGCTTCGTTTCCAAGTTTCTTAGAGTATATTGTACTTTAAAAACTTGATACGATCCGTGTATGTTTGAAAACTACAAAGAAGGAAATTTCTTAAAACAAAAAGTCATGTTTTAGAAATTCTTATACTTTAAATGTTGGATAGTGATAGATCATTCTAACATTTTCTTTTGAGATTCTTCTACTTTAAGTTAAGATTCAATGACTTCGCTCCATCTAAACTAAAATGAAGTCCCACACCTAAAGAATCCAAAGTAGTTTACTGGCCAACTTATATATCTGTAATAATTCATTTGTGTAGTCGGTTGCTTTTCATTGATCAAGTGTCATAATATGTAAAATTTGAATATGATTTGTGACTATTGATATGAAGACCAAGTATGCATCACAAACATAAACATCAACCACATAGAAAATAAACAAAGTAATGCAAGAATAAAAGTAAAGCGATAAGTAAAAGGATAGACAAACCAAAACGAGGATTTATAGTGGTTCGGCTACAAGGTCACCTTCCTTGCCCTACTCCACTCCCGAGGTCACCTACTCGAGTTAGTATGCACTACACCAACTCATTGTGGCGTAGAAGCCTTCTAGCGATCGCAACCTTTTTCGGTACAAAGCTAAATACCGAGTTCTTTCACCGTGAACCACACCTAACACACAGCGCCTACCCTTTATACGGTGCTAGGATAACCACTTAGAGTTCTTTCACACCTTAGGAGAACTAATCCTTCACAGCGTCGCCTACCCTTTATTAGGTACTAGGCTAAGCACCTAGTTCCATTACTATGGAGGAACTACTACCCTTCACGACACAACACCTAATCATAAGGAGATCCACTCCTTGTTACAACACCATCAAGGATATCACCATCCTTGGATCTAAACAAATACTATATGTATAACGATGCACCTCATCGATTATACGACCTAGGCATTCTTCACTAATGTTATTTACGATCCTTGACACCTTTCACTAATGCCTTCAACATGGATCTTCGGCACTCTTCACTAATGCCTTTGACACATCTACTGCACTCGGTATGTTTTGTGGCCCAACATAAAAAACCTTGTGTTTTATGGTACAAACACATAAACCATCTAGTCTAGTCATAGATACAAGAGTATGATACTAGACAATATCCAAGACAATGTGTCTAATGGATATGAACTCCTAGACTAAATATCAAGAACCCAAAGCATGATGTAGTTAGTCTTCTATGAATGAAGATGACAAGTTTCCCAAGCTTGTTGTATAAGATCTTCATGTGCTTGTATCTTGTGATGGGTGATCACTTCAGTAGGTAAGGAAGCAAGATCTCCAAGCTTGCTTTGGAGGATCACTTGGATATGCTTACAACAAATGAGAGTTAGAAGCATTATGATCATATGAGATGAGGGTGGTTTACATGTTTCCTAATGATCTAAATATTCTAGATTTGGTGGAGAGGCTATGTGTGAAGGTGTGAGCAAATGGTAAGAATTGGCTTGCTATTTATAGGCAAAAAGACCAAAACCATGTTCTGCCCCAAGGATCCCTTACAGAGGATCCGGCCTTGTAATTCAAAGGGATCCGTGGGTCATATGAGGGATCGTGCACATCCCCTCTTACCCATTGTTTTTGGGTTGAAACCATGGTTATGGGTTATGGTTTGAGTGCCCACCAAGGTACAATGTATCTAGACTTATGGGTATGGGTCAATACCATGGGTCATGGATAATATCCATATATGACTTATGCATGATGTCATGCAATGGGTATGGGTCATGGACTTTGGGTTTTACCCAACTATATTCAATGTATTTGGTCAATGGGTCAAATACTTAAGTTTCTACCATTTATATTACCCATTATAATACATACTAGTTATGTATATATTTACCCAATATAAAACACAGTTGTACATAAACTATTAATAAACTTGTTTATTGGTTTGTTGGGTTTTGATCATAATGCAACTAGTTGTTGTAAATATAAACTGGCTCCTTAAGTGATAACCAGGCCATTTCGTCTGGTGATATATCGTTGGGGAGACCCTAATTATAAAGGAATTAATTTTTATAGGTATTTATATATTTTATATACATATTTATAAATATTTATTAGCAATTATATTTAATATTTTTAATTATATATTTTATATAAATATTACAAATTTTGTGTATATGCATTTAGTGTATTTCCAACGATGTGACGATATTCCGATGTTGATATTTGAGATATTTGCACATATTTAACATATTTGGCCGATAATATAGGTGTATTGACGATATTTGAGATATGTGATTTTGAAGTAGTATGAAATGCAATTGGACAAGATATATCTATATACGCCAAGACCGATATTTACAACGTACAACATAACAAAATATACATATGTTGTAGCATACAAGGACTTAGAATTAAAAGAGAGGTGTTGAGAGTATGTTGAATGATCAACTACAAGTAACTTATACATTTCATATATTACAATTCATATTTGTCATCAACAAAACAAATGAGAATGTCATTAAATATCTAATATTTGCCAAATCTCCCCTTTTTGTTGATGAAAAAATATATGTAAACGTAATAGATAGGTAAAATGTCAAAGTTACTTGTGTCCAATACTCCTATACATTACCTTCTTGGTTTACACTCTTCTCCTATTTTGTCAAAACAAAAGGGTGTGTCCTTTAAACTTAATTTCTCCCAAGAATGGCGAGTTTGCATCTTCCCTGTGTGTATGCTCCCCTTGGCGATTGCTCCCCGTGTTAAGGGCGTCAGTATTTTAGGAAGGCTAAGGCGAAATTGTTGCAAAATTTGCAATGTTATTGTTTTTGACGAAAAACTCCCTTTATTGAGAGCGTCAAGTTCTCCTAGTATGTTTTGAAAATCTACAAAACAAAAGTTAGTGCAAAATTATATTAGTCCTTGGGCCAGTAAGTCATATGTTGCACTTTATAAATGCTCGCGGAAGCTCCCCAGCTCGAGGCGTCAAGAACCTACAAAAAAATGTTAAAAAAGAGAATGATCCTACTACTTGCATCATCATGGTTGGTTTAGAGGTTGTAAGGTTTGTTAAAGTTAAGAAAAAAAATGTGCTTAGGGATAGAGGCATTTCATTCACGAAATTCACTTGGCTTTTGACAACATAGATGTTTGTGAAGGATGGTTAAGCGACCATGAATTGTAGTGTGTGTGAGACACTTGTAGGATGTGGTTGACACAAGTAGCTTGTTGTTTGAGGTTGTGGTTGACACAAGTAGGATGTGGTAGAACATGAGACATACTTCATCACGTAGTTCATGAACTAGACCTTGGACACGGTGATAGTGATAGAAATTATCATTATGACTTAGAGGTATGGAAGTTGTGGTAGAGGTGATGAAAGGTATCAAGGTGAATCTTTGACTTGGTTGATGACTCATTAGAGGTGGTAGACATGATGACTTTGTGAGTGGTGATAAAAGTGGAGTAAAATGGTTAGGATGATGCAAGATTAGGAATATATAAAGAAATGTGCGAATAGGCACAACTTGACTTGATGGTGAAATGACCATTGTCATCTACAAGAATCTAAAAGAGTTAGTACAAAGGAAAACATTTATACAAATGGATAAATTGTTCACATAAAATCATGAAACGAAAAGAAATATACGTATAGAATCATATAAATGCAACTCATTTATAAACATATCTGAAAATGATAATCTTAAGTGTTGAGCAAGTGCTTGTGTGAAAGGAAATTTGAAATGATTATCTAAAGAGATAATGTACCTATTGTTCCACATGAGGTGAAAATGAGGTGATGGGGTTCTAGCAAGGTCTAGCACCTACATATCCTAAGTTACTTAGTCTATTAAGTGTCTTATATGAAGATGGACTTAAATGATTGTTTTAGCTAGAGTTGACATGAATACGTCACCGGATCCCACGGTTCCCTCCAATGAGGGATCCGTCTAGGCTAATCCTAGGGATCCGGCTCTCGTGACTAGGAAAGAATAAAATGATGTTTGTAAGGTCTAACGCCTATACCTCCTTGAGTGTTTTAGTCTTCCTAAGTGTCTTAAATAAAAGAGTACTTAAATGATCAAGAGCAATGAGTGATGGTAGCTAATGATTGCCTTTTATGGAAAATGGGGCTTTATGAGCAACAGTGGATGATCAAAGATGACACTAAGAAATTTGAGAGTGTCAAGTGGTGTTAAATAATCCTAGAGATCAGAATGACTTGAGAGATTTGGAAAATTCCTTAAAATCTTTAGAAATTAAAATTAGTTTTGGCCTTTTAGGTAAGGATGACTAAAATCAATTTGCTAAAATTGAGAGAAATATCAAACTAGGTGTTTTGTGATGGGAGGAACAATGTGTAAACATTGGAGCGGAAAGATGGTGAGTTTTAAACTAATGAAAAATCAAAAAATACTTCGAATGTGATCCTAAGTCATCCATGAGTGAATGTGAGATCAAATGAGCCTAAGGGAGTTTAAGTGATCATAATGTAGCATGTTTAACTAATCCAATAAGGTCTAAAATGTCGGATTGATGCAAGGAGACTACAAAGGAACTTCCATCACGGATCCCGGATCCTTCACTTGAGGGATCCGTCTAGTTACATCTAAGGGATCCGGTGTCAGAGACAGATTTTCTTAACAGAATAGTTGCATAATTTTACTCTATGTTTTGAATTATGAAACTAATGATTTCTACAACAAGTATACATGTATACACATTAAGCAAAGCAAGGAGAGCATGTAGAGGTAACATATAGGCAATCAAATGAGATCGAGCTCACAAATAACAAAAAGGTTTAGCAAACTTAACAAGCACTATTCAACTAGCCCAAAACATATTTACGGTCTAGATTAGTAAATCATTTACACTAACAATGACATGCAAGGTATGTGTTTAGAAAGAAAAGAGCACAAGATGGTGTTCAAGACAAAAGAGTTGTGAGGTGCTATTTTAGGACAATCTAGTCATTACGGATGGCGATTAGCATACAATGAGCTTCGTCCATGAAGTCATGTAGCTCTCTCGATCAAAGCAAGATAATAAACTGATGAGGCAAGTGGTTGTGATTAACTAAAAAGAAAAATTAATTTTACAACTTGTTTGATTAGTAATCCTAAGACAATGCAAAGTATTTCCATTGAAAACTTACTTTAGGAAAACATAGGAGTATAAATTTCTCAGGTGAGAGAATGAATATGAGACTATTACTAGCGGTTCTCAATCACGGCTAAACACGACCATTTTTGGGCTGATTCCACATACCCGACTTCTATCAAGGAAGCAATTCAACCGTTAGGCCAAATTGAGTTTCTAGTGCAATAAGTTCTCCAATATTCATTCTCAAGTTAGGAAAATTTATATTCCTATAATGGTCTATCGAAGAGTAACAATGATGATACTTTGCTTCGTTTTATTAATAATATACTTGAAACAACTAAGGTGACAAAGGTGTCAAAAATTAAAAGTTGTCCATATGGTGAACACAAAAAATGGTTGGATGAGCTAGTTCAACATATGTTGTTGGAAAGCTTTGAGTTTGGACTTTTGGATATGAACAATTATATTTGCGTTGCAAAATGATTTACTTGAGTATATCGGATGAAATAATCAAGTTGTCAATCCTACTATGAAGCTTGGAGATCGATCATGAAAAGGAAAAGAAAGAGGAGAGTACATCATCATCACAAGTGTAGGTTATGATCCGATGTACATTCTTGTTGTTTTTAGAAAACGATACATGAAAATATGAAATCAGAAATCATATAAGCACATAAAACATTTATGTTGCACACATGACAAACTCAATCAAAAAGCCATTAGGTGTGTTATATGTTTCAAACATTTTTCAATTTATAAAACTAACATTTTTTTTACACGACTAGATGTTATCCCAAACACTCCTTCAAGTAGCACATTGATTAGTAGAAAGTTACTAAATCGACAAGCAAGAGAATGAATAACAAGGTAAGGAAACCACATAGGTTACTCAATCAAATAAGCACACAAGCTATTTGAGATAAGCAAATAATCAAGTAATGCAAAGAAGACAATTTATCGTTTATCATAGCATATGAAAGTTCTTTTCATCGCTTTGTGTTAAATATAAACATGTATACCAAGCTTGATTAGTTTCTTTTATATTTATAAATATGATCAAAACCTTAATTTCAAAGAGGACACATTGTTATTCAAAGATGAAAACATCCGTCTCCAATTAGATCAAAAGTTGTGCAAAAGTTATGACCAAAAATGACTTTCTATTATAGATCAATGATTTTGTAAATTTTGTTTTGAATCAGTTTATGAAATCATTTTTAAATGAAATTAGACTCAAATACCTTTAAAACGATAGGTGCACGACTTCTAACGACTTACGGTTAAAAAGTTATGAATTTTTGAAATTGAGAAAAAATTGTCTTACGTACCACGGATCCCTTGCTTGAGGATCCGTCCGGTCTAACTTTGGGGATCAGCGGATCGACACGGAATTACAAAAATGCGTTTTGACCGACGAAAAGGTTTAACCTTTGTAGACTTTTTTAGTGAAGTTATATTATCCATTTTTACCTTTATTCAAGCTTGATAAACAAGATATCTAACAACAAAACTTCAAAGAGAAAAAATCAATAAAACACTTTTCATATTATGCTTGACTTCATCAAGAATTTGATACAAGGACCTTACTCGTTTTGAAAACCATTTGTTTTAAAACTAGAAGAGAGCTCGATACCAATTGTAAGCGTAGGGGGGGGAATACGTTTCGTTTCAAACTTAAAACTTTTGTATCAAATATAGTATAAACCATTGCATTTGCTAATATTGACGCGAGGATGCATTTAGCATTCACGGCATGTAAGGCCAACCCTTGACATCACATAAGATTCCGCAAGATTAATGGTTCATTATAAATCAAGTTTCACCATTATTAGTCCGGTTGCTTTTACTTGATCAAGCGTGTCATATATCGTAAAGTGTTGAATATAGTTTGTGACTATATGAAAGACCAAGTATGCATCACAAACATAAACATCAACCACATAGAAAATAAACAAAGTAATGCAAGAATAAAAGTAGAGCGATAAGTAAAAGGATAGACAAACCAACACGAGGTTTATAGTGGTTCGGCTACAAGGTCACCTTCCTTGCCCTACTCCACTCCCCGAGTCACCTACTCGAGTTCGTAAGCACTACACCAACTCCTTGTGGCATAGAAGCCTTCTACCGCGTCGCTTAACCTTTTTTACGTACAAAGCTAAATACCAAGTTCTCTTTCACCCGAACCACACCTAACACAACGTCGCCTACCCTTTATCTGAGTGCTAGGCTAACCACCGAGAGTTCTTTCACACCTTAGGAGAACTAATCCTTCACACATTAGCCTACCCTTTATTAGGTACTAGGCTAAGCACCTAGTTCCATTACTATGGAGGAACTACTACCCTTCACGACACAACACCTAATCATAAGGAGATCCACTCCTTGTTACAACACCATCAAGGATATCACCATCCTTGGATCTAAACAAATACTATATAACATATAAGCGATGCACCTCATGATTATCGACTAGGCATTCTTCACTAATGCCATTTACATGATCCTTGCACCTTTCACTAATGCCTTCAACACGGATCTTCGGCACTCTTCACTAATGCCTTTGACACATCTATGACATTCGTTATGTTTTGTGGCCCAACATAACAAACCTTGTGTTTTATGGTACAAACACATAAACCATCTAGTCTAGTCATAGATACAAGAATATGATACTAGACAATATCCAAGACAATGTGTCTAATGGATATGAACTCCTAGACTAAACATCAAGAACCCAAAGCATGATGTAGTTAGTCTTCTATGAATGAAGATGACAAGTTTCCCAAGCTTGTTGTATAAGATCTTCATGTGCTTGTATCTTGTGATGGGTGATCACTTCAGTGGGTAAGGAAGCAAGATCTCTAAGCTTGCTTTGGAGGATCACCAGAGTATGCTTACAACAAATGAGAGTTAGAAGCATTATGATCATATTAGATGAGGGTGGTTTACATGTTTCCTAATGATCTAAATATCCTAGATTTGGTGGAGAGAAACTATGTGTGAAGGTGTGAGGAAATGGTAAGAATTGGCTTGCTATTTATAGGCAAAAAGACCAAAACCATGTTACGCCCCAAGGATCCCTTCTTGAGGGATCCGGCCTGTAATTCAAAGGGATCCATGGGTCATATGAGGGGATCCATGCTGCAGCTCCTCTTTACCCATTGTTTTTGGGTTGAAACCATGGGTTATGGGTTATGGTTTTGAGTGCCCACCAAGGTACAATGTATCTAGACTTATGGGTATGGGTCAATACCATGGGTCATGGATAATATCCATATATGACTTATGCATGATGTCATGCAATGGGTATGGGTCATGGACTTTGGGTTTTACCCAACTATATTCAATGTATTTGGTCAATTGGTCAAATACTTAAGTTTCTACCCATTTATATTACCCATTATAATACATACTAGCTATGTATATATTTACCCAATATGTAAACACTAGTTGTTGTAAATAAACTATTTAACTAAACTTGTTTATTGGTTTGTTGGGGTTTTGATCATAATGCAACATAACAAACATGTACAAACCTGTGTTGTAGCATACAAGGACTTGAGTCGTCGAGAGGTGTTGAGAGTATGTTGAGACAAGATCTAACTACAAGTAACTTATACATTTTACGTTATGTATTACAAATTACATGTTTGTCATCAACAAAACAAATGAGAATGTATAGATTAAATATCGTAATATTTGCACTAACAGAATATATAGCAAAGGTATGTTCTTCTAACTATAATACTAATTGTTTGTAGATAAATTAATAATATATGCTTCCAATTTATATTAGATAGTATTATAATTTTATTACATATATTATGGAAAGACTCGTAGACTTAATGCTTAAACTTCAATATCACAACTCTCCAAAAAGTCGTTCTTCATATTAAACACATCATCAGGAATAGTATTCTTGGTTGATTTCCACAGACAAAACTATAAACTAGTCATTATACATCTTTATCTCGTAAAGAAATTTGACTAATCAAAAGTTTTGGTTCATCATTTCTCACATGGGGATATTGGCATTGCATTAGTAATCTATGTCAATAGTTTCCATTCGAAACTTTCCATATCATGATAAAATAGAATTTTGACATGATTCTTTACATCCTAACTTATGACTTACTCGTAAAAAGGAACCTCATCAAAAGTGTTTTGTAAACACGAAGACTTGTCAAAACCTTGAACCTTTAACAAACCCTAAGTTATAGAGCAAGACCATTGACAAAAATCAAAATCAAAAACTCCCGTGTCAAAATTATCAAACTCACTCAATTTACTGTTTTCTCTGATTTGCTGCGGATCCCCATGTTTTAACTAGCCGGATCCCTTTTGCAAGGGATCCATGGGAACCGGCACATCAGTTTGACAGAATAAGTGTTTGATTATCACTGTGCACTTCTACTCCTTACTTTACTCTTTCACATACGAACATAAACCCAGAATTACTGTTCATAATTACTGTTCATAGGAGATCCTTCTTCATCATTCCAAGGAAATCAATCACTTGTGTAAGTATTATCTTTACTACATTGTAATTTCTATTTTCTAGTTCCTAGTAGTACAATTTTTACATCTTGAGAACTTTGATTCAAGTGGGTTTGTCCCAATTTGCTATCACATTGTTTTCTAAGATAACTAATCAAATAATAAACATTGTTAATACAAATTAGAACTCATAATTAATTCAAAAGAGATGTGTTGAGCAAAAATTGTGATGAACCTCAAAAAGGAACTATTCACTTAATTAAAACCACATTGTGGTTTTGGTGTTTAGGATCAATCATGCCAAGCTCTAAGCAACAAGATACCGCTCATTACATACCAACGCACCATCGAAAGGAAGGTCTTAGCCCCAAAGACTGAAATACTTTCAAAATGCTACAAAAGCGGATGTTTCATGAAGGCCGTGTAGTCGAACAATCCATTCTCAACAATACCGACATTCCCGAGGTCTTTTCGGAAATCAAATTTCAATGTCTCCTTAACATCAACGAACAAATATGGCTCGTATTTGTTCTTGAGTTCTACAAAAGCAATAAGATCATAAGGAATGAGGACGGAACCATCTCAATTGCCTTCGTCATCAATGAACACAACTACACCTTGACCATTGTTGAGTTTGCCCAAATTCTTCGCATTCCTCACCATGGAGTATGCATATATTCCAATGAATGGTCACTAGCCAAGCTTCATGACATGGTCGATTAGCATGCGGTTTATTTCACACCCCTCCCTGAACCGGCCACAGTGAGAGATACCATTTTTTATTCAAAGAGCCTCCCCAGCTCAGGTAACTAGGAACTCAATGGTCATCCATCGGGATCCCTTCCAAATGGAATTTCAGAGATGTTCCCTCTCTACAAGAAATGGGAGCAAGTTCTTAGGGAAAATGTCCTTTGGTTGGTTGGTAACAAGGATCATCCTAACGCATGTCTAGTTTACATGATCTATTGCCTTGTCAACTCAACTCCTTTCAACCTCACCTACTACATGGTCAAGTGGATAGCTAGAGTTTTAAGGACGGACAAGATGGTGCTACCTTATGCTATGCTCCTTACTCGCCTAGCTAACTTTGTCTTTGCCTTAGAACCATCTCCCTATACGGATGACCACTTCTTCTGTAACAAAGTCATGGTACCTTTATCCGATGAGAAGACAATAAGGTTCATGGTTGAAGGTAAAAGACCTCATCCACCAACGGACTCATCCGAATAGAGGGAGGGAGAAGGAAGCAACCCTATAGGAAACTACCATCTCGGCCCCGCGGCTTACAATGAGAAATTTCCGGACATCCCAAGCCCTTCTCAAGGGTTCCAACAAACGAATGGGATGTTTAAATGTCTTGCCAACTTTCTAATGGGGAAGAAGAAGAAATGAGATAGAAGCTTGAGGGGTTTTGAAGGAGAAGTTTGAGAGTAATAGGAGGTAAGGTCGATGACCTTAATTTGAACAATGTGATGTAACATCTTAAACAATATTTCTTTTATCTTAGAACTTAGTAGTAGTCGATGCTATGGCAAACAACAAAGACATCTTAACCTAGGATAACTTAATAGGAATTTTACGACTCTTTGATATCATATCAAAAAGTCGGTCTTCCTCCTAATTGCATGCCTATATATCACTTTTACATGCCATGCTTGCTATGCCTTTCTTGACATACATGAATGCTTGACGTAGAAATAAATAGGTTTGAAATTCGATGCGCGGAAATCGTGCACGCGTTCTGTGAACATAATGGTCCCAGAAGCCGGATCCTTCACATGAAGGATCCAGGTGGACAGTTATAGAATTCTTACACATTCACATCAATCTAACCCTCCAGACCCTATTAGACTAGTTAAACATGATACATTATGATCAATTTACCCAACCTTAAGCTTAGTTGATCTCATATTCACTCATGAATGACTTAAGATCACATTCAAGGTGTTTTTGAATTATAATTTCTTCACAACTCGCCATTTTTCTGCACCAATGCTTACACATTGTTTATCTCATCTCAAAACACCTAGTTTGATATTTTTCTCAATTTTAGCAAATTGATTTTAGTCATCCTTATCTCAAAATAGGCTAAAAACTAGTTTTTCATTTCTTGTGATTTTTAAGGAATTTTCAAATTTCCTTTAAGTCACCATCTGATTTCTAGAATCATTTGACATCATTTGACACTCTCAAAATCTTAGTATCATGCTTAACAACTTATGTGCATACATAAAAACTCCATTCTCTTATCAAAAACCATCATTAGATATCCTCACTCATTATGGTTAAACATTTAAAGTCCTATACCATTTAAGACACCTTAGGGAACTTAAACACTCAAGATATATAGGTACTAGACCTTGGTAGAACATCATCACTCCATTTCCTTCCTGTCTGAAGACGGATCCCTAGTTTTTAACTAGACGGATCCCCAAAGTTAGGAATCCGTGGGAACCGGGTCTACAGAACAGCTAAAATTCAGTCTACTCATCAATTTAAAACTCTCTTTGGTAATCTAAATATTTACTTTGCCTTAAATGACTCCCTAGGATTGAACAACACTGTAGTTGACCTTAGTGCATGCTAAAAACCTTAGTGGTCTAAAATTTATTTCACTAACCTAATCTCATCCTTTATAAACCAAGTGTGTTTGTGCTATCAAACCACCATTCAAAATCAGTAGCTAAGACACCCCTTACATCCTACTTTTCACTATGACTAAAGCATCTAGCACAACTTCATCAACCAAAGGTTCCTCCAAGAAAAATGCTCATGTTATTCATGATATTTTTTCAGCCGAATCATCACCCGTCAAAGCCTCAAATACTAGAATTCCCCCTCAACAAACTCAACCAACCAAAGCTAGAAGAACCGCTCAAATTAGTATTCGACCTTTTGGATTAGAAAGACCTTCACCAAACACTACCATACCCTCTAAACCAAACACACCTAGCTCGACTAAAACACCTAAGCCATCATTTCTAGAACCTAGAATACACTCCTTCACCACACCTCTTTCACATCCAAACCTTTACTCCTTAGAAGACACACCACCTAGGACTTCTCATTCGCCATCTTTCTCATTAAATAGGGAACCACATTGACATCAAAACATTGATGTTGAAACATCACCAACACCCGCATTCTGCTCACCTTCACCATCAAATAGTCCATCTTTAGGAATAAGGAATCACCAATTCCAAAGACCGGACCATATAGATACCTCCCTATTTTCACCACCAACCCATACATCACCACCTTCATTACTAGTTGTACCTCATCCTACTTCACTCAACTCACCTCAACAAGTCCCTCCATCCTTTTTGGAAACTTCGTCCCGCTCACCCGACATTCCACCTCAAAACATTCCATGTCCATTGCCTCTATCTCCTACTCATGACAATAATTGCTCTAATTTTCATCATACCCAAGGGTTAGTTTAAGAAGTACGAAATGAGATACATTTCATTTTTAATCATTTTCTTGAATGATTTGACCAAATCAACAAATCTACTCGTCCTTAGAACTTAGGAATACAAGCACAATGGTGCTCTTGTCTAGTCTTAGGCAAAACTTAGTATCATTAGAAAATTTACTACATGTTTGTATCATTCTCTTATTTTTAGAAATGTGTGTATCATTTCTCATGTTTTATTGAATGAAACTACGTGTTGTATGGTTATATGTTTGTATACATAACTCATTTGGATGTTAACATCACTTCTCACATCTACATTGCTGTCAAAAGAATTCAGGTACACGGTTCCCTCAATTTTGCCCAGACGAATCCCTCACAGGAAGGATCCATGGGATCCGTGCAACAGAAACATTATTTATCACTAATATGAATCTCATTTGCAGGAAATTATGCACCATATACTTGTTTTCTAACCTTTGTTTTGTAGATTTTCAAAATACACTTGAAGACTTTGACACCCTCAACAAGGGGGAGATTTTTGTCAAAGCAAAGCATTGCAAAAACGCTTGCAATACATTAGGTCTTTCTATACTACTTGACGTCCTCTTCAAAAGGGAGCACTCGTCAAGGGGGAGCATTTCGTCAAAGATGAAACCATTTGCAAACATAATTGCAACACACTCGCTTAGACTTCCTAATTACTTGATGCCCTAAACAAAGGGGACCATCCGTCAAAGGGGAGCTAAAACGAGAATCCTTCTCTCCTCTTACTCTCTATTTTTCATATTGTTACTTTTCACACGTTTTTCTCAAAACAATGTGTTAGTTTCTTTTCGACGCTTTTTTTGTTTTGACAAAAAGGGGGAGAAAAGAGTAAAAACTCCAATTCAAATTTTTTACCAACTTTATTTTCTTCTTAAAATAATCTTATGTTTTGTTATCAACAAAAAAGGGGAAATTGTTAATACAAATAAACAATAAAAACGTTTATTTATATTTTACGATCTTCTAATGTTTTGTCGATAACAAACGTAAAATCATTTTAACGAAAACAAATAAAATACGTAAAAGGTTTGAGTCAATAGTTTACTAACATACTTTTACTAAACATATTAAAACTATATCAAAACATGTTTAGTAAATAAGTTATATAAAACCAAAGACATTTTCATATAAACACTAAACAAGTAATATTGTTTAAATCTTATAGAAATGCATATGTATAATAACTAGTATTTACATAATATAGAAATGTACATATATACTATGTATATATTGTAATGGGTAAAAACCAAAGTCCATGACCCATGATCCATTGACTAGGTACAATGAATGTTGTTGGGTAAAAACCAAATTCCATAACCCATACCCATGGAGCATGATCCATAACCCATGACCCATTGCATGACATTATGCATGAAGTCTTGTTGGGTATTATCCATGATCCATGACCCATGACCCAAGATCCATAGCCCAATGTCTAGGTACATTGCATCTTGTTGGGTATCCATAATCCATTACCGATAACCCATGGTTCATAACCCGTAACCCATAACCCAGTTTGCAACCTAAAATCTAGACTAAACTAACCCAGTAGTCGGATCCTCAGGTTTGCACTAGTCGGGTCCCTCTGGGGAGGGATCCGTTGGAACCGTGGGACAGTAGACAAGTTTGTCTATAAATAGTGAGCCATTTCTCTCTTGCTCACCACCACTTTTACACATACTTTCTCTCAGTATTGTAACATCTCTAACCTCTGATCCAAAGGATCATTCTATGTAGTTTTATGTTTGTGTGATTCTCTAGGTTTTTCTTAAAGGCGAGATCACCACCTCTTGAAGACGTGTAAGCTCAAGGTCACGAATTTCTAAGCTTCATCATCATCAAGACCACTGAAGTGTATCTTTTTGATAGTTCTTTCTTCCCTCCTTAGAAGTGTTGTGTTGAAGGCATTAGTGAAAGGTGCCGAAGGTTCGTGTCGAAGGCATTAGTGAAAGGTGCCAAGGGTGTATATTCGATATGGTGCATCGATGTACAAGCTAGATAGTTTGGGTTAAAGGATATTGATATCCTTCTAGTGTTGTAACAAGGAGTGGGTCTCCTTTGGGTTAGTTGTGGTGTAGTGTTGGGTAGTAGTTCCTCCTTTGTAATGGAACTCGGTATCTCGTCTTGTACCGGATAAAGTGTAGGCGACGTTGTGATAGGTTTGGTTCTACCTCGTGGAAGAACTCGGTTTCTAGCCTTGTACCGGATAAAGAGTAGGCGGCGTTGTGAAGGCTTCTCCGCCACATTAAGGAGCTTGTGTTGTGTAGTGCTTACAAATTCTCAAGTGGGGTACTCGGGGAGTGGAGTAGGGCAAGGAAGGTGTCCTTGTAGCCGAACCACTACAAATACTCGTGTTGTGGTTTTATGTTCTTTTACTATTTATCTTTACTTTAGTTACTTATTTACTTATGAGGTGAGATCAATAAAAAAACACATCTAATCTAAAGAACAAACTATAAGATCTCAACTATCCATTTTCTTTTCATCCAATGGATGAGATAAAAGCAAAAACTAATAAAGGAAGGGTAGAAATGTAATTGTATAAAAACCCACTTTCCACCTTTTAAAAAAAAACATATATTGTAAATGGTAAATCTTCAAGCTACGAAAAATACCCCATTGCTACGTGAATTAAATCATCATTCTATAGATATGCACTTTTATATACTTTCGACGAACTTTTTTTTCAAAATTTCCATCCAAGAAAATCACGCGTGTTTCGTAAAAAAAATCACATGTGATTTGTTTTTTGTTGTGATTTGTGTATAAATCACACGTGATTCTGTTTTAAAAAAAAAATCACATGTGATTTTAGCCGAGTCAGAAACACAGTTTAAAAAAAAAATCATATGTGATTTTATAAGTCACATTCGATCTTTAGAGTAATAAATCACATATGATCTTTAATTTCAAATCAACTTATTCCTTCATTTTATAAAACAAATTCCTAAAATCACGTGTGATTCTTTTATTTATTTTTTTGCTATGTTATGAAAAAATGTAAATTACGTGAGATTCAGTTTTAATTTAAAAATGAGTAAATCGCATGTGATTCACTTTCAAAAAATAATTGAAGGTAAAATCATATGTGATTTGAGATAAATCACATGTGATTTGTGGTAAATCACATGTGATTTAAGGTAAAATCACATGTGATCGGCATAAAATCTCATGTAATTTTTTGATGGATCGCACTGAAAAAAGTTAAAGTCTTACAAAAATAAACTACCATCTTTTTCAAATAATAAACCTATTTTGAAAATCCACGGCCACAAAAGGGAAACACATGACAATAATGAGTTATGAAGGGAGTTACAAATTTAACGATTCGGTCACATTGATTAATCTATATGAGTAACACAAAAGGGAGTTACAAATTAAAAATCTAGCTTAGAGCAAAATTAGCACAAAACAAAACAGGAAACGCAAGTATAAAAATGAACCTAGCCTCTATTCCTCTTTGTTTTCCGAATCATCATCAGATCCATCAGCTATATTTTCTTGAGTTTCTTCATGTTCAACATCATCTTCATACAGTAAACGTGAGACCGTTAAAATCATTTAAAAACACATAGATTATATTTACACGTGAGTGACTTAGAAGCAACTACCTATAACCAATCTTGACCCTTTTGTGTACCAATGTTCATACAGTACACGTGATGATTTTAAATGATTATATTTAAAATCATTTAAAAAACATCGTCTTCATACATCCACGAGTCACTCATACAGTACAAAGTCAGATTATAAGTACCCTCTTCAGGAGCCAAAAAACGACCTATAACCAATCTTGACCTTATTTTCACTTTCTCCATTGCTTCTTTAACAGCGGATTTAAGTTCCTTTGGACTTGCCCCAAACCATTCCTTTGATTCCCTAATCACTTTTAACGATTGTGTGTGTGTAGTTTTTAGATCTGAAGGTTACTAATGTATTTGTGAAAGGGGTTATTTTTTAGATGATTAATATATGCAAAAACTGCGTATTTGTATATCTACAAACTCTTCAAATTGAATTAGCGTCGTTAAAACTTGTATTGTGGGAAAATATGCAAGTTTTTAAGTTTTAATGGGTATATATGCAATTCCCCCTATTTTTTAGATGGAGTAATTATGCAAACACACCTTTTTGCTCAAAGTGTTAAAACTTTTTAAAAAAAAATTTGGGGTATCTTCA
Organism: Chrysanthemum makinoi; assembly: GCA_910596185.1. Lineage (NCBI taxonomy): Eukaryota > Viridiplantae > Streptophyta > Magnoliopsida > Asterales > Asteraceae > Chrysanthemum > Chrysanthemum makinoi. The sequence goes on from OU343224.1 coordinate 177,695,144, forward strand.
AAATATATCTTGAGACTTGCGATTTTTCTACTTTTAATCTAAGCACAAGAGTGTCGCGTAATTTGTGTACCCGATTATTGTTTCTACTTTTCTGCTATATGATAGTCAGACTGAGAATAATAGCGACTTTTAAGAATCTTGCGATTTTTTTTGTCCTTTAGTAAAAAGTCAAACTTACTAAAATTTTTTTTATACTTTTAGCTCCTTCTCTTTGCGCTTAAGCGAAATAATATTAGCGACTTTTTTTACTTTATACTTTTGTACCTTTTAGTACATTTTTTACACTTTTCAAAATTATAATTTTAACTAAATTGTCTATTATACCCTTGTCTCTTCCATTTCCACCAATTATTGTTCTCATGCATTCCCTGTACATTTCCGCCAATTATTATTTCGGATTGCATTCACAAAACAGATTATGCGTCTGTGAAACAACTTAAGCATGTCTTGATCTATTTTGGAACCAGCTTCATACATGTACAAGACTGGGCAAGTTTTTTTTATCTTATTCATTTTTTAGAGAAAATGGCTCACTTGTAACATATCAATTGTCCCTCGAAATGGTCATATATGTATGTTTATGGTGTAATGATATTTATATATTTTATATTTTATAGGAGATGATGAGAACACAAATGATATGCCACCTTCTAGTTCATGTGATAGTCCTACAAGACAGTTGAACTATGATGAAGAATTGTCTTATTCATTGAGTGACGAGTATGCTCTAGATGATGAAGTAGGCAAGAGGTTGAATCGGATGGCCGTCATTCTGTAAGTGATCTCACTTGTCTAATCTGTTTTTGTTGAGTTCTCGTTGCGGTCGAGCAGATTGACCAAAGGGATAGAATGGGTGGCAAAAATCGCTATGTCTTATCGAAATGATGCATGAACTACATAGTACAAGTTGTACTATGTAGACCCTTTTATAGTTTAGGATTATGATAGTTTGTTAACCAAAAAATGGTATGAAAGAATCATGCTTTTTATGAGGTTTTAGTGGTAGGAATTACTATGAGATTAGCTAATAAATGTTTCATCTTTTAGGGGGTGTTTAGGATTTGCTTATAAGAGTGCTTATCTGCTTGTTGTGTTTCTTTTAAGGAAAGAAGCAATTTTGTAGTGTTTGGATAAGGTTTGTGCTCAAGCAATTCCAAACACTCCCTTTTAGTGATGATTTTGAAATGATCTTCCTTAAAAATAAGCAAGCCTAAACATTCCCTTTGTTGCGATGTTGAATTGAATTATGCTGATTTTGGTAGATCGTATACCCTTTTGTAGTTTACTAGTTTTTGTCTATTATTTTGGCTGGAGGGTCTTGCTAAATGTTTTTAGTCATGAGAATGTGATAGCATGGTAGTTGTAAAGGGTATTTGAAATCATGCCTTTTTATGAGAGTTTATTGCTAGAAATCTTCATACAGGCTCAAATATGTTTGATTTTAGTAATGATTTCGAATTAGGTTGAATCACTATATTTTTGGTGGTTTAAGACCCTAGTTTAGTATCACTCTAATAATAGTAGGTGTGTAAGTTTTTGTTTATGGTATTGTTGATATAGTTAGTTACAAGATAATGATAATCTGTTTATTGAAAAGGGTAAAAAGAACATCCTTTCTTACAAAGTTAGAAGATTTAGACGATTTTAGTGGTTTGTAGACCCTATTATTGTTTAGTCTTTCCTTATTGCATTCTGATAACTAGTTTGAGAGTTTTTGTATGGCTTAACAAACTGCTTGTTTGATTTTTAGAGTGAAATAAGCAGCTTTAGTTAATCAAATTGGAAGTTGCTTATTCTAAATTATTTCAAGCATAAGCGGTTTTCTAGGCAATCCCAAACACCCCTTTATACCGAGTAAATTAGTTGGCGTTTTAGAAGTAGAAGCTATTTACACTAAAACATGAAGGAGTTTTGCTTCTGATCTATGCTCCTTCGTGTTATTAGGATCTGATTTTGATATATTTACTTGCTTCATTGTAATGAAATACTTATACAGTGTTAGCATATATGTGTGTATGATCCTGTTGTTTACGACATATTAATTTAGAGCTAAGTTTTTCATCATAAATTGATGGTTGTGTGATCCACCAAAATGAACCACCACTTCATTTCATGTGGAATCGTCAATACACCAAAATGAACCACCACTTCATTTCAAACCTAGTGTCGGGCTTGATTTCGATTATGGGTGTTTTGCTTTTGAAGTTTATGTTAATACAAATAAACCGTAAAAACGTTTATTAATATTTTGCGATCTCTTTGTGTTCTGTTGATAACAAATATAATGTTATCTTAAGTATAATTATAAGGATACATGTTAGTTTTGTAAAGCATTTACATATAGCCATTTAAATACAAAAATGTAGTAATTAAGCATTTGTTGTAATAGTTTATTAGGATGGGTAAAAACCATAACCCATGGAACATAACCCATGGATCTTAACCCATACCCAAGAAGACTAGATACAATGTATACTTAGATACATTGAATCTAAAGATAACCCATGGACCAACCCATAACCCATGACCCATAACCAAAAAACCCATGGGCAAAGAGGAGCGTTCCACGGATCCCTAGTCTTGTGCTAGCCGGATCCCTTGTGGAAGGGATCCGTGGGATCCGGGGAACAGTGAAGAATTTTGCCTATAAATAGAGAGCCATTTCTTCATTCTAACTCACCCCTCTTCTTACTAAATCTCTCAAACACTCTCATTCTTTTCTAACATATAGATCACTTGATCTAGAGAGTTGTTCTTCTTTCTTTCTATTGTGATCCTCATATAGGTCCTTCTCTAAGGCGAGATCACGAGCATTCTACAAGTCATCCAAGCAAGGGGTCCTTGCTTGATTTGTCACTCCGCTAAGATTTCGTGGCGAAGATCTTGTATTTGATATTTCACATATTTGTTGTGTAATAGTCGTGTTGGTTTGGTCCACCGTATTACGGACTCGGTATCTAGCTTTGTACCGGAAAAATGTAAGCAACGTTGTGAAGGCTTCTCCGCCAAGTGAAGGAGTTTGTTGACATAGTGCTTGAACTCTCGAGTAGGTGACTCGGGGAGTGGAGTAGGGCAAGGAAGGTGTCCTTGTAGCCGAACCACTATACATCGTTTGTGTCTTTTCTTTCCATTCACTTTACTTTATTTACTTGCTTTATCATTAGATCTATACTTTCTCTACATCCATAAGATCTCACATATTAACGAATCTAAAGTTTTTGAAACTAACGTAAAATTGGCAAAACTATTCAACCCCCCCCCCCTTTCTAGTTTTCGACAGTTTATTATTGTTTTAGATGTGCTTAAAGGTCGACCTAGACCCCGATGAATGGGTCAAGGATAGCGGGTACACGAGGCACATGACCGGCAATAGGGATCTATTCTCCACATATGAATCCTTCAATGGAGGTAATGTGGTGTTTGGAAATAGCAAAAGTAGAATCATCGGTAAAGGTACGATTTCTAACAAATCTCTAACCATTAACGATGTGTGTCATGTAGAAAACCTAAACTTTAACCTCTTAAGTATAGGACAAATATGTGATAAAAAGTGCAATTTACTTTTAGAGAAGCTTAGTAGAAACTAAAAATGGCATAACCATAGGAAAAGGAATAAGGAAACATGGAGTCTATGTCATTAAAATCGGTAATGAAACTAAGGACAAACTATGTCTTACCTCTATTGATGATACCTCGACCTTATGGCATCGAAGATTGGGTCACGCCAACATGCGACTTCTGATCAAGCTATCATCCAAGATCTAGTAAAGAGATCTACCTAAGTTGAAATATGACATCACTTTTGTGATGCTTGTAATGTAGGAAAACAAGCTCATTCTAGTCATAAAGCTAAAAACATGGTATCTGCAACTAAGTGTCTAGAATTACTACATATGGATTTATTCGGTCCATCCGCTATCCAAAGTTATGGAGGCAACTACTATACTTTGGTCATAGTGGATGACTATTCTAGGTATACATGGACAAAATTTTTAAAGAACAAAGCGGAAACCTTTAACTATTTTGAAATATTAAGCAAAAAGATCCAAAAGACAACTAGGAAGTCCCATAGTGTCTATTAGGACGGATCATGGTAGGGAATGCGATAATGAAGTGCAATTGAACTTTTGTGGCTAATGGTATTACTCACAACTTCTAAAACGCACTCCACAATCGAATGGGGTAGTAGAAAGAAAGAATAGAACCCTACAAGAAATGAGTAGAACCATGCTTAATAAACAATCCATACCTCAAAAGTTTTGGTGTAATGCCGTTGATACTTTAGCGTACACATACTCAATCGAGTCTTAATTAGACCAATCTTAGGAAAAACTCCATATGAGTTACTTCGAGGCAAAAAGCCTACGTTAAATCACTTTAGAGTCTTTGGTAGTAAATGTTTTATTGTTAACACTAAAGATTACCTTACAAAATTTGATCCTAAATCAACCGAATGTATCTTTTTAGGTTACTCGCCAAATAGCAAAGCTTACGTCATATTAAAAAAATATACAATGAAGGTAGAAGAGTCATTAAATATAAAATTTGACGAAAGTCCACCAAAACCCTCTCCACCTCTTGTCGATGACGAGATTATAGAAAGTGAAGCTATAATAATAAAGAAAAAGATAAGTGAAGAGGAAGAACCTCTAAGTGATGAAATAATAAACATTAAAGAGTCCAAAGATCACCCCGTAGATAAAGTCATAGGAAACTAAACGAACGAACATTAAGGTCTCAAGTTCAAAACCAATGTAGCTTTTTTTGTTTCGTTTCAACCTTAGAACCTAAGAATACACAAGAAGCCATAAAAGATGAGAGTTGGGTAATGGCTATGCAAGAAGAACTAAATCAATTTGGTTCTAATGATGTTTGGACCAAGGTTGTCAAGATCGGGATCCTACCCAGGATCGTTTTCGTCTTTGCAAGATCGTGATCGTAAGATCGGATCGGGATCTTAAGATCCTACTCTAATGTTATTTCTTAATAGTTTATGTAATTTTATACAAATTTACAAATTCTAATACATTATAACCATAAAATACTATGAATGTTTCTTATAAATGTTGTCCTAAATTATGATTATAAAATGTTTAAAAAGATTAACATGTTGTTTTTTGAATTCTACAAACAAATTACCCATAAATTTGTAGTTTTTTTGTTTGTAATCCGAGAAAAGTAAGATCGGATCGGATTAGATCGTAAGATCGTATGGTCATGATCGGGATCCTATAAGATCTTAAGCTTGCAAAGATCCTATGTAGGATCCGGATCGTTTTTGCTTTGCAGTATCGTAAAATCGTAAGATCCTAAGATCAGGATCGGGATCCTGACAACTATGGTTTGGACACTTGTCCCTCCACCAAGTAATCAAACCATAATAGGAACCAAATTGGTTTATAAAAACAAATTAGATGCAAACGGAGTAGTGTCTAGGAACAAGGCTAGACTCGTTGCTCAAGGGTATAACCAACAAGAAGGAATAGACTTTGATGAGACCTACGCCCCCGTGGCTAGATTAGAGTCTATAATAATACTTCTTGCGTATGCTTGTGCTAATGATCTAAAGCTTTATCAAATGGATGTCAAAAGTGCTTTTCTAAATGGTTTCATAAATGAAGAAGTATATGTAGCCAACCTCCGGGCTTCATTGATTTTGAAAAACCCAAACATGTTTATAAATTAAAGAAAGCCCTTTACGGTCTTAAACAAGCTCCAAAAGCTTGGTATGATAGACTCAAGTCATTTCTAGTTAAAACAACTATACCATGGGGTTAGTTGACAACACACTTTTTACTAAGAAAAGAGAGTCAGATATAATCATAGTTCAAATATATGTAGATGATATTATATTCGGATCTACTTGTCAAGACATGTGTGATGATTTCTCTAAAATCATGCATGACGAGTTCGAAATGAGTATGATGGGAGAACTTAGTTTCTTTCTTGGTCTACAAATAAAACAAGTAGAAGATGGTATCTTCTTCAATCAATCTAAATACATCAAGGAGATGTTAAAGAAATTCGGTCTAGAAGAGTCAAAACCAATTAGGACTCCAATGTCATCCGACACCAAACTCACAAAAGATGAAGACGGAGAATCCGTAGATAATACTAAATATCGTGGCATGATAGGTAGTCTTCTCTACCTCACGGCAAGTAGGCCGGATATCATGTTTAGTGTTTGCTTATGTGCTAGGTTTCAAGAAGACCCTAAAACATCACACGTAGAAGCCGTAAAAAGGATATTTAGATATATTAAAGGTACAACACAACTAGGATTATGGTATCCTAAGGGCACGGGAGTAGAAACAATTGTATATGCAGATTCTGACCATGCATGTGATTAAGTTGATAGAAAAAGTACAAGTGGGGTATGTACTTTCATGGGATGTTGTTTAACGTCTTGGTTTTCTAAGAAACAAACGGCACTAGCTATATCAACAACCGAAGCCGAGTACGTCTCCGCCGGCAAAGCATGCCAACAAGCACTATGGATGAAACAAGCGTTAGTCGACTACGACATTCATCTAAGCAACATAGCCATCCTATGTGACAACAAAGGTGCCATTGACTTAAGCAAGAATCCAGTATTGCATTCTCGCACAAAGCATATAGAGATTCGACATCACTTCTTAAGAGACAATGTTAAAAATGGGAACATCTCTATTGAGAAGGTAGCATCCGAAGACAACATAGCCGACGTCTTCACCAAACCGTTGAAGCGGGAACAATTCAACTTACTTTGTCTTGGTCTTGGTCTAATGGAACAAACGTCGTAACTTATTTGACTCTACAAGGTATGTAAACACTGGCCTTCTTTTTTTCTGAGTCTAGGATCTCTATTTCACGCACAACTCACAAACAATACGGGAATTTTCAAAACCCAAGATAAGTTTTCGACTTATAGCTTTCTTATTTTCTTTTATACATATACATTTTCAAAGAAAACCTCTCTTCAAATTGTTTTTCCAAAAAGGATGATACCTTCCCGTATCAATTTCACAAAAGCAATTTCTCACGTCTAGGACAAATCGCTTTTTCATTATTAATAAAAAGTAAAAACCCGTTTTCATTGCATCTCATGTCTTTTGAATGCTAAAGGAGACACATAACTAATATGTGTTTTCGGGTACATTCATTTAAGCACCAATGAATTAGGAGCATTGATAACACTAAATTACGTACTTATGTACTAAATATGTGTTTTCGGATTATCTCAATAGGATACTATTTCTACTTCTAGTTTATTTTCTATTTCTTTGTAGGAGTCGAGATAACCGCAACTCCAAATAGTTTGCATATAGGCACACACTAGGCAAAAATGTTTCCAAAAAGAAAATTTTGTGTTTCCTGAATCACCAGACCCACGGATCCCACCTTCATCTGGACGGATCCCTCAAGGGAAGGATCCGTGGGATCCGTGAGACGAAGCTGTTTTCAACTTCTATTTTTTCACTTTGGATGAAAAATCCACATTTGTTTCATTTTGGGAGTATGCTCTTTAATGCTTGTGTTCTCATGATCACATGCCTTGAATTCATATCTAATCATTAGATTTTAATCCACATTTTGGGTCAAGCATTCATTACAATGCTTTGTTTTTCTATATATAGAACTCCCAAAATGCTTGCATACTACATCTCCTCCTCACAAACACACTACATCATGTCATCCAAAAACCCTTTAGGAGAATAATCTAGTACAAACAATCATGATATCCAAACCTTTGTACTTCCACCATCCAAAATACCACAATCAAACTCTAGGATATCCGCACGGATTAGTATCCGATCTTGCTGTTTTGCAAAACAAACCTCAAATGGTTCATCCTCAACAAATAACTCACCACAAGATGCTTCCATAATAGCACCTCCCTCATCACCAACAAGTACACCAACTTCATCACCACCTAAAGTCACTCTTTTGGAACTCCTTAAGACTCCAACAAGATCTAAACAACCTAAACAAAAAGAAATAGTCTTTTAAACACCCCTCACATCTCCAAATACTATTTTTCAAGATCTTGAAACATCACCACCATTAGCCCCCATCACATTACAAGACATCTAGGTTTTTTTCCACCACCATTTACAAACATTCCGGATGCTGATCCATATTTTCCTATTTTTCCACCACATCTTCCGCATAACTCAAATCAAAACAACCCGGAAAACTTCATACTTGATCGCATCAATACCATTGCCAATCCACTAGGAAAATTGCAATAGAAGTTAGGGAAGAAATGCGATTCATACTCAACCTCAAACTCATATAGGTCCTTCTCTAAGGCGAGATCATGAGCATCCTACAAGTCATCCAAGCAAGGGGTCCTTGATTAATTTGTCACTCCGCAAGATTTCTGTAGCGAAGATCTTGTATTTGATATTTCACATATTTGTTGTGTAATAGTCGTGTTGGTTTGGTCCACCGTGTTACGGACTCGGTATCTAGCTTTGTACTGGAAAAAGTGTAAGCAACGTTGTGAAGGCTTCTCCGCCAAGTGAAGGAGTTTGTTGACATAGTGCTTGAACTCGAGTAGGTGACTCGGGGAGTGGAGTAGGGCAAGGAAGGTGTCCTTGTAGCCGAACCACTATACATAGGTTGTGTCTTTTCTTTCCCTTCGCTTCACTTTATTTACTTGCTTTATCATTAGATCTATACTTTCTCTACATCCATAAGATCTCACATATTAACGAATATAAAGTTTTTGAAACTAACGTAAAATCGGCAAAACTATTCAACCCCCCCCCCCTTCTAGTTTTCCACAGTTTATAATCAGTCTTTCTTCAAAACTGATGAGTTAGAGTAGAGGTCTTAAATCTTCAAAATATTCAGTCTTTCTATTCGTTAAACTAGCCATCTTATGTCTCGTGGGATTCATTTACTGGATACCTATATGTTAATACAAATAAACCGTAAAAACGTTTATTAATATTTTGCGATCTCTATGCGTTTTGTTGATAACAAATATAATGTTATCTTAAGTATAATTTTAAGGATACATGTTATTTTTGTAAAGCATTTACATATAGCCATTTAAATACAAAAATGTAGTAATTAAGCATTTGTTGTAATACTTTATTAGGATGTGTAAAAACCATAACCCATGGACCATAACCCATGGATCTTAACCCATACCCAAGTTGGCTAGATACAATGTATACTTAGATACATTGAATCTAAAGAAAACCCATGGACCAACCCATAACCCATGACCCATAACCTAAAAACCCATGGGCAAGAGGGCGTTCCACGGATCCTAGGATTACACTAGACGGATCCCAAATGGAAGGGATCCGTGGGATCCGGGGAACAGTGAAGATTTTTGCCTATAAATAGAGAGCCATTTCTTCATTCTAACTCACCCCTCTTCTTACTAAATCTCTCAAACACTCTCATTCTCTTCTAACATATAGATCACTTGATCTAGAGAGTTGTTCTTCTTTCTTTCTATTGTGATCCTCATATAGGTCCTTCTCTAAGGCGAGATCACAAGCATTCTACAAGTCATCCAAGCAAGGGGTCCTTGATTGATTTGTCACTCCGCAAGATTTCTGTAGCGAAGATCTTGTAGTTGATATTTCACATATTTGTTGTGTAATAGTCGTGCTGGTTTAGTCCACCGTGTTACAGACTCGGTATCTAGCTTTGTACCGGAAAAAGTGTAAGCAACGTTGTGAAGGCTTCTCCGCCAAGTGAAGGAGTTCGTTGACATAGTGCTTGAACTCTCGAGTAGGTGACTCGGGGGAGTGGAGTTGGGCAAGGAAGGTGTCCTTGTAGCTGAACCACTATACATCGGTTGTGTCTTTTCTTTCCCTTCGCTTTACTTTATTTACTTGCTTTATCATTAGATCTATACTTTCTCTACATTCATAAGATCTCATATATTAACGAATCTAAAGTTTTTGAAACTACGTAAAATCGGCAAAACTATTCAACCCCCCCCCCCCCTCTTCTAGTTTTCCACAATTTGCATCAAGAGCTAAGTTTATAAAAGTTTTAAAGTAAAATTGTATTTTAAAAACTTTTCGATCACTATGGGTTCTGAAAATTATAAGGAAGGGCAATCTATGCAACGACCACCACTACTTGAAACTAATGGTTTTATATATTGGAAAAATAGATTCGAAACATATGTGAAATCTAAAGATATTGATCTTTGGTACATTATTATTGAAGGCGACTTTGAGGCTACCTCAAAAGACGATAAAGGGAATTTAGTTAACATACCTCATGATAAACTAAATGATGAAATGAAGAAAAAGCTTTCTAAAAATAGTGAAGCAAAAATGGTTTTATATAATGCTTAACCGAAAAAGGAATTCGAAAGAATTTCTATGCTTAAAACCTCTAAAGAAATTTGGACTTCTTTAGTTGTAACTCATCAAGGCAACCAACAAGTTAAGAATAATAAAATCAATCTATTTGTTCAACAATATGAACAATTGTCAATATCGGATGAGGAAACTATAGATCATTCTTTTGCTAACTTTAATACTATTATTACATCGTTACAAGCACTTGATGAATCTTTTTCTAGCCGTAACCATGTTAGGAGATATCTAAGGGCACTTCCATCGAAGTAGAGATCCAAGGTGGCGTCGAAGAGTCAAAAGATTTGACAATCCTCACCCTCGATGAACTCATAGGCAACCTAAAAGTCTACGAGCTTGTCCTTGCCAAAGACTCCGAAGCCTCAAAGGTAAAAAGAGAAACACAAATCTCTTGCCCTTAAAGCCAAAAGGCTTCAAGCGATGAAGAGAACTCCTCTTCGAGTAGTGACGACGAGGAAGTGCGCTATGGCGGTAGGGACTTTAAAAGTTCTTTAGAAGAAAGGGAAGATACGTCAAACAACCATATGACGATAAGAAAGGCTTTCGAAAAATCAAAGAGGACGAGAAGCCAAAGGATGATCGTACTTGCTTTAAATGTGGGGACCCAAACCACTTTATTAGTAAGTGTCCCAAACGAGATGATCATAAAGCGTTCGTAAGCGGTACGTGGGGAATGAGCAACGAGGAGGACGAAGAAATTTGTCTCATGGCAAATGACGAGGTATGTCACGAATACTATAGTAGTTCATCACTTGATGACGACTCTTTGCATAATGAATATGACAAACTATGCAACATTAGCTTAAAACTAATTAACAAAAATAAGCTTTTAAAGAGTCAAAATCAACGTTTAGATAAAGAAGTCACTGAATTAAAAGCAAAACTAAAACGTTTAGAAAAGGGTAAAATAGCAAGTGGTGAATGTGAACTTTGCGTTCAACTTCAAACACTAATTGATCATCTAGATTCTAAAATTGCTAGAATGAGTACGAACACCTTAGATACAATACTAGATGGTGTTAAAACTGTTGGAAATGTATATATTTACAAACATGTGAATGTTCGGATTCGAACTTGTGACCACGGGATTGCACACATTAGCGAATGAGAATTAAAGTTAATAATTAATGTTTATGTTTACGATTAATTATTGCACATTAAGTCCGTTTAACGATCGTTAAGTATTTAACGGAAAAATGACTAACGACCGTTAAATGAAAAGAGAAGGACTAGTAATGGAAAATCTTGAAAGTGAAAAGTTATGGGTTTTTCCTTGGGCTTTCATCATGGCCGGCCAAGGGGGCTTTCCAAGCCCTAATCCATAACTTGTTCCCAGAGTTTTCTATCTACTATATAAACAAGGCTAGGTTCTAGGGTTTTTCATAACTTTGTGCATTGAATTAACCCTAGATCTCTCCTCTCCTCTCTCTTGTCCCTATTCGGCCGAACACCCCTTGTTAGGGAGTTTGGTTTCGTTTTTTCTTAAAAATGAGGACTTGTGTTAGATCTAGCAATCGCTTGATTTGTTGGTTAATTCGTGTGTACAAGAACGTGGTAGTAAGACACTATTCTTACACCTATTTGGTTTGAGTTGTAAAACGGTAAGGGACAACTCTTTAAACCACTTCTTTGTTTTGTTCAAGAGATCTGACATTCGCAAGAGGTACGTTACGCATACTTTCAGTTAATTATTTATTTGTTATGATCTTAAGTCTTCCGCTGTGTACTCTTGATGTCTACATGTTATTATTGTATGTCATGTATTATAAACTCAACAAAAACCGGTAACAACCTAAAAGGCTTAGGTATTCAACAACTTGATCCATCAACTAGTGAAAGTAAAGAAACAAAATTTGTTAAGGCGCTAGAAAAACCAGCCACTGTTGTGGCAGATCCCACGGATCCCCTAAACAAGGAACCGGCTAGTGTACAGACAGGGATCCGTGGATCTGCTGTAGCAAACAGTAGTAATAACGTAGCATCTTCATCTAGAACTGATTTTGTTATCATTAATAGGAAGAAACCAACTCACGTCACTACTAGACAACCACCTCAAAAATATAATCCTACTTTTGCAAGAAACAAAGCTCCACCTTTTTCAAAACCTAATTCATTTAGGAGACCAAATAACGTTTATCCAAGAAGTAACCATCAAATGGGATGGAACCCAAATATGCAAAACAGTTTTCCTTTTCAAAACTTTGCTTCATAGAATGCATATTCATCTTATCCATACATGTCTAACATGAATGGAATGTTTAACACTAATGGACCCATGAACAAATGGGGACCAAAATTTTTGAGTTTATTATTGTTTTAGGAGTGCTTAAAGGTCGATCTAGACCCCGATGAATGGGTCAAGGATAGCGGGTGCACGAGGCACATGACCGGAAATAGGGATCTATTCTCCACATATGAATCCGTAAATGGAGGTAATGTGGTGTTTGAAAATAGCAAAAGTAGAATCATCGATAAAGGTACGATTTCTAACAAATCTCTAACCATTAACGATGTGTATCACGTAGAAAACCTAAACTTTAATCTCTTAAGTATAGGACAAATATGTGATAAAAAGTGCAATGTACTTTTTACCGAAACCGGTAGTAAGATACTAAAAAATGGCATAACCATATGAAGAGGAATTAGGAAACATGGAATCTATGTCATTAAAATTGGTAATGAACCTAAAGACAAACTTTGTCTTACCTCTATGGATGATACTTCAACCTTATGGCATCGAAGATTAGGTCATGCCAATATGCGACTTCTTCAATCGCTATCATCCAAAGATCTAGTAAGAGATCTACCTAAGTTAAAATATGAACATCACTTTTGTGATGCTTGTAATATAGGAAAACAAGCTCATTCTAGTCATAAAGCTAAAAACATGGTGTCAACAACTAGGTGTCTAGAATTACTACATATGGATCTATTTGGTCCATCCGCTATCCAAAGTTATGGACGCAACTACTACACTTTGGTCATAGTGGATGACTATTCTAGGTATACATGGACAAAATTTTTAAAGAACAAAATAGAAACCTTTAATTATTTTGAAATATTAAGCAAAAAGATCCAAAGACAAATAGGAAGTCCTATAGTGTCCATTAGGACGGATCATGGTAGGGAATTCGATAATGAAGTGCAATTTGGAGCCTTTTGTGACGCTAATGGTATTACTCACAACTTCTCGGCTCCACGCACTCCACAATCGAATGGGGTAGTAGAAAGAAAGAATAGAACCCTACAAGAAATGAGTCGAACAATGCTTAATGAACAATCCATACCTCAAAAGTTTTGGTGTAATGCCGTTGATACTTCAACGTACATACTTAATCGAGTATTAATAAGACCAATCTTAGGTAAAACTCCATATGAGTTACTCCGAGGCAAAAAGCCTACGTTAAATCACCTTAGAGTCTTTGGAAGCAAATGTTTTATTCTTAACACTAAAGATTACCTTACAAAATTTGTTCCTAAATCAACCGAAGGTATCTTTCTAGGTTATTCGCCAAATAGCAAAGTGTACGTCATATTAAACAAAGAAACAATGAAGGTAGAAGAGTCATTAAATATAAAATTTGATGAAAGTCCACCCAAACCCTCTCCACCTCTTGTCGATGACGAGATCATAGAAAGTGATGCTATAGTAATAAAGAAAAAGATAAATGAAGAAGAAGAACCTTTAAATAATGAAATCATAAACATTAAAGAGTCCAAAGATCACCCCGTAGATAAAGTCATAGGAAAGCTAAACGAACGAACATTAAGGTCTCAAGTTCAAAACCAAAGTAGCTTGTTTTGTTTCGTTTCAACCATAGAACCTAGGAATACACAAGAAGCCATAAAAGATGAGAGTTGGGTAATGGCTATGCAAGAAGAACTAAATCAATTCGTTTCTAATGATGTTTGGACGCTTGTCCCTCCACCTAGTAATCAAACCATAATAGGAACCAAATGGGTTTATAAAAACAAATTAGATGCAAACGGAGTAGTGTCTAGGAACAAGGCTAGACTCGTTGCCCAAGGGTATAACCAACAATAAGGAATAGACTTTGATGAGACTTATGCCCCCGTGGCTAGATTAGAGTCTATAAGAATACTTCTTGCGTATGCTTGTGCTAATGATCTAAATCTTTATCAAATGGATGTCAAAAGCACTTTTCTAAATGGTTTCATTAATGAAGAAGTATACGTAGCTCAACCTCCGGGCTTCATCGATTTTGAAAAACCCAAACATGTATATAAATTAAAGAAAGCCCTTTACGGTCTTAAACAAGCTCCAAAAGCTTGGTATGATAGACTCAAGTCATTTTTAATTAAACACAACTATACCATGGGGTTAGTTGACAACACACTTTTTACTAAGAAAAGAGAGTCACATATAATTATAGTACAAATATATGTAGATGATATTATATTCGGATCCACTTGTCAAGACATGTGTGATGATTTCTCTAAAATCATGCATGACGAGTTCGAGATGAGTATGATGGGAGAACTTAGTTTCTTTCTTGGTCTACAAATTAAACAAGTAGAAGATGGTATCTTCTTTAATCAATCTAAATACATAAAGGAGATGTTAAAGAAATTCGGTCTAGAAGAGTCGAAACCAATTAGGACACCAATGTCATCCGACACCAAACTCACAAAAGATGAAGACAGCGAATCCGTAGATAATACTAAATATCATGGCATGATAGGTAGTCTTCTCTACCTCACGACAAGTAGGCCGGATATCATTTTTTGTGTTTGCTTATGTGCTAGATTTCAAGAAGGCCCTAAAACATCACACCTAGAAGCCGTAAAAAGGATATTTAGATACATTAAGGGTACAAGACAATTTGGATTATGGTATCCTTAGGGCACGGGAGTAGAAACAATTGTATATGCAGATTCTGACCATGCAGGTGATTACATTGATAGAAAAAGTACAAGTGGGGTGTGTACTTTCATGGGATGTTGTTTAACGTCTTGGTTTTCTGATAAGGTTTTAAAAGGTACCTTTTTTAGGGGTCGTTTAAGCCCTTATTTGATCACTTTTGTATCCGTTATTGCTTAATATCGTTCCTTTTCACTTTTTAGGTCTCTTGAAGGCAAAATGCTGGAATGACACTTATTTGGACGAAAAGGCGCGATTATACGAAGAAAATGGCCAAAGTCAGAATCGAGACACTCAAAGCTGCTGAAAACATAAGGTAACGGCGTCAGGTGTTACGTGTGATGCCGTCGGAGGATCTTTGTGACGGGGACGAAGCCAAAACTCCCATTTTCAAGTGACGGCGTCAAGTTATAAAAGAGTAGGCCGTCGCAACTCAGACGGCCTAGATTCAATCGAGACGGCGTCGAAGCTGAAGGGGCGTCACAAGCATAAGGTGGCGCCGTCGCAAGTCTAACGTGGCCAAGACGAAACCATAATGCGGCGAACACGACGGCGTCACAAAACATAAAGTGACGCCGTCGCATGTGTAATATTATATATAGAATCCGAATTTTTTAGTATTAGAGAGTAGTCTTTTGGAGTAAAAACCTAAACCGAACCAAGGCTGTCTTGTACAGTATTTTAGGGTTCCAAACCCTATCTTACACCAAGATAAGTGTTTTACTTCATTAATACAATTATGTCTTTGATTATTTGTGTGTATGCTTGCATGTTTTCCATGTCCGGCTAATTTACTTGTGTGTTTGCTTAGGGAATATGAAACTTAATTATTGAATATTGATTGGTTGTTTCTTATCTTAGTTGATTAATGATCTAGTAATGCGATAGGTCATTCGTTGTGTACTTAATGCTTGATTAAATCTTTGTGAACCTTAGAATATGACTCCTTGAGTAGTTGTAAGCTAAACCATCCAAAGAGTGCCTTAGAGTAAGAGTTTATTATCCCTAGTGGGTTTTGTAGACGAGACCCTTTGGTAAGTTCAAAGAGTTAGGGAACATACGCATACCCTACAACTTTAGACACACAGCGCAACTAGGAATAAGGACGTGACAATTCAACCACCAATAGGAGATAATTAAGGAGTAGTAAAACCTAAGTAAACACAACTTTAAACTATCATACGAGCACACAATAATTAGACATAGACTACATACACCTTAGATTAGATAATTAGATAAGTAGAGTAATCGGTAGCAATACCAACCCCCCAAATTTAAACCCGAGATTAGTACCTTTCCTTTCCATAAAAAATATAAAAAGATAAAAATAATCTTCCTCAACCACAACCTTAGCGTAGTAACTTCTCACTAGCATTCCTATTCCCCTAGAGAACGATATCAATACCGTGGCTTACCCTAATACTACACTACAATGATTAGGTTCACTGCCTAGGGTGTTGAAAAACTTGCTCGACGAAAAGAAAGTTCCTTTGACCCCGAGCGAAGCGTGTAGCGTTATCAAGTTTTGGCGGCTGCGGGGAATAGAATAGCTAGTTAGTAGTCCACCTCGTTTAGGTTTCTTTACTTGATTCCTATCAAGTAAACTTTTTTCTCATTTTTAGCTTCCTCTTAGTCTATCCCCCTTCTTCGTGACCTTTGTTCGTAGCCCCATCACTTTTCATCATGGAAGGTGATAACCACCCACCATTCATCAACCCACCACCAATTGACCCGCCAAGAGCCCGTACTTTTGGTGAATACTCAAGACCAAGCCACTCAGGCTATAGGAACACCATTGAGCTTCCCGACCAAGCCCAAACTACGGCCTGCGATCCGACACCATCCGGTTGGTGCAAAACGGATGTGCATTCCATGGACTTCGTTCCAAAGATCCAAATCAGCATCTGAGGGATTTCCTCAAAATTGTCGATTCCATCGACCTTGATGCTACTACTCGGGAGACCACGCGTCTGCGTCTCTTCCAATTCTCTCTACGGGACCAAGCTAGTAATTGGCTTGAGCGACTTCCCGCCGGCTCCATCTCAAGTTGGGATGATCTTACCTCTCGCTTCCTTGCTCAATTTTTCCCACCGGGGAGAACCACTAAGCTTAGGAATGACATCTTGATGTTCCAACAACGTCAAGGTGAATCTCTCTACGAAGCATGGACTCGATTCAAAGACTTACTTCATAAAGTCCCTCATCACGGCATTGATCTTTGGCTCCAAGTCCAACTTTTCTACGATCATGTCAGTCCCTCCTTTCAACGAACCATTGATTATGCCGCCGGAGGAAGGATAAGTGACCTCACTGATAAAGCATGTTGGGAAGTCATCGAGGACCTGGCTCAATATGAAGAAGAAGGTTGGGAAATTCCAATAGTTCCAGAAAATGGGCCAACCTCTCATGCACAAGCAATAAAGAAAATGGAGGCGCAAGTGAATGCGTTAATGGGAGTAGCCACCCATGCTACTGAGCATGTAAATGCGGTCAAGGAATTTTTGCTCCCAAGAAAGTCTCGGCAAGATGAATTCGAGGACATAATGTTGACATTTGTTCACAAACAAGAAAAGGAAATAAAACACCTCGAAGCTCAAATGCAGAAAACTCACAACGCCTTCTTAGGACTTGCTGACAACTTCATGATGAACATCCGTGAAGAAATCGCTAAGAAAAATATGCCTAAAAGCTTAAAAGGTGTACAGCGATCCCAGAACACGTTGGAATGATTCCCGAACATTTTCCCTTGAGTAGGGCAAAACCCATCAAAGAACCATATTCTGGCCTTGATTCATGTCTCGACATTCCCCGCATGTTCCCTAGAAACATGTTCATTGGAATGGTGCACGTGCCACTTCCCAACTTTCCCAATGATAGGAAAGGTTCTTTCGGTTTTAAACCAGGGACAAAGAACCCTCACCTGCAATACTTCGGGATTTCTGAGATCACGATCGAAAGACAACTTGACATATGCATTGCTTACCATAGTGGAGATTATTGGTGGATTAATCAAATCGATCCTAAAATAAAAACTAAAATCTTTGTCAAGAATAGTAACCAGATTTTTGATCCAGGCGGATTAACATAACCCTTTACGTCTGCAAAAAAAAAAAAGTCGTGGCGCGTAAGCATATAATGTGTGACGCCGTCGCTAAGCCAAATCAGACGGATAAATACAACACCCATCTCTTTCATTCTTTACCCTACACAATTTTTATCCGCCCCACACCACACACCCACGTTTTCCCCACCTCTAATTCATCATTTTGCCACGTCAATCTCCACAAGGTAAGTAATACACATTGATCTTTGTCTATTCAATTGTCCTAATTCATGCTCAATTTTGTTTTCCCCTCTTTCTCAATCCGAAAAACCCAACTAATTTGATATATGCTAAGTACCGCCTATGAATCTTGTTAACTAGGCTAAAGATTAGGCGAATGATAGTGTTATCATATGGGGTTGACCTTGCGGGAAGCCTTGACGGCTTAGGGATCAAAACCACCTAGCCATTATGCCATTGTTGCTGCAACAAGGGTGTTTGGGTCAAGGGTTATGGTTAAAACTTGGATTTTTACCTCGCAATTGTCGGATTCAAAAATTTGGTCGAGCTGACGGCGTCAGGAGTATTTTGCGACGCCGTCAGACCTGCCAGTATCAATTCTTTGTCACGAACGCCTTTCATTTGC
This sequence comes from Chrysanthemum makinoi, assembly GCA_910596185.1. Lineage (NCBI taxonomy): Eukaryota > Viridiplantae > Streptophyta > Magnoliopsida > Asterales > Asteraceae > Chrysanthemum > Chrysanthemum makinoi. The sequence continues at coordinate 177,714,052 of OU343224.1, forward strand.
TCTCCACTTATTTGATTTCCTGTTTCAGATGAGCAGAAGGGTAAAGAGGACTAGGGGTCAATCTTCTGGCACCCAGGAAAACATTATGGACACAATCGTTGGATGGGGAGTATTCCTTGAGGAAGGATGTCAAGCCCGTTACAATGATTTATTTCATCAGACCATTGACTCCGGGGCTGTTTTGGACTGGGCATTTCTCGAGGAGCATGATTTAGCTAGGGCGTTTTCGAATAGCTTTAGAAGGGACAAGTTCACTGATCCCTAATGGGAAAGGCTGTTTAAGATTAGAGAGCCCGTGTATGGCGAGTTGGTACGTGAATTTCACGCATCATATCTGCCAAGTATCAATGCATGTCGGGATAACATTGATTTTCAGGGGATCCGATTTAGGTTAGGAGGGGATTGGAGGGAAATGTCGACACTTGAGTTTGGTTGGAGGTTGGGATTATATACATCTACGAGAATCGAGAGTGATGTTTTTAGGGCTCAATTTGCAGCCTGGAATTACCCATAAGGACGAGATGTTGGGTATTATTCGGAACACGATAGGCGGCGGGGTTACACTCTTTGGGAGTACCCTCGCTTCACAAATCCGGGATCCAAGGGTTAGGCTCATTCATCGCTGCCTCACCTTCTCTATCACAGGACGCCATGCCACGAGTCATCGTGTCACCTTGCCTGACTTGTTCTATCTTTACTGCATATTGGCCGAGGGTGTGCATTGCAACATCCCATTCTGGTTGGCCGACTACTTGAGGACTGCTAGTGGAATAAGGATGGAGGATAGGGTGTATGGAGGTATGCTTATCACCAGGTTAGCTCGATCTTTAGGTGTTTTGGCAGGGGAGGTACCCGCATATCTTAGTGCGGTAGCAGCACCAAGGGTCGTCAAGGCTAAGTCCCTGAAAGCTATGGATGTCCTCATGGATTATGGTAGAGGTTTCGCCTGGTTCCGTGCCCAGCCCGCCATTCAAGGTGGTGACGATGATGATGATGAGGAGCCGCAGATACCCGGCACACCAGCGAGGGGTGAAGCCAGGAAGCTCGGCGTTTACCGCCAAATGTCAGTGGGGATTGGCGGGCATACCGGGAGCATGGATGGGCGCATGGATACATGGATGGCACAGGATCAGAGGGCTAATTGGACCTATGACCACTGTTGGCGGATGCAGCATTTGTCCATGCGTGATCAGCTTGATCCACATCTCCAGATCGATCCTTTCCCAGGGCGGGAGGAGGATTATCCACCCTATGGGTATTTGGGCCATCTTCCCTCGGGTTATGACTATCGTTATGGACCCCCTCCTCAGTGACTTATGTATTCATTTATGGATTATGTATGGTTAAGTATGGTTGGTCAAAACAATTGTTATTTAGGCATGTAATAATCTTGGATATCTTAACCTTGTGGTGAATCTTGAACTATTTGATGTGTATGAATATTTGCATGTGGTAGGATTTATCTTGCTTGTGTGGATGGATTGTTTGCTAGTTAGTGTCATATATCTTTTATCGATTGTTTATTCTCATGTTTAAATTTGTAAAAATGCTTTATTTTATTTTTAACATCGTCTTAATTGCATATAAAGGTATTTTACATAAGGGATAAGTGTAGGGAGGATTACACACGTTTTCAAGGAAACGTAAACATGAGAATAACAACTCATTAAAAGATATATTTGTGTGTTTGTTCGAGTCAAATGCTTGTATCGAGTTATAATGGATGTTTTGCAGAAATTTTTTCCAGATTCTAAAGATGTAAGTTTTCCAGAATTTTTTTCAGAAAATCGCAGACCGTTTTTGTCGGGATAACTGACGGCGTCAGGATCGCAACTGGCGTCGGAAGGAGTAAAACAACAGATTACTTTTCTCGTTTTCGAGCTACTTAAAAAAATTGGAATTTTCGAGTCTTAATTTTCGAAATTCTGTAAACATCCATTCCACAAGCATTATATCCTAGTTTAAATCGAGTCTTATATATATTATTACCGCCGATTTTACGCGAAGGTTTAGTTTGTTTTCTTCAAGTGTGCAGGTTTAGTTTATCAAGAAGAAGTTACATAAGATTGGAAGGAGCTTTTCACGCATAAATTCTTCTTGGAAAGAATTTAACCACTACTTCACACACGGATCCTACCGAGCTAATCAGGGGAGTACTAGTTTCTTTCGTTTTTGATTACCTTCCATTATCATAACTTTGATACTTTCGGGGAACATTGGGGACAATGTTCAGTTTAAGTGTAGGGAGGGAAAATAAAACGGGAACTTTGAAACTATGCTTATCCTTGATTATTTGCTTTGTCCAATTGTATTTGTGTAATAAACCATGAGAAAATGTCGGTTAGGGTAATTTTGGCACCAAATTTTTATTTTTTCATGACATATAAGAGTGGGCCATTAGTTTTAACAAAAGCGTCTCACGGATAGGAAGTTATATGACTAGCACAAAAACCCTTTACCACTTAAATTCCACCCAAAATGTGAGGATCACCCTTAGATTAGTAGGAATTAAAGCATTCATCTTTAATGCTTAGAGCGTAAACCGGTAGTATATTAGATTCTAGAACTTGTTTTGTGATGCATTCTGAGATCGCTAGTAAGACTACACTTGTGTAGTTAGGAATAACTAAATGATAAGAGGCATTAGGATAACCCTTGTTTGATACCCGTAATATAATTACTTCTTCCACATCGGTTGAGTAATTCCCCCACACCCTTGCGTTGTACTCATCTTTAGTACACGATACCCCTAGTTAACCCCTCAAAGCCTATCCTTTTCGCGGTTCTCGTGATGTTTCGGTTTTTCCGGAATATTAATCAAGAGCATTGTTTACACCCCACCCCCAAATGTACACCCAAATCGCCTTAGCCTACCTTGTATGCACTCACTTTTAGTGCATTATTGTTATCACCTTAAACCCTTAGTTCAATTATCTAGTTGCTTGCATGAGTTGCTAAGTTGAGTCATATCCTTTGTATACAGTTTTGGGACGATCGGGATTCATGGGAAAAGTTAAAGTTTATGAAATGACGGGAAGGGAACATTAAATTCAAATTACCTTTGTTTGCATAATAATGTACCCCAAGTGTTTTGATCTTTTCAATTCGGGTCAAATTAATGTTAGAGTAATAAAAACTCAAGTGTAGAGATGTGCCTATAAATCCCTATCATTTTGATGTTACCGTAGAGGATGGTAGAGTAAAAGTGTATGAAAAAAAATCGAAAAAAAAATAGAAAAGAAAAAAATAGAGTGAAAAAAAAAACATACGGGCTACCATCCTACATCTATCCTTTAATTTTATGTTTGTTTATTTCAGTTAGCTAGAGTTTAGAGTGTCGAGTCTTGGCTTAGCAACGCCATTCTTCGTATGCTTGTAACATAAGATATTTTTGACTTGCCACCACTTTATAGCCTATCCCACCAAACCCTTTGTTTCCCTACCGTAAGCCTAACATTACAACCCTTTAAAGACCTCTTTGATAGTCTTTCCTAGGTGCTTACGCCAAAGCGACGGAGGTTTGATCTATTCTCAAGCCTATGGTAATCTATGTACTAGGACCGGTTAATGAGTGTTTATCTTCCATTTCCAATTTGTTATATTTTATATACACCCGAGAGAGATGTGAGTATCCAAACACCCTATGTGAGGTGCTAGTATGTAATTTTCGTGCTTGTTATGACTTTTGCGGGGCTTATATGTGTTGTGGACTGTTTTAAACCAATGCTTCATGACCTCTAACTTATAAATTAATTGGCTAAAAGCACATTTGCTTGAGGACAAGCAAATACCAAGTGTAGGGATATTTGATAAGGTTTTAAAATGTACCTTTTTGAGGGGTCGTTTAAGCCCTTATTTGATCACTTTTGTATCCGTTATTGCTTAATATCGTTCCTTTTCACTTTTAGGTCTCTTGAAGGCAAAATGCTGGAATGGCACTTATTTGGACGAAAAGTCGCGATTATACGAAGAAAATGGCCAAAGTCAGAATCGAGACACTCAAAGCTAAAAACATAAGGTGACAGGCGTCGGTGTTACGTGTGGCGCCGTCGGAGGATCTTTGTGACGGGGACGAAGCCAAAACTCCCATTTTCAAGTGACGACGTCAAGTTATAAAGAGTAGGCCGTCGCAACTTCAGACGGCCTAGATGTAATCAGGCGGCGTCGGAAAGCTGAAGAGGCGGCGTCACAAGCATAAGGTGACGCCGTCGCAAGTCTAACGTGGCCAAGACGAAACCCTAATGGCGGCGACACGACGGCGTCACAAAACATAAAGTGACGCCGTCGCATGTGTAATATTATATATAGAATCCGAATTTTTCAGTATTAAGTAGAGTAGTCTTTTGGAGTAAAAACCTAAACCGAACCAAGGCTGTCTTGTACAGTATTTTAGGGTTCCAAACCCTATCTTACACCAAGATAAGTGTTTTACTTCATTAATACAATTATGTCTTTGATTATTTGTGTGTATGCTTGCATGTTTTCCATGTCCGGCTAATTTACTTGTGTGTTTGCTTAGGGAATATGAAACTTAATTATTGAATATTGATTGGTTGTTTCTTATCTTAGTTGATTAATGATCTAGTAATGCGATAGGTCATTCGTTGTGTACTTAATGCTTGATTAAATCTTTGTGAACCTTAGAATATGACTCCTTGAGTAGTTGTAAGCTAAACCATCCAAAGAGTGCCTTAGAGTAAGAGTTTATTATCCCTAGTGGGTTTTGTAGACGAGACCCTTTGGTAAGTTCAAAGAGTTAGGGAACATACGCATACCCTACAACCTTAGACACACAACGCAACTAGGAATAAGGACGTGACAATTCAACCACCAATAGGAGATAATTAAGGAGTAGTAAAACCTAAGTAAACACATCTTTAAACTATCATACGACCACACATTAATTAGACATAGACTACATACACCTTAGATTAGATAATTAGATAAGTAGAGTAATCGGTAGCAATACCAACCCCCCCCCCCAAATTCAAACCCCGAGATTCGTACCTTTCCTTTCCATAAAAAAATATAAAAAGATAAAAAATAATCTTCCTCAACCACAACCTTAGCATAGTAACTTCTCACTAGCATTCCTATTCCCCTAGAGAACGATATCAATACACGTGGCTTACCCTAATACTACACTACAATGATTAGGTTCACTGCCTAGGGTGTTGAAAAACTTGCTCGACGAAAAGGAAGTTCCTTTGACCCCGAACGACGCGTGTAGCGTTATCATTTTCTAAGAAACAAACGGCACTAGCTATATCAACAACCCAAGCCGAGTACGTCTCCACCGGCAAAGCATGCCAACAAGCACTATGGATGAAACAAGCGTTAGTCGACTACGACATTCATCTAAGCGACATAGCCATCCTATGTGACAACAAAGGTGCCATCGACTTAAGCAAGAATCCGGTAGCATCCGAAGACAACATAGCCGACGTCCTCACCAAACCGTTGAAGCGGGAACAATTCAACCTACTTCGTCTTGGTCTTTGTCTAATGGAACAAACGTCATAACTTATTTGACTCTACAAGGTATGTAAACACTAGCCTTCTTCTTTCTGAGTCTAGGATCTCTATTTCACGCACAACTCACAAACAATACGGGAATTTTTAAAACAAAAGATAAGTTTTCGACTTATAGCTTTCTTATTTATTTTAAACACATACACATTTTCAAAGAAAAACTCTTTTCAAAATGTTTTCTAAAAGAATGATACCTTCCCGTATCAATTTCACAAAAGCAATTTCTCACGTCTAGGACAAATCGCTTTTTCATTATTAATACAAAGTAAAAAACCCGTTTTCATTGCATCTCATGTCTTTTGAATGCTAAAGGGGACACATAACTAATATGTGTTTTTGGGTACATTCATTTAAGCAACAATGAATTAGGAGCATTGATAACACTCTATTACGTACTTATGTACTAAATATGTGTTTTCGGGTTATCTCAATAGGATGCTTTTTCTACTTCTAGTTTATTTTTCATTTTCCTTTTAGAGGTCGAGATAACCGCAACTCCAAATAGTTTGCATATAGGCACACAATAGGCAAAAATGTTTCCAAAAGGAAAATTTTGTGCTGCCTGAATCACTAGACCCACGGATCCCTTCATGGGACGGATCCCTCAAGGGAAGGATCCGTGGGATCCGTGAGACAGAAGTTGTTTTTACCTTCTATTTTTCTCACTTTGGATGAAAAATCCACATTTGTTTTATTTTTTGGAGTATGCTCTTTAATGCTTGTGTTCTCATGATCACATGCCTTAAATTCATATCTAATCATTAGATTTTAATCCACATTTTGGGTCAAGCATTCATTACAATGCTTTGTTTTTCTATATATAGAACTCCCAAAATGCTTGCATAATCCATCTCATCCTCATAAACACAATACACCATGTCATCCAAAAACCCTTTAGATGAATCACCTAGTACAAACAATCATCTTCATGATACCCAAACCTTTGTACTACCACCATCCAAAATACCACAATCAAACTCTAGGATATCCGCACGGATTAGTATCCGATCTTGTTGCTTAGCAAAATCAACCTCAAATGGTTCTTCCTCAACTAACAACTCACCACAAAATGCTTCCTTTATAGCACCTCCCTCATCACCAACAAGTACACCAACTTCATCACCACCTAAAGTCACTCTTTTGGAACTCCTTAAGACTCCAACAAGATCTAAACAACCTAAACAAAAAGAAATAGTCTTTTCAACACTCCCCACATCTCCAAATACTATTTTTCAAGATCTTGAAACATCACCACCATTAGCTCCCATCACATTACAAGAACATCTAGGTTCTTTTCCACCACCATTTACAAACATTCCGGATGTTGATCCATATTTTCCTCTTTTTACACCACATCTTCCGCATAACTCAAATCAAAACAACCTGGAAAACTTCCGCACTCATTACCCACATCACTTACATTGTGTACATTGCAAATCCACTAGGGAAATTGCAATAGAAGTTAGGGAAGAAATGCGTTTCATACTCAACCTCATCCTTGATCGTATCAATACCATCACTCATCAAAACCTCCATCCATAACCTTATGCAAGAATGGAAGGAATCACTACTACTATTTTCCATTTTTAGTATTTTTTTCTTTTGAAGTCATTTTCAAGAATAAGTCTTGTTCTTATTTTTACATGCTTATACGTGGCATAAATACCACTACAATTTGTTGTTTTATTACAAGGCCTTGTTTACATACCTTGGCTCCCAATCTTGATTCTCGGCAATCACAAGATTATTTAAGCATGTTACTAACCTTTCTTTTTGTAGGATTTTTATTTTTTTTTCACTTGACGCCCCAAACAAGGGGGAGCTACCATCAAGGGGGAGTTAGCATTTATTTCTTCTAAGGGTTAACTTTTTGTTTCGACAAAAAGGGGGAGAAGAAGTAAAACTTAGGGGCTTTCAAAAATTACATTTATTCTTAAGTTTTACTTATCATAACATTATGTTTTGTCATCAACAAAAAGGGGGAGATTGTTAATACAAATAAACCGTAAAAACGTTTATTAATATTTTGCCATCTCTATGTGTTTTGTTGATAACAAATATAATGTTATCTTAAGTATAATTTTAAGGATACATGTTATGTTTGTAAAGCATTTACATATAGCCATTTAAATACAAAAATATAGTAATTAAGCATTTGTTGTAATAGTTTATTAGGATGGGTAAAAACCATAACCCATGGACCATAACCCATGGATCTTAACCCATACCCAAGTTGGCTAGATACAATGTATACTTAGATACATTGAATCTAAAGAAAACCATGGACCAACCCATAACCCATGACCCATAACCGAAAAACCCATGGGCAAGAGGGCGTTCCGGATCCCTAGGATTACACTAGCCGGATCCCAAGTGGAAGGGATCCGTGGGATCCGCGGAACAGTGAAGATTTTTGCCTATAAATAGAGAGCCATTTCTTCATTCTAACTCACCCTCTTCTTACTAAATCTCTCAAACACTCTCATTCTCTTCTAACATATAGATCACTTGATCTAGAGAGTTGTTCTTCTTTCTTTCTATTGTGATCCTCATATAGGTCCTTCTCTAAAGCGAGATCATGAGCATTCTACAAGTCATCCAAGCAAGGGGTCCTTGATTGATTTGTCACTCCGCAAGATTTCTGTAGCGAAGATCTTGTATTTGATATTTCACATATTTGTTGTGTAATAGTCGTGTTGGTTTAGTCCACCGTGTTACGGACTCGGTATCTAGCTTTGTACCGGAAAAAGTGTAAGCAACGTTGTGAAGGCTTCTCCGCCAAGTGAAGGAGTTTGTTGACATAGTGCTTGAACTCTCGAGTAGGTGACTCGGGGAGTGGAGTAGGGCAAGGAAGGTGTCCTTGTAGCCGAACCACTATACATCGGTTGTGTCTTTTCTTTCCCTTCGCTTTACTTTATTTACTTTCTTTATCATTAGATCTATACTTTCTCTACATCTATAAGATCTCACATATTAACGAATCTAAAGTTTTTGAAACTAACGTAAAATCGGCAAAACTATTCAACCCTCCCTTCTAGTTTTCCACACTATATTTCGTTCTCGTAATTGAGATTATGAAACAGCTGGCAAGTTTATTGTTTCCAACGTGCATAGGTTTTCTAAGGAAGCTGGTTATGGATATTGGCAGAACATGATAACTTGGAGTGTGTAGTTGATTATGTATTCCAGTAACAACGTAGTTTAACTTTTTTCTCTCCATAAACTGGAGTATATTGGTATTTCCCATTGCATGCAGCGTTAGACAGTTGCTTGCTGCTTGAAAATGTAATATTTTACCATAGATCTGATCAGGTGTTCATATTGTGAGTTGTATTTGTGTCTCATTCAGCTGGTAATTCTTGATGAATTTTATATGTTCGTCGCTTTTTTATTAAGAAAATATGTAGTAGTACGGAGTAACAAATCCTCCTTGCCTACTCTATTTCTAAATGAGAAGACTTGTGTATTCTTAGTTTACTTAAAATGTTTAAATGTGGATTTCATCTTCCATTCCCTTCAACAGGTTATGTCCAAAAGATCACAGCACACAAGGATATTGAAGTAATGGTGGACATCGAAAATGGAAAACCACCTTAACTCGCAAAACTGTACATGATTATAATTGTATTGGGGTTTTGATGAGCTTACAGCTTCGTGATTCATCTACAGCGTGTTGTAATTTTTGAGTAACCAAGTATTATGTAAAGCTTGTACAAGAAAAGACGAGGATTCTTTGAGATAGTGAAGTAAACCCAGTCATAGAAGATGCTGATATAAAATCAAGCCATGTAATTGTTTTGAAGTACAAATAATAAAAGATTAATTTATAGGATTGTAATCTTTTTGTATGTTGTTTGTTAGAGGTGCAGTTAGGTGTCTCTTGCTAGTCCAGAAAGATTTATCATTTGTTACTTACACATTCCTATTTAGAACTAAAAAGTGTCAGTTAATAACATCTTTGATATTTCCGTTTTTATTTAAATGCGCAAAACACTACCATCACCAAAAACTAGTCCATAGACCAGGGACGGCGGAGGGTCTGGAACACCTCTTACTCATCAGCTTCCCTTCCCTTGCCGTTTCCAGAAAAGCACATTCCCGTTCATCGTCTCAGTTTTTCTCTAAAAAATGCTCCCAATACATATACATGGACACACAGTACACAAACCATACATTAGCAATCAATAAAAGCTTGATTTTTGGTCATGTTGCCGCTCGAGCCGCTCGACAAAAGAAAAGAGCTGCAAAAGGAAGGGTGGGGCGATGCTGGGAGCCATTGCCCCTCGCAAAGTTACAAAAGAGCTTGCCTTGCCGTGGATTTTGCTCCACACACTCCAACTTCAAAATAGTAGTTTACACGTTTAGTTATATAGCGATTCAACATAACCTCAAGCATGTGGTTTGCCAGACTTTCCGCGTTATATATGATAATCATTTTACACGTTTGCATACTAACTATACATATTACATGTATCAGAAGTCAGACCCATATATAATGCGCATATATGCAATAGAGAGTATTGTCGTATACTAATTTCATATATCCAGTAGTACCCCTGGCTTATGACGCTGAGATAACCCTTGTTGCAATGAGTTCACTTTATAAGATGAGACATGTAAACTGCAATAAGAAAGACTAACCATTTATGATGATTAAACTAGGATATCGTGACAAAGATAAACTTGAAAATCACATGACAAACGTAATATGCTGATTAAACTATGTAACGCCATCCTTCCATACATGACAATGATGTAAAACATCACCAACTGTTCTGTTTTAGCCATAATAATACCAAACCATTGCTACCACAAACAACGAACTATCCATGAATGCATCGAACATTCTTAATTTTCCTAGAAAAACAAATATACTATCATAACATCAAATATGAAAAGGCCATATCTGATACTTGAAAAAGAACCCGCTAGATTATAACACCATCATATCGAAACAATAACGGCTTCACCAGTAATCCCCACAAGAACATTTCCCCTCTTTGAAATGATGAAATCTTTTATTGTCTCTAACAATCAGTTCCCGACCCACAATCCTCGACATAATCTTAATAGCATTGTGACAGTCACCACACACACGAAGATTCTTTATGATCCTTAGAGGCGTCCTTGCAGGGGTGGAAATCAGTCCATACGCAATCGCCAAACGTTCACTGGATATGGGTATATTTGGTAATCAAAATCATGTCATAGAAGCTAGCATTTGCACAATCATTTTGCCTTTTACCATTTAAGAATAGATGTGGTTACCAAGTACTAGTAGTGGTAATCACTACCACTAGCAGTGGTTACCAAGTACTAGCAGTGGTAATCACTACCACTAGCAGTGGTTTAATATTAATTCAACGTAACAACACAAATAAGGTAAAAATCACTATTCAAGTTAACTTGGTGTATAAACAAATTAATTCCATCTCCCAAACATCCTTTCTTTTCTATTTTACAAGGAACTCTAAGAATCACAGGCCATCCAACAAAACAAATTAACATTACATTGGATCTTTGGTACATCACCGTGGTTCCGAACAATTGAGAAGTTAGCAACCAGGACAAACTTGAAAAGTTCTGAAGCGGGTAGATGAGATGGTTGGAGCAACGGTCATGAAGGTGGTTGTAGCAAAATGCAATCCGGTTAATGTTGTTGCTGCATCCAAACATATAATTAGATAAAATGCATATTCACGTCTCTGTAACTGTAAAAAGGCTAGTAAAAATCCAACTTCATATCATGGGCATTCCACATCAGCATTAATAAAAAAAAATCTACATAACCATCATAAAGAAGAAAGGGTTACCGAAAGTGAAACCGTAAGTGGCCATTAAGGCTTTGTTGACGATGATAATCTGACGAAGTAGTTATGTTAAACATCCATGTGGCAGCATCTACCGCTGCCTTCTTATCATCCTTACTTGACGCAGCCATTGTGATTAAATTTTAGTTTTCTCGGTCCAACATTAACTTTCTTGTTAAAGATATCTTGTGAAAAATTCATAAGGTTGAATAGTTAGCGAAACAGGCTAGAATAAAGGGTTTGAAATAAGCTAGCATTTTAGTGTATGAGATTAAAAAGTGTTGTGTAGTAACTGGGAAAAAAAGAATACAATACTAAGTTTATAATATAAATACAAAGAGAATGCAGATGAAAGCTTAAATTTTGAGTTAATAAACAAAGTTAAGTGGATCATGATAGTTATACATACATACATAGATATTTTGAGTTAACGGGGGCCTTGATTAAAAAAAAAGAGAATGGAGATGAAAGCTTAAATTTTGAGTTAATAAACAAAGTTAAGTGGATCATGATAGTTATACATACATACATAGATATTCTCACTTTTCCCTTTACATCAACTTGTAATATTCCCTATTATCTTATCATAATAAAATCAAATTTCAGTCTCTAATTCGTAGGTATTTAGGAAAGACTTTGTTAAAGGAAAGAAGCAAATGCTCAACATTTAAAAATAGTTAAGGGTACAATAGTCATTGTAATTTAAAAAGTATTTAAAAGTTATGTAAAAAAAATATAAAAGTACAAAAGTACAAAGCTAAAAAAGGCGCTCAAAGTAATTCGCTTAAGTCGCTCAGCATTGGGAAGGCGCAAAAGGAATAAAATAATAGTTTCCAAAGTTTGACTTTTTTCTCGAAAATAACAAAAAAGAATTTCGCTCGAATCTTAAAAATTCGCTGGATATAAGTCGATTAGAAAGCATAGGTACGAAAAGAAACTTTCAATGATTGGGTTCTGAAAAGTGGAAGGACACTTGGCGCTCCTTGATTGGAAGGAAAAAGTCGCAAGTCTCAAGGTCTATTTTGGAGATACCCCAACTTTTTTCCTAGAAAGTTTTGACACCTTGAGCAAAAGGTGTATTTTCATAATTACCCCTTATTAAATCTGATAAGATGAAGAATTGGATGAGAGAGAAATAAAGATTGTGCGGGTAGATAAGTGTGTGAGTATGAGCGTGAGTGTGGATGAGAGAAAATAGGTGCGTGTGTGTGATGAATGACGAACCTACCCTTAAAGTGAAAAATAAATGAAAAACAGATGGGAGATGGAGTGCCTTATTAACCATTGGATGAGAAAAAAGCAATGGATCAGATTGAGCGGTTTGTTCTTTAGATTAGATTTGTTCTATATTGAACTTTTCTCATTTACTTATCTATCATTATCCAACACACACATTAAATAGATTGACATAAGTCTATCTAAATAGTTTAAAACGAAGTTTTAATCGGTAAAACTATTCAACCCCCCCCCCCTTCTAGTTTTCCACAACGTCGATCATAACATGTGCAGTTGCTAAGAATGGTCTCCCTAGGAGGATTGGTACTTTGAATCTTCCTCCAATTCAAGGATGACAAAATCCATCGGAAACACAAATTTATCGATTTTAACAAGGACATTCTCCACAATTACTCTAGGGAATTGAGTAGACTTGTTGGTCAGCTCGATGCACATTCTAGTAGGTGGTAATTCCTCTAATGCTAACCTTTTATATAATGAATATGTCATAAGACTGATTATTGCTCCTAAATCTGCCAAATCTTTATTAAAGGTTAACCCTCTTATCGTACACGGTATGGTGAAACTCCCAAGGCCCCTTTCCTTGGGAGTCATTTGGTTAAGAAGAACAGCATAGCATCTCTCATTCAATGTAACCCGTGACGTATCCGCTAGTCTCCTAAGGGTTAGAAGATCTTTCATGAATTTGGCATACTTATGCTTTTTCTCTAATGCTTCCACAAAAGGAATGTCGATGCTAAGCTGCTGAAGATTCTCCAAAAATTGCTTAAATTGCTATTACTCTTTCTCCTTCTTAAGCCTCCCTTGGAATGGAATAGGAGGTGTATATGGCTTAGTTTTCTTACCTTGCACTGCTGACTCATTTATGGTTTCCGTTTCCTTAACGCCTTCTTTCTGTGAGACTTCTTGCACGCTGTTTTCGGGATCTGTAAGATAAGCTGGTGGATCATAATTCAAACCGCTCCTAGTAGTTATGCATGTGCTACACCAGGGAGTCCACCTGCATCTCTGTTTCTAACTGACTCGGCCAAACTTCCCACTTGGGCTTCCAACTTTCTTATTGAAACTGCTTGGGTTTTGAAAACCTAATCATATTCCTTCTTGATGTTCCAAATTACCTTCTCGCTTTCCTTCTGTTTCTTATAGGATTCCCGTATGAATTTCCTCACCGTTTCTTCGAGGGTAGTCATTCTCCCTTCCATGGGGCTATCAAACTTATATAGAACCATCTTAACTTCTTTCATTAATGATTGCATATCGAGTTCAAATTCCTCTAAATTTTTTAATACAGATCCAAGTTTCTCTGGTTCACTAAGAATTCTAACTTGTCCTTCATGCCATATTTCTGAATTTCAGGCTATCTCTTCAATTTTCTCCAACCCTTTCGACGCAGTCATCTTTGGGATGGGTCCCTTAAAATCCAAAATTCTACTAGTTTCAACATTCAATCCATTGTAGGATATTTGTAGTTGCTCGTGTTTATTCAGCTTATGTTCTGGACATCTAAAAAATTCTTCTTCAAACCTCTCCCAAGCTGAATACAAAGATTCTCCAACATTCTGTTGAAACCCCCTAAATATCTCTAGCTGCTTGATTATCTTTGATGGTTTTCGATATTCATTCAAAAAGGATTTCTACAATAAATCCCAAGTTGTACTAGACCCCGGAGGTAACTTTCTCATCCATGCCCGTGCTTTTCCCTTCAAAGTGAAAGTAAATGCCATCATCATCACTTGGTCTTTTGATAATTCTGTGGCATGAAATAAATCAATGATTTCGCTGACCCTGAAGATCTTCTCATGAGCCTCTTCATCAATACTCCCTTAAAATCCGCTCTTCTTTAATTCGTCCATACACTGTCCCCAAAATTTGAATCTTATGTTTCCTTCTAGCACTGGTCTTACAATCCCCGGTTCCAAATGTTCTGTTGTCAAATAGTCATTGATGGTTAATGCCATTGAGTAGAATTTTCCTATAAACAAAAATCAATAAATTGATCAAATGAATAAAATAAAAATTAAAAACCTATATAGCTCCCCGACAGCGGCGTCACAAACTTGATGCTATTTTTCTAGACCACGTTTTAATATTTATAAGTCTCGTTTACCTATGATCTCCTTGAGCACTAAAGGACAGTGTACCCGATCGTGAGTAGTCTAGAATTTGGTAAAACCGAGGTCGTCCAAAGATCTATGTGGTGGATTCTAACTTAAGTTTTCTATTATCACTAAAAAGGGGTTTTTAATTAAATTGTATTTAACTAATTAAAATAATAAGAAATTAAATATAAAACTATCAGTGGGAGAAATATGTGCTAACCTAGTTACTAATAATATCCTCCCATAATCTGGTTTTCCTAAAAGTGCATACTATCGCCTTATGTGGTGGTTAAATGTCGCTAGACTCAGATGGTCAAGGCTACCAAGCCTATAAGTCTAGTTTTAGTCATTAAGCGCCATTTATCTTCTAGACCTATTCTTAGTGCTTTAAACACTAAACCAAGGTTTGGTCCACAAAAGGTTCCTGTATTTCTTAAGTATCTCTACTAGTGTAGGTAGTCCTGTGGTCAATTCTTACACAAGAGAGATGTTAGTCATATGGTCAATTCATACACACCCCTCGCAACCTAGCACACTAGCTTTCTATGGTCAATACTAACTAGTATACTAGGTTCTACCTAGCTTCAATACTACCAAAACATGGGGATCAATGATAGGCTAGAAAGATAAAAACATAAAGCAATAAGTAAACGATGTAGAAAAGTAGGGGTGAATACGTTTCTATTTAAAATCTAAAAATCTTTTGTATCAAATTTTTGATCAAACGTGGCTAAATATGAATAATGGTTATGATGTTTAACAACTATATATATATATTGTATATTATGTCACAAGCATAATTACAAATATATTTACCAAGCCAAGACACACATATTGTCCACACAATATAAACAATCAATTACACAAACATAAGCACGACACAAACATAATAATAAGCAATAAAGGCAAATATAAACGTAAAGCAAAGGGTCAAAGAAAGCGCAAACCAGATACGATGATTTATAGTGGTTCGTTCATGAAGCTCATCTTCGCCCTACTCCACTCCCCGAGTACCCAACTCGGGAGTTACTTCATTAATCAATAAGCTCCCTTATCGGCGGAGAAAACCATACAACGTCGCTTATATTATTTTCTGAGACTAAGCTAAAGGTTGAGTACTAATCTAGCTAGTACCAATCTCACACACGATCTACCCAATCTACATGATCTACTCGATCAAAACGATCTACATGATCAACCTGATCTTCAAAATCAAAACGATCTACCTAATCTACACGATCTAAACGATCAACATGATAAACTTAATCTACACGATCAGCACGATCTACCTGATCTACACACAATACCTCACGGACTTACACATTGTCCGGATCTACCTATTACACTTGATTGAAAGATATGGACTCGATCTATATGTAACAAATGTTACACGTGAACTAACTAGACTACATATCTTCCTATCTAGATGATAACGAGAGTTCTTCTCTTTGCACTTGAGGAAAGAAAGAAAGAATCACATTTAAACAAGATTCAAACAAGTTAATCTGATCAAAGAAGATGAAAGAAGAGATTGAGAAAGAACAGAAAGTTTTGTGCTTGAGAGGATTACAAATTATGTGTGAAAATAGTGCAATATTTATAGGTACCAGGAGGAGCGGGGGATGGTCCCCTAAACATGGACAGTCCACAAATATTTAAGGGACCGTCCCTAGTAGACGCTCCTATTTTTATCCTTTAGTGGTGAAATGTTTTTCTGGTGAAGGTGCTATCTTTTGGGCGGAAAAAATAGTTGTTGGAGATTTCAAATTCAAATTTATTTATATTAATACATTTCTTTATAATTACAAAAATAATTTGTATAATTTATTTTTGTAAAAAGGTTTTGTCACATTTATAAAAATGTAAGGTTTAAGGACAAAAATAATTCTTTGGTCACTTAAAAAGGCGATATATTATTTGTACATAGCTTAAGTGATTCAGACTTGAGACGTCAAGAGATGTTTATGCGTGCATGCATTGATGATTTGTGTAAACGAGTAACTTGAGCACTTTATGTTATGTATTACAAGTTGAATATTGTCATCATTAAAATACAAAGAGACTGTGTAGATTAAATGTCATAACATTTGCACTAACAATCTCCCCGTTTTTGATGATGACAAAATATGTAAACCGTAACTCATAGTAAAGTGTAAAAGTTACTTGTTTATACTCCTTATCCCCCTTTTGTCTAAACAAAAAGCGTTGACACTATAGAGTTAGAAAGAAGACAGAAAAGAATAGGAGATATTTCTTTGCTTGCATCTTCGGGCGAGCTTGTACATATATAAATTAGAAGAAGATAGTGGTGTAGAAATTAAGAGAGCTTGCATCATCCCAGTGAAGTCTTGCACATATCATCATGGTTTAACCAATCTCTAAACCATGTATACCTCCAAGCTTCCCCTGGCTCATTCCATTCCCATGATAATTTCTTCCTTTTTATATTGACTCAAGAGGATTCATGGATCAAATATATTGCAAAAGCGTAACCTATATCAAGGGTTAGTTTCACGCAACAAAGTATGTAAAAGGATATGAGTAGCATTATAGAGGTACACATAGCAAGAAATGTGTAGATGTGTCAACGATTTGAAAATGAGTTTGATATTTTCAAATGCTTCCCCTTGGTGTATGTTCCCCTTTGTTTGAGCTACCAAAGAATCGAGCAATGAAGGAATGCTAAAAAAATAGATTTAATAGATTGCAAGCATCTTGTAGCACACACACACAAACAAATATATATATATATATATATATATATATATATATATATATATATATATATATATATATATATATATATATATATATATATATATATATATATATATATATATATATATATATATATATATATATATATATATATATATATATATATATATATATATATATATATATGGGGATATCTTAGCTACAATTTTGTACTCAATGGTAATCCTTCATAAAATAAACACTAGCAATTATTCAGGGATCCCGAAAGATAGTAATCGGGACCCACAAAATAATCGAGGAACCCACATTTTGGGATTACATCAGCGAATTGTAGTTGGCTACAATTGTTAATTGTACCATATATATATATATATATATATATATATATATATATATATATATATACACACACACATATATATATATACTATGTCAAAACCGTCCGATGGACGGGTATGACTTAATGTTTTTATTTTTAGGATTTAGTAGAACAAATATATGCTAAAAAGTAATTAAAAGTTAAATGAAACGGTTAAGATCTATAATTAATGTTACCATAATCCATAAAACGACTAAAAGCATGTAAGTACTTTGATTTGTGATTTTTATTTTTAGGATTTAGTAGAACAAATATATAGTAAAAAATTATTAAAAGTTAAATTAAACGGGTAAGAACTATAATTGATGTTACCATAATCCATAAAACGGCTAAAAGGAGGTAACTACTTTCTAACATTTTGTTCTAAACAATATTAATCATGAACATCTTTTACATTTGATAATATTATTAACATTTATTATTATTATTTTGTTTTTGTTAATTATGTTTATTTAGTTATTGTATATCGGTGCTTCCAGTTGATTTTTTTTACCAAATTTAGATGATGTTGACGAATTTGAATTATCTATGAATGGATTTATGGTTTTGTTTGATGTTCCTTGTGATGAGAATATGTATGTATTTTCGGGTTACAAGTGGAGTTTTGTTGTTGATACCCTTTGTTTGTTAAGTGGTGATGTTTGTGTGTTTACCAGGAATAGGGGAAAAAAGTTGTGGTTATATGCTTTTGATAATGATGGTAGAATCTTAGAGAGGTGGTTTTGTTTACATTAGATCTTAAAGGATACGAATTTCAAAACTTAAAAACAACAACCCACATAGCATCTTGACTTTAGCCTTCAATTCAACAACTTCCTTCAAATGGTGACATTTTTTCCAATATGACCTTTTCGGTTCATTAAGTTTCATTGAATGATGTTGCTTTGTTGTTCACGTTGCGATTAAAGCGAATTTAAATGGAATCATATCACATAGTGGGGTGGCTCATGGTCAATCCAGTTGAAAAATTGCAAGATTGGTACACGCTACAAGAATGGAATATTCCATAGATTCATCACTTATGAGTATGCAAATTACTTCAAGTTTTACCAAGACTTAAAATGATAGTTACACATTCATGCAAAACAACAAACTTTTACCCTCTCATTACCATATCTATTAAATGCATTAAGAACGAAAAGAAATAAATGTTTATCGAATATGAGAAAACATAAGTTAAAAGTTGTCAGTAAAGCACAAAGCCGGTTTCACGGATCATGTACATGTTCTAAAGTGTTGTTGCGATCTCATTCTTTTCTCCACTGAAAGAAATTGATTAAACCTTTATGCACGTTCTCTAAAGTCAGCTGAAAGGGAGGCTCCTGTTAGTAATAAATCAAGACAAAAAGGTATTAGTAAGACTCAAATAGTGAATAGATAAAGGAAAGCTAAAGGAAATAGAATTTCATAAATAACCTCGTCAAAAAAATAAAGGTCTTCATTCTACAGTTAAAGCTAGTGGTATCTCTCTTCAGATCCTACACCATGATAAAGCTAGAAACGATAAGTCAAAGAAAATTGTTGCCGCCTCACGAAGGTCAAGAAGCCCATAATTGCTTTAGTTCCGAAACCAAATTCAAGTTTAGCCTTGTGATCCTTTCCTATCTTCAATCCAGCTCTATTTCCATATAAGCCACCTGCTTTATCTGTTACAATTTGTGTGCTTTTCACTAATTCTAAGGATGGGTATGTTCCAAGATCTCAAATCATTTTTTTTGCTACTGTTTTGAATGTGCTAATATATGCTTGAGGAGGTTGTCACGGAGAGTCATCGAGGTTGCGGACTTCATATACGCAACCACTTGTTCAAACAAAGTGAAATATATAATTTTAGACAAGTATATGGTCTGAGATGGTATTCCCCAACTACACACTATCCAAAATTGCAATTAGAAGTCTGCAATGATACATTCACAAGTGCTATCATTTTGTAAAAGAATCAATATGGCAGGGAAACAGCGTAATTCAAAATCGTGTGTTCTTTTTATCTACGATGACGCTTATGTTGGTCAAAACACAACGACCGTTTCACCATGCATACTTGATTGTTCAATTGACACAACTAAATATAAAGTTGGAACCGTATGGTTCCAGGAAGTAAACTATAAAACATAAACTTTGAAACAAAAATCATGCCTAAAAACTGCGCCAATACTTCCCAAATATCACTTCTTCAAGAATATCCTAACAGAATTTCAACAAGTCAACTGCACAAAATCGATTGCCAAAAGACATATCCACAAAAGTAATAACTCGACCCACCTCCACAAAAGATTGTTCCCAGGATAACCAATAAAGTTGCTCAATTCCTTTGCAACAAAATATGATCGTCAAAATACTACAGATCAAGGCAAGTATCTGAACTGTTGTCGGTTCTCCTTGTCCCTTTCCAAGTATTCGCGTGTGATCAGATCTTTGATCCTCTTCTTGATTACCTTAAAATCAGGTTGCAGTCAAATACAAAGACATTTAGTAACACATATCTGCAAAGGGGGGCAAGTGATAAATTATCACTACAAATTTGAACACCACTGATCTCGGTTCACAAAAGCAAGTTGACAATGTAAATGATAGAAATTGCATGACCAGTTTCACATAGCAAAATACAATGAAATGGTAAACGCATTAATGACAAACCTTGAACATGCGACCAAGCTGCTCCACACATTCTGAGACAAGCTGTTGATGATTAAGGACCTTCCTAGCCTTCATTATACAGACAATTGAAACATCGATAGCATATCGTCTGTCCTTGTCAACATCTTCCACAACTTTCTTCCTCTCTCACATGTGTGGCAAAGGAATCTAATAAGCGTATAAACTATATGGTCACACAATACATAGAAAAATAGATGGGTGAAAGGAGAAGATAGATAGATATACATACCCTGATCCTCCTCATCCTATCGTCATAAACTTTGAGTTGAACTGGAAAACGTCACTTTCTGAAACAGTTCTTGGAGCTTGGCGCCTTGGTGAGAATTTTATACTTAGCACATGATAGGGATTGAGGTAATCTCACAACATCATCATCAGCAAGATTTAACTACATCTTGATCTCGGTGTAGCTTAATTTTCTAAGCATTGAATAGCGAAGAGCTGTACGCCTCGTAAGTTCCCAGAATGAGCTCAATGGTTTTCTGATCAAGTTTACCGTTTACATTACATGTCCCTAGAGAATAGATCCATGTGAGCTTTCTGCGTTTTATTTTTGTCTGGTAGAACTCCTTAAACACTTCAACACATTTCACCTGAAAACCCAATGAGCATCAGAAGATTACCCTCAACTCCAACAGGCCAAATCGTTTGAATTTTGCAGCACTATTCATGTGTTTGGCCTCGTAAATCGATTATTTAAACAGTTTATTTTATGTAACATTAAGTATTAGTAAAATTAGACAAAATATAATTGACAGCCCTTTTGCCATTTTGACCTAGTTGTAATGAACATAACCCATTTTGACCCGCCCCTTTGCCACCCCTTGTGTTTATATATCTTCAAAAGTATCAAACATTCTAAAGCGATTTTACCATCTTACAGGTAGGCAAAGATCGAGGAATTGTAACTCGCCGAAACACTGTGGTCAAGCGATTGACTGCCAAATCAATCCCGTGAGGGCAAAGGATTATCCGAAGGTACGTATTGAATCAATGTGATTCTCCCTTGCCAATGCCAATCACAACTGGAAATAAGGAATAAAGAATGTCAATAGTTGGAAAAGCATCAACCACAAGACAAACTCGGTCATTTAATTACAATGCCCTCCACCTTAGATGTGAACCGTCCACCACATTGCTGCTTCAACTTTGAAAGGATCAATCTTTCATGATCATCATTTGCACTCTTGTCAAAAAGTAAATGCCGAGAAAGCTTTTTCCTGCAACCAGAAAATACAGAAATTTAGTTAATCAAATTGGAGTTTTTGAACAACATCTAAAGATTAAATATGTATAATGTAGATGCTAACATATACCTATAAAACTCTGCAAAAAGATCTTTGTCGCTGATGTAGGCAAGAAGCTTAACCACCTGTAAAAAGTAAAACCATATCACCACAATGCTACTATAGCTAAAGAAGGTTGGTAAATACCCTTCTAATAAAGAGTAAGGTAACAAAACAAAGTAGCCCATGAATACCCATCTAAATCTGACTGTTCGTTTGTATAAGTACCAAAAAATTATAACTGCTACTGTTTCAGAGAAGTAATGTGCATTTAAGATACCCGACTATAACATCTTTTATTATTCAATTATCCTTTTAAGTGTTGTTACTAAAAGGAAATAAATAGAAAAAAAGTAACCTTTTTGATGCCTTAATGAAACCTTTAATACTCATTTTTTTTTGAATAACAAATATTAGCATCGTAACAAATCTAAATAAAGAACACTTACCATTTTAATGAAACCTTTAATAATCACTTTTTTCATGCCAAACACGTAACCTAATTCACCACCAACATAAAAGAGAAAATTAAAAAAATATATATAAATTAACATTATAAACCATGTTAAAAACTATTACTGTAAGAAGGCAATTATAAAGAACACTTACAATTTGGTCATGATCATAAAATGGACCATATACTTAGTAATTTGTCAATTGTGAGCACCCAAAAACCTTATATCTCTGCACCCCAAAACCTTATATACTTGAAATTTGTCAATCATAAAATGGACCACATTTGGTCCGACTATCATATATTGACTTGCCTCGACTCCACAAGGATGCCTTCGATTTGTTGTTGCTATAGAGGCCAATGCATGAATTTTGTTGTGTTGACATGTTATCACCAATATTGAACATTATTGGACTATAAATTTGTTTTTCAGGATGTATAACCAACTCCATCAAGCACAAATTTGCAATGTACATGTTGTATAGCCTCTTTATTAAGCATAAAAAAAACAATTTGAGCTCAACAAATTATA
Source organism: Chrysanthemum makinoi (assembly GCA_910596185.1). Taxonomy (NCBI): domain Eukaryota; kingdom Viridiplantae; phylum Streptophyta; class Magnoliopsida; order Asterales; family Asteraceae; genus Chrysanthemum; species Chrysanthemum makinoi. The sequence continues at coordinate 177,736,756 of OU343224.1, forward strand.
AATCAAACGGTCAAAATAATAGTTCACTTGGACTACTATAAGTTAACAGATAAGAATATTAATATGTAGCCAAAACAAATCTAAGAAATTAAACTGGCAGGAAGCTTGTTGAGAAAGATACATAGCACTGAAAAGCACTTGTAGCTTGTCTTGTATTTACTTCTAATAAACTAAGAAAAGGTACCTTAATATCAAGATGAACTTTCACCATATTTAGATTCCTAATCTCTTCAACAATTTCCTCTTATATTTCTCAATTTCAAAGATCCTCCGTGGATTCCGAGTAGCCATGATGGGTGACACTCCAACACTATGTAGAGCCCCTACAGCCTTCTATCTATCATATATGAAAACAACCGATGCATAAATTGTCAATTAAGCGACAATTTTATTGGTTACGAATCTAATCAATCTTTTAAATTCACTTGTTTTGGTCATTTAATATTTCACCAAAAAGAGAATAAGTATATATGAGATTATAGTGAATAACAACGACAGCTACAGCTATGCAAGACAAACCGAAATTGATATTTCTTTTTGTACATCAAACTTATACTTTAATCACACGTAGTTTATTATGGAAAAGTGAAGGATTGATATAAGATATGACCTCACCGACGAGCAAGAGCAATAATCGCTCAAAGTTTAACGTGTGGCATCATCTTTAGCATAGCCCCACATCTCAACAATCTTTTGTGCACCACCCATCTCAACAATTTTCATTCTTTGTTAATCTAAATTTTAAAAAAATGTTTGGAAGAATACTCATAAAATTGCAAAATCGCTCATCAAATAATTCAAAAATTAATTTGTTGCAAAACGAGCTAATTTGGATGCTCCCTTCTTTTAAATAGCGGGTCCTTAACATTTAGAAGTGACAAGGATTGCTGTATCAGAGAATGGTAAGAATGGTTACTCACGTCTGCGTGCCCTTGTAGTTGCACCTCGTGTCTCGTTATTACAGTGAATGTACACTTAGAGAATAATTTGACTCTGAAAATATGCAAATATAGAACCATTAATGGGTATGCAAAAAAAACATTCCATAAGTAATACTTTCACAAAATATTATAAAGCTTTGTAGGCATATTGGCCAACCTCTTCACATACCCGCTAATCTCCTTTTTAAGAGTACCATTGGAACATTGTCCGGTGATTGTAATGGCACCTCATCTAGGAATTGACCATTGGAAACGAAGATGCGATATCCTCCTGCACGGCTCGGCCTCAAAATCCAGACTACTGGTACAAAAGAGGCGCCTATGTACGCATTATCTTATCTGCTACCATCTTTGCTGTCTCATGTAGATCCTATATAGCAAAATGACATTATAAGATCATGAACACCTTGATGCAGGAGATAACAGTTAGATGATACATGCTAATTTTCACGGTGTCATGACAAAACATTAAATTTTACATCCAATCAAAGAAATATAGAAAATATTTAGGTACAATGGAAGATAGAGGTAAGCATAACCTTCAAAAGGTGAAGTTGACCATTGTTTGAATAGATAAAATCCTAGCAAAAGAACAAGCAAGTGCAAACCATTACCGTGAACAAAACTATATGTAATGATGTGATCAACTAATGATGAAGATATATGGGCAACTAACCTCCATATCATTGATAAAACCATCAAAATCATTTTTTTTGTGAGTATCAACTCCTTTTAGCTTAGACTTAGTTAATCTTAGAGCATTTCCAATTTGAAACATCAAGCACAAACTTTGGGTCCAAGGATCTACCTCACGATCACAAATGAACATGTTTGTGACTGTTTTCGAGGGTTTCATGTTCTTTGATAAAATTTTCGAACATAGGAAACAGTAATACTGAACTAATCATGAATAAGTTCTACAATTTTGAAATATAATAGACCTTTATCCATACACTTCTAATTTTTTTCTTATAAAATGACTATTTCATATGGTATTTAGCAAATGCATTCTTGAGACGAAAGTAGCGCAAAATCTCAAAGTATAATAGAAGAAAAACATAAAGAGAAAATCGTTAATCATGTGATATTGAGGTCAGAGTTCTTGCATACCTTCTCCAACATCTGGTTTGCTCTATGATTTGCGGCCTTGTATTTCTCTTTCTAATAATGAGTACAAAGACTTTCAGAAAACTTTTGCACATCAATTTGAAAAATTAAGGAAACCAAAGATAAGAAGATTGTGTACCAAATCTTAGGGAGTGAAGATCCACTTTTCTGAGTAAAAGTTAAAATCAGCCATAGCGATTAAGAATTCGAAATCAATGCGATTAATAGCCACCCGATTGAATTAAAGTATACTTCGACCAAACAAAAACATTAACAAAAATCAATACCAACCTCTCTATCTATTACTATCAGTTTCATCATACAAACACCCAAAGAGTGAAAACGATTTCTCTAAATGTATTAATGTTTTAACTAATTCGTGTGAAAATTTTGATTTATTTACAGAAATTATTCTTGACATCGTCATCCGGCAAAGAACAAACAACAGAAAAGGCACATTCTGATCTCCAACATTCTTGTTTCAACTTAAAATTTAAGATAAACTAAGAGGAAAGCTACATGAATAATAAAACTTGGGGTGCGTTTGTTTGTTACGGGAACTCTCTATGTGACTCGGTTATCAATTTTCATTTTTAATCTGCTCTCAACTGTTAATAAAAGGATATTATATGGCTATGGTTGAGTCAATTATTTAAGTGTAAATGCTTTTCTTATCCTCACATTAAGAATCCTAATTGCTTATACAACAACATACAATGCTTCTGACGACCACGGTGATTTTCAGTTCCAAAACTCATGAATGAAGGCACTATATTTATATAAGAAAAAGCAAACAGATACTCCAAAAAAAATAAAAAAAACTAAATCAAATGAGGAGATCAAATTAAGCATGAAACGTACTTAGCAGACTTCTCGAATGCTTGGTATGATTATGCAAAGTGGCCGACTCTATAACTCTGCATAGCCCGAAATAAAGGAGCAACAATTTCTGCATACTGAGAATACTTATCTGCTTCTGATCAATCTATTAGGATCCTTCATACATACAATACTCACAAATGTGAGACGCAGAAAAGATTTAATTTGCAAGATATGTACTTTTCACACACTAACACAGAGATACTGTGTATTTGGTGTTCTAAGCAAGGATGGGCAAGCCTATGGCAGCTAAGTATTTGGTGAAAGAAGCAGAGGCGGCATCGAATCCAACTTCACCACCAAGACCTACATCCTTGTAGTCAAATACTGCCTTTAAATTTAAAATTGGGGATCTCTTCAGGCCTATACTTGCGTCAATGTAAACATCGGATCATTCAAACCTATCATTCATTCAACATTGGGGGTGTCATGAGTTACATTGGAAGGATCAGATGATAACTACAATTTGTAAGCAATAAACTATTTCGCATTAAAACTATACGTACGACAAGCTGATAAATGTCGAGATTGATGTTCTACAGAGATTGAACGTGAAAATTTATTCAGTATATGATGTATAGAAATTTACCTGATTATCCTCTCTTATCCTCAAATGCATTTAGATCAGACATGTCACAATGAAGTTTAATGTACCGTCAAGAACCTCAATGAAGCTCGACACAGTGGGAATAGATCACGCTGCAGATACGGTGAAAGAGCTTTACTTATCGATTAAATTAGAAGCAAAAAATATGATACATATTTGCATCTGGGCAACATATAAATTCAGTATCATCATATAAATTAGAAGCAACAATCTAAATTAGAAGCAAAAGATGTAATTCAAACCTTCAAGTATAATTCAGTATCATCATACTTGCGTGTTCACTCTGCAAGTATAATTCAGTATAATCTAAATTAGAAGCAAAAGATGTGAGGTTACTTGTTTTCCACGGCCCCTTGAACCAATGATGATTCCAAATTATCATATTTAGTTATTTACTGAGGAATAAAGAATCCAACCTTCACACGGTCAGGATTAGATAATGGTCTTGCTGTAACATCCCTATTCTATTCAACAGATGATTAGCAAATTCAATCATAAATATATTAACTTTATGTATGTATACATTCATATCAGTAGTTACAACATCCTAAAAATGCTGATTAGCATATGAGCATTAGGTAGGACAAAAAAAATATAACTAACCATCTTGGATGTTTGTTTCAAAGACACCTTCTTCGTACGACATGTTTTAGGATTAACCAAGGATGACAAACAAAAACGTTGTCAAATCCTATTTTTCCACAATATAAAACCCTAGCCGCACCTGTGATTTGTATAAATTCGTGGATAATTAATCATAAAAGCACTCAAATAAATCAAATAAAGATGAAAAAAATAATCAATTAAAACCCCAATCAAATTAATTTTTTGTAAATTAACTAATTCTCAAACCTGGTTAATCGAAAGTGATGATGATATTTGTTTGTGCCGTTATTTGCGGTCTTGATTAGTCTGTCAAAAACACACAAAACAGGAAAAAAAAATGCTATATGAGTTACAAAGATTATTTGCTGAAAAACGAAGATAAAAGGATGAGATGTGGGTTTTTCGGATCAAGATGAAAGAAACAGTGATAGAGGTGTTTTGGATTTTGAATGGGTGATTGAGAGAATGATCAGTCTTTTGATTGAGTTGTGTTAATTTGGGAAGATTTTAGGTTTTACAACCTTTCTTATTATATATCAATTTTAGTTTGTATTCTATTTAACAACTGATGACTTAGCTCCATTGGTTGAGGCGTTTGGTTCTGGAGATTCAGCTACATTTTTTAAAAATAATTAATCTAATTTTAGTATCCGAATTTAGCATGCCTCCTAAATATTAAAAACGAATTTTAATAAAAAACTGCTTAGTTGGCACTAAATTGTGATATGTTTTTTATTATTGCAGTGTTAAATTGTTTGTACATATACATTATATCATAAATAGAGCTTCTTTATACATAATTTTTGTTGTTGATTTTGATAAATTTCCGTCGTCATCACAAGATAAAATCTTTAAGCTCAGTAGGTGTATACTCATATTATTATAATATGATTGTTTTTTTTGCCTTTTGGATGCCATGTGTTGTCAATTTTCTTCGAATGTATTATTTTATAAGTAGTAAGATTTGTAAATACCGGTTTGTATTGATGTTCATAGAATTGTACATTTTTTTATCAAACAAATTGTTGGTATTATTATTTTAATAATATTCATATTAATGTAAGTACTGTTTTGATTATTATTTTAAACAAAACCAACATCAGATTACATGCATTACTTAAAAAGAAACTCTTTGCATCATTTAAAAAAAGTGGCATCTGTTTACAAATACAATTACCAACCTTGCATTTGAAACCATTTCATGACAACAATTATAAGGATTACACCAACTGCATATCCGGAAAAAGCACTTTTAAAATAAGTGCTCATACTCCCTCTTGACACATCAAACCTCAGTGCCAAAGCTGTAACCACCCGCATTTTTAGGTTACTTTTCATTTTCGATATTTTACTATTCACTTTTACTATTCACTTTCACTATTCATCCCGTAAAATTTTTATTTCACATTCTCATAAGATAAATTATTTTAGTAATGACCTGAGAGTTCGACAATCGTTAGATCATTTTCGCAAAAGTTATTAAGAAAACATCATTTTAAAGTTTCGTTTTGGACGGTCCACCTTTTAAACATCACGCGCATAACGAAAATAAACTCTGATAATTTTCCTCTCATCAGATAAATTTTTAGAGCACTCATGATTAATTTGAGAATTTTTAAGATTTATTATTTTTATGTTACCAAATAAGCCCAGCGCAGAACAAAACTAAACTTACGTTTTAAACAATTCTACTTACATCCAGACTTAACGATTCCTGCACTGTGTTTCTAATATGTTTTTGACACTTTTATATTTTTTTGAAAAATTCAAACATATTTCCCTCCTCCTTTGACCATAAGGGAATTAACCTTGTGCGTTCTACATTTTTGCTTAAATCGCGTAACTTTTAAACTTCACAAATAACTGTTAAGTTATCCCGCGTATGACGAAAATCACATTTTAACATCTCATATAACTTTTAGACTAATTTTAGTCTACTCTAAATAAATTCACGGTCGTTTCCCTGAAATTTCGTTCTTTTCTGATAAACTGCGAATTACGCGTTTTTGACCCGTATTTCCAGCTTTAAGCAGCGTTTTTGCACCCAATGTGACTTATCACCCATTTTATAATTTTAGATGGAGTATAATGATGAGTTTCATCATTCCCACAAGTTTCGTATTTTTACGATACCCGGTTTTACGTTTTATTTCTTAACGACTTACGGTTGGCATTTAACGGAACCAAATCATGCTCTAAACTCAAGATAAGATCAAAACTATCCACCTAAGTCATCTTATCACTATATGGCCGACTTAGGGGGGGGAGTCATCATTTTGGTGGCATCATCCTAACCATGGTTCATTTAGATCTTTACAAGTGTCCTAACTTAACCATGGTTAATATTTAACCCAATATATGGTTAACCAAACTTACCCTCCTATAAATAGCAAGTGAAATGCATCCTAAAAACCCTCGAAATCTGTTTTGGGTCGTTCATATCACAAATCCACCATATCTTCCATCATTTGATCTATAAACTCCAAGTTTATGCAAGGAAGTTCCAAAAGATCAAGCTACTACATCAAATCTCTAGCAAGTTTAAGTGATCTTCTTGAGTTTAGATCCACTCAAGTCACTTAATACTTCATCACCAACTCTTCAAGATTGCAAGGGTGCCAAGGTGTAGAAAGCTAGCTCAATCTGAAGTCCTAAGTGTTCAATCAAAGTCCAATCCTTACTAGTTACTCCTTTCTTATTGAAAGCCAAAAGTTGTAAGCAACTTATCACAACCATCATCTCATCTTTATTATTCATAATCTTAACTATTTCATGCTATATATATAGTTGCTATGTTGGATCATGATGTACAAAAATCTTTAAAACAAGTTATAAGAATCTATATGTTAAACTTGGGTTAGTAAGTTTATAAATGATAAACTTTTGTACAAAGTTTCCACAAAATCGACTACATATAGATCTGATACTTTTCATATTCTTGTAGATAATATTAAAACAAAAACATAGCAATTTGAATCACCCAAAATGGACAAACGAGTCAAACGTTATAGGCAAAAGAAGTTAGCGAAACCTAAACGCCAAAACTCCAATGTAGAAGCTATTTTTGGTTCTGCCTTTTTAAAATTGGTACTTCTATTCCGAATCATCAAAAAGTTAAAACACGAAAGTTGTCCGGAACGACGTTTTCCTTTGATAATTAAGAAGCTCGGACCTTGAAAACGCTTAAACAGGCCTGCCCTTTATTTAGTCTCATAACTATACTTTTGTCACTGCTAAAAGCAAACCAAGAGGCCTAATGGCCATAAGCCAAGACCACGGCTACGGCTAAGGTCAAAGCTAAGTCTCAATACCATGGTAGTCAAGACCAAAGTCACGGCAAGGCCATGGCTAAAGCCTCAAGGCTTGTTTACCCAAGACCGTTAACTAAGGTGATCATCTTTATGAAAACGACGAGAACTTGTAAAAACTAGATACTTATTAAAAACATGATAAACTTTATGTTATCACAATCTTCACTCAAAATATATGTTGTATCTACTAAGTGATACAAAAGTAGGGAGATTCATGTGAGGGGTTCATTTGAGTAAAACGTATCGACGAGTTGCTGGATTTATGATTTAAAGTGTCCTAGCTCCTCGAACGTTTACTGCATGACCTCTGAATTATGATGGCCCAACCGGTAGTACGATATCTATAAACTAAATACGTTTTCACAACTAGACTGTTAGTGCAAATATTACGATATTTAATCTATACAGTCTCGTTTGTTTTGATTGATGACAAACATGTAACTTGTAATACATAACGTAAAATGTACAAGTTACTTGTAATTACATTTGTCTCAACATACATTCAACACCTCTCGATGTCTCAAGTCCTCGTATGTTACAACACAGGTTCGTACATGTTTGTTATGTGGCATTATGATCAAACCCATTAACAAATCATATAGAATGTTTAAAATACGTTTAGAGTCACTAAGTATTTTAATAGGTTAACCATTCTATTTAGAACCTCATTTTACATTTTGCATTCACAAGTATTTCAAAAGGTAACTAGACATTTTATTAACTAGTTACATAATACATTTTACAAGTTTACTTTGATAAACATTTTAATCTAAAAATGGAAATACATGTTACATCATGGCATGCATCATCTTTGAAATCCTTGGAAGATCTCTTGAATATATTGGTTAGATTGACACTCAATATATCAAATGTGATCTTGGTAAGATATGGTAAAATATTGAAAAGATTTGAAGAAAGATTTTTTAGATTTCTTGTCAGGCACCCACGGCACCAAAATGCATAAAGGGCGGAACCCTTTAATTGGTACCGTGGTCCGTGGACGCTCCTGTCCCCTTTTGCCTATAAATAGAAGCCCATTGTTTTCTCATTTCTTCATCACTTGAAAACACATCTTCTCCACCTTCTTGCATACATTTAGATCAATCATTAACAATGTAGTAACATACATTAAACACCCTAATGATCATGATCATAATGCTTCTAACATTCATCTTTGTTGTAAGCATATTCTTTGATCAACCAAGGAAAGATTGGAGATCTATCCATCCCCACTCACCACAAGCTGAAGATCTATCACAAAAAGTTTAGGGAACTTGTGATCTTCATCATGAAGGCTTCCTATCAATGGAAGTTCATTTAGAAGTAGTTATTCATATCCATTAGACATTTGTTTCATGGATCATTAGTGTAGAACATCATTGCATCTTCACAACACTTTCAATAAACTAGATTAGATGGTTTATGTGTTTATGCCATAAAACACAAGGTTTGTTATGTTGGGCCATAAAACATATTGGGAGTGGTTGTACCCGTGTAAAAGAACTCGACATCTAGCTTAGTGTCGGAAATATTGTATAGGCAACGTTAGGTTGGTTCTACCTCGAACTAGAACCCGGTATTTAGCTTTGTACCGGAAAATGTGTAAGCGACGATTGTAAGGTTTTCTCCGCCGAGAAGGGAGCTTGTTGATTTAGTGAAGTAACTCTCGAGTTGGGTACTCGGGGAGTGGAGTAGGGCGGAAAGGAGATCCGTGACCGAACCACTATAAATCATCGTGTTCGGTTTGCACTTTCCTTTCTTTATCTCTTTACTTTTATAGTTGCACTATACTATTGCTTGTGATGTGGTTTGATGTTAATGCTTGTGTGACAACATGGTTTACTATGCTTTACATTGGTCACAAACAATAATTGGAACTTTCATATTATAACAAGCTTCATAAGCGATTTGATACTAAAGATCTAAAGTTTTTAAACGGTAACGTATTCAACCCCCCTTCTACGTTTCCACAATTGGTATCAGAGCCACGTAGCTCGTATTTTCAAAACAAATGGTTTTTAAAATAGAGTACGATCCATGTATCAAATTACCATTGAAGCGAAAAATAATATGAAAAATTCTTTGCTTGTTATACTTAGAAATTTTGTTGTTAAATGTAACTTTGTATACAAGCTTGAAGGTTTTCTTGAAAAATAAAATAAAAGTTTGTTGAAAGAACTAGTAAGTATTGTATTGTGTGCTTATAGAAAATTTACGAAGAAATATGATTTTAAAGCCACTTAAGAAAAACCACTAGGATTAGCATTCGATCTTGTTGCTTCATTAACTTGAACTCTACATCATCAGACTCATTACCTCTCAACATCTCATCACCGATTCAAGATGTGAACTTTCTAAACTTAAGTGCTCCAACTCCACCACCAAAATAACCCACCATTATGACCTCTTCACAACCATCCAAAAACAGCTTCACTACCTAAGTCTTCAAAACTTGTACCTATCGAACTTTGTGCAACACAACCAACATCTCCTTACCCATTTGCGGATGACTTAGATGACTTACCGAGACTAACAAATATGGACTCATTATTTGCAAATATATCATACACAAGTCTATCATATGATTATAGATATTGTTTTGTATCTACATGTATTGCCTCACTTGGTTAACATGAAAATAATGTGTCATCCTTCAAGACGATAAGTATTTACATAGAGTCATAACTCACACGTATGTTAAAGACATACTATCAAGTCTTGTTTTCCTTGAGTTCAATCTAAGCTTTATAATCTCAACAAATTAGGATTGACAACTTAAGTATTTCATCCGAAATATTCAAGTATATGCGACTTACGATTGTAGTCATTAAAAGTCATATCCGAAAAATCAACACCCAAGTATTTTAACAAACACATGTTGAAACACTTATCCAAAACAAACAACCCACTGTGCCACTTATCCCTCTTTGACACCTACTATCCCTCTTCCATCTTTTGGCACCATTAAGCATGTTGCTCATGAACTTCCAAGAGCATCCTTTAAACCAAACGTGCCCTTTCAAGGTGCACCTATACCTCAGCCCCCAAGCTTCAAAGACAAGACCAAAACTTCAAGCACTTCACCCACTAGTTGTAGCAACCAATGAACCATAAGAATTAGTATCCGTACTTTTTGTGTTCAACATCTATGGATAAATAATCCACCTAAGTACTCCCATAGCACAACAAACCCCTACATCACCACATCCTTATTTAGACATACTAGAAGACCTACCACTTAGATCAACCAATCCACCATCCTTACCATCATTTGAATTCGTTGAGTGTATTGCTCAAAAAGCCCTTGTGTCCAACACTTGTGCTGAATCAAATGCACATTTGAACAAACTCAACCATTCTTTTCCACATATAAGGACATAGATAATTCATTATGGCTAGAACCTCAACTATCAAATAAGCATGGTGCTCTTGGTAATTGTTGTCAATTTCCACTAGGTATAAGTAGTACTACCTTCAGAAATTATCAAAGTATTAGTAATACTTTTTCATTAAACTTCTGCATAAATTTCGTTAAACCTCAAATCAACATTTTAACAACATATGTTAAAATGCAATCTCAAAGCCAACATCATACACCCCAAGCAACAATGACTCTTGAGGAGTATACATAAGAAACTCGAGTGAATTCCTCTTGTCATCATCTAGTGAATATAATCTTGAGACCAAGTTTATTTAGATGGGACTATCCGATTCAAACAATTTAGCTTCATATCTTCATTTAGGAAAACATGATGTTTTGAAGAACATTATGACTAAGATTCATGCGTTAAGCTTTCATTTTGTTAAAAGGATATTGTATATCCTATGCATCACTCTTGCGACATAAATAGTTGTGTTACAAGAGATTTCATTACACCTCATTGGCTAAATGATCTTGAAACAAACATCTACAAAGTTCTGTGAACTAGCATATCCAATTCATCTTGTCATACTTGTTTTCATAAGCATGATAACTTTATCCCATGGGATAATCTCATTTGTTGAAAGATACTATTTGTATCTATTTCCTTTCAAACGTACATCCTAACCTAACCTTGCTCAAACCGAGTGCACATCCAAGGTTAAAACTACACATCTTTAGAGCATACACATGATCTATTGAAGTTAGTAACCTTATTTATATTCTTGTCAAATAAAGTTCCAAAGAGCTTTCTTGAGAACATTCTTAATTTAACATATTCCATTCCCTAGTCTTAGATAGTATACATTTCAACTCAACGCAAAAGATGTCATTCATTAGATCTTACAACCTTAGATTCTAAACACAAGATTAAAACATATCGTTAAAATTCATGTGTATAACATGACGTCTTCATCACCTTAGTTATATTGCATATTAGTCAAGTCACATTAAGCCAAGTATAGTTAAACTATCATCATTTATACACTTTAATAGGCAAAAGTAGGAGTTCCCATCTTTCTAACATGAGAATGACTACTGGAGAACCTATTGCACTAGAAACTCAATTTGACCTAACGGTTGAATTGCTTCCTGGAGAGAAGTTGGGTATGTGGAATCACCCGTAAAAATGGTCGTGTTTAGCCTTAATTGAGCACCGCTAGTAATAGTCTCATATTCATTCTCCAACTTGAAAAATCTGTTTTCCTATACTTGCCTAAAGTAAGTGTTAAAACATTGATAGTTTGCCTCGCCTTAGGAATACTAATCAAACAAGTAGTATATATGACTTTTCTTTTAAAACCACTTGCATTGCACTTACATGTGTTGATTACATGTCCTTGTTTGATACGATAAGTTGATTTGACATTATCTTAGTGTTTGATAACTAGTCAAATGTGTAAACCTTAGTACGGTTTTATCTTCATAATGCTTGTATTCTTGTTTCATGCTACTAAACGTTTAAACCTAAACTTTATTTGCATGATGCTTACTTCTGAATTATTTTTAGCATGATTAACATGAACTCATAATATGGCATTCTGATACGTGATAATTTTGATATGATATATTTGTGTTTGAGAGCTATTAGTTGGCATTCATTACATCGATGTGTAGTACGATCCAAATGATACATGCTCTTGTTTAAAATGATCAATTGTCTTGACATTTTCTTGGTGTTTGATACCTACTTGATTAATTGTCAAATGTGTAAACCCTAGAAAGCTTTTGTCTTTGTGATGCTTTATGCCACTTAATGTTAAGCGTAAACATGATTTGCATGATATTTAAGGTTGAAGAAATTTTTGTCATCTATATAATGTTTCACATGAGTAATGTGTTATTTGTGAACTCATAATATGTCATTGATGTATCCATGTTTGAAAGCTATTGTCTTTTGTTGACATTCCTTTAAATCTATGCACAAGATGATCTAAATGTTACATGCTCCAAATTGTTATGTCTTAAACATGGCTTGCATAAATCTTTCATCTTGTTTCTTTTGCTTCTTGTCACACTATTTGTTTGCTACATGTGCACATATAATCTGTCAAAGTGCTTTTGGTATGACAATTTTTTAGAAGCCTTTTTATCTTACAAATTAATCACATAGATTATTGTATATCCAAGTATGCTTAAGTGTCTAAATCTAACGACAAAACAATCTCATAATGAAATATCTTGAATAAAGTCGTATTCTTGCATAATATGATTGTTTTGATGCTATCTTGTGTGGTGATTTCTTGTCTACTAAGTACAATGTGTTGTATTTGCTTATATAATATGTTATCATTTGATTTCTATCATGTTAAGATCTTTTATCACTAACAAATTTGTTTTGTAGGTTGATAACAAATTATTTGTTATCTCACTTGGTTCTAACTTTTATATGCTTATTTTGCATAATCCCCTTTATTGCTACGTAGATTAGCACTATGCTTTATGGGATCCCTAAACTTGCATATAGTTTAAAAGCATATAGAATTAAGTTCTAGAGGGTTGGCCTTGCATTTATGTCTTTCAACCGACCTCTTTCCAAATCTCATTTTTGCTTCCGCTTTCCAAAAATCACCTACATCATTATTTAGTTATAACAATACTCTAATCCTCTTCACTTCCTATTAGGAAACCACATGCCTCGTCATGCGATCATCTTGCATTGATAGAGAAGAGTTGCATGGCTTCAAGGATGAAGTTTATTGTATGCTAACCATCATCACGAAAAACATCATTAAGCTCATGTCTTTCGTTAACCCGAATAACCTCCTAAACACTTTGTTGTCATTCCTTATTTGATATATTACACATTATGTTGGATGTCCACCAATTAAGGGGGAGAGAAATCCATTCACATAATTGTCTTTTGTCAAAATTTATGTCTCTTAGACTCTAAAATACCAACACATAGGTAAACACCACTTAGCTAAAACCGGTTCACGAAACCACAACTAGTTCAACCTTTTTAACCTTATATCACAAGTTTGCACCAATACCTCATCAAGTGAAAAATACATCATGTGTTTTACAAACTTCTTCATCTCCACAATCAACGAATCTAGGATTTTCCTTAAACTAGCACCTTACAACTTCACTATCTAGAACACCATCATAGGATCTTATCCTTTTCTAGCTTGACATATATCATGCATGTCATTGTCAGTGCAAACGATATATTAATCAAAACAGCCATTTCCAACACGTTGGTCCATCCAACTCTCACTTATATGATGTCATCCCCATCCTCATATAGGTACTCATTATTATTATTAGTAGTAGTATTTTCCATGTTGTCTTCACTTCTTTTCAAAGTGATAATCATCCATGTCGGTCAAAACCATGCTAATACTACCTTTCCCATTGTTACCTAGAATAGGTCATTTTTATAATTCGTGTCAATCAATGAACGAATTTATCTTCATGTTATCACTTTTAGATAGAACACATTATTGATTACTCTTGGGTTGAAGCATATGAGAACTTGATCAAAACAATAGGCTGTTAGCATCAATAAAACATTCAAATCATAACCCTTATGCATCATTGAAATGCAATGTCCATTCATATTTTTTGTTCTTAGCTTTGGTCACGTGACATGACGAAAGGATTGCATGAGTCCATATTTTTTTTATATTTGCTATACATATGAGTTTCTAACTCCTTAATAGCTTCCTACCTAATCACCACCACCTTCCATCACCACTTTCACTAAATCATCACCACCATGGATTAGTGAAAACTTACTTTTGTAAATCTCGAGTCATCTACCATCACCACATGATTCCTACAAGTAAACCGACACCAACACTAGCACCACTAGTGGCACACCCGGTGGGAGACTTCATATCTTCTTTCTAGGAACTATTTTGTAGGCTTTTATCATATTATATTCTCACTTTTCTTATGATTGTAATTAGGAGACTACACTTCATGAGATCTTTGATTATATCATTTGTTACATATATACATCTTGTTTTTCTTTGTGAAAAAGATGAAATATATTGCACTAATGTTTTTCATTGTAGGTTCATCATCATATACACTCGATTGTATATAACTTACTCATCTAAGGATGAAGTTTGCATCAATTATTTTTCTTATTTTAAGTGCTTCTTGACACCCTCGAACAAGGAGGAATATCCTTTAAGCACTCATATTGCATCGTCTATACACTTGGGTTGTATATGACATATTTGTCTAAAGACAAAGCTTCTATTATACTAATACTTATTTTGAAGGTTCATCTTGACACCCTAGAGCAAGGGGAGCTTCCGTCAAGAATTTACTGAATGCATCTTATACACACTTTGTTGTATATCACTTACTCGTCTAATGACGAATATAGTCTTGCACTAATATTTGTTTTGTAGATTTTTAATCATACCCTGACGCCTCAAACAAGGGGGAGCAATCGTCAAGGGGGAGCATGCACGCATTTAGCATCATTCTCACTTTTCAACAAGCATTTATGCTTCGATAAAAAGTGGAGAAAATAGGCTAATATTGCTATGCATTTTTTTTTATATATTTCTCATAATTTTTTGTTGCATAAAACTAACCTTGATGTAGGTTAAGCCTCTTTATTTGATCCATGGATCCGCTACTAAACAAGGGACGGATTGAAGTACACGATTTAACTTCACTAGGGATGATGCAAGCTCGCCTTTTTTGGGAGAAATGAAGTTAAACTCCAAGGACACACCCTTTTTTTGTTTCGACAAAAGGGGGAGAAGAGTGTAAACGGAGAAGGTAATGTAAAGGTAGTAAGGATACAAGTAACCTTTTACATTTTACTTTCTATTACGTTTACATATATTTGTCATCATCAAAAAGGGGGAGATTGTTAGTGCAAATATTACGATATTTAATCTATACAGTCTCGTTTGTTTTGATTGATGACAAACATGTAACTTGTAATACATAACTTAAAATGTACAAGTTACTTGTAATTACATTTGTCTCAACATACATTCAACACCTCTCGATGTCTCAAGTCCTCGTATGTTACAACACAGGTTCGTACATGTTTGTTATGTGGCATTATGATCAAACCCATTAACAAATCATATAGAATGTTTAAAATACGTTTAGAGTCACTAAGTATTTTAATAGGTTAACCATTCTATTTAGAACCTCATTTTACATTTTGCATTCACAAGTATTTCAAAAGGTAACTAGACATTTTATTAACTAGTTACATAATACATTTTACAAGTTTACTTTGATAAACATTTTAATCTAAAAATGGAAATACATGTTACATCATGGCATGCATCATCTTTGAAATCCTTGGAAGATCTCTTGAATATATTGGTTAGATTGACACTCAATATATCAAATGTGATCTTGGTAAGATATGGTAAAATATTGAAAAGATTTGAAGAAAGATTTTTTAGATTTCTTGTCAGGCACCCACGGCACCAAAATGCATAAAGGGCGGAACCCTTTAATTGGTACCGTGGTCCGTGGACGCTCCTGTCCCCTTTTGCCTATAAATAGAAGCCCATTGTTTTCTCATTTCTTCATCACTTGAAAACACATCTTCTCCACCTTCTTGCATACATTTAGATCAATCATTAACAATGTAGTAACATACATTAAACACCCTAATGATCATGATCATAATGCTTCTAACATTCATCTTTGTTGTAAGCATATTCTTTGATCAACCAAGGAAAGATTGGAGATCTATCCATCCCCACTCACCACAAGCTGAAGATCTATCACAACAAGTTTAGGGAACTTGTGATCTTCATCATGAAGGCTTCCTATCAATGGAAGTTCATTTAGAAGTAGTTATTCATATCCATTAGACATTTGTTTCATGGATCATTAGTGTAGAACATCATTGCATCTTCACAACACTTTCAATAAACTAGATTAGATGGTTTATGTGTTTATGCCATAAAACACAAGGTTTGTTATGTTGGGCCATAAAACATATTGGGAGTGGTTGTACCCGTGTAAAAGAACTCGACATCTAGCTTAGTGTCGGAAATATTGTATAGGCAACGTTAGGTTGGTTCTACCTCGAACTAGAACCCGGTATTTAGCTTTGTACCGGAAAAAGTGTAAGCGACGATTGTAAGGTTTTCTCCGCCGAGAAGGGAGCTTGTTGATTTAGTGAAGTAACTCTCGAGTTGGGTACTCGGGGAGTGGAGTAGGGCGGAAAGGAGATCCGTGACCGAACCACTATAAATCATCGTGTTCGGTTTGCACTTTCCTTTCCTTATCTCCTTACTTTTATAGTTGCACTATACTATTGCTTGTGATGTGGTTTGATGTTAACGCTTGTGTGACAACATGGTTTACTATGCTTTACATTGGTCACAAACAATAATTGGAACTTTCATATTATAACAAGCTTCATAAGCGATTTGATACTAAAGATCTAAAGTTTTTAAATGGTAACGTATTCAACCCCCCTTCTACGTTTCCACATAGACCATTTCTATAAACGACATACACAAAAACCATGTACTACATCATGATCAACATAGACACGTATATTGGATGGTTTATGTTTTCCTAAAGATTAATCCAAACCTAAGTCGCAACATCTTATTCTAGGTTGCTTGTAGAAGTTCTCACGGCATATCCATCATTCTTATTATACATTTGATATCATTTACTCTGAGGTGAGTTCATAGCCCCACTTTCTATTACTTAATTGTTTTATAAAACTCTTTGGGGGAGATACATGCTTTATTTTAAACCGAACACATTACTTTCAAACTATATACTTACCTGATTGTTATTAGCACTAAGTTACCGCATTTGCCAAACTTAAGTCCCTTAATCATGAATCATTAATCACTATGTGAGAGTGGGCACGAATATTGTGAATAGATCTATTGGGATTGACGAATCCCGTTTGTGTTGGCCCCATTAAAGGCAAACAAACGCACTATATTTGAGTAACATTGGTAAAAACGGAAATTTTACCAGATAGGGCACGCACCGACATTTTCTCCAATTAATTTTGGAACACGTTAACGCCTTGATTGCATGATGCTTAGTCTAATAATAACTGTTTTGGTTTTCAAACCATTGGTGTGAGTCTATAGCTCACACTACAAACATTATGTGTTCAACTGATTTCCTAAACTCTATGAATTCACTCAACCTTTGTGTTGACAGTTTTAAGCATGTATTTCAGGTCCATAATGTCGAAAGCTGGCACGGAAGAGCAAGGACTAGATCAAGAAGGCTATAAATTTTATTATCATTCGAAAACCAATTTAATGTATTTTGTAAACTTGGAACCATCTGGGACCTCATTTTTGTAAACTCTGATATTTATACAAATCGAATGATAAATCTTTTGAAACGACTCCATTAGAGTACGTTTTCTATTGTTATGACTGTTGTGCCATGAAGTAACACCCAGTTTGAATTCCGTTGCGTACCACGAAATTGGGGGTGTTACAGATTGGTATCAGAGCCACAGTTATAGAGAAATGGGTCTAATCGAGACTTAAACTATAACTACTTTTACAAACAAAAACATTTTATAGCCTTCCGTTCTCCGTGCCTTCCATCCTCCAGACGATTATGTGACTTTTCAACATTTTAAGCTATACAAACATACTAGCATATTGATATATACACTCGACATAATTTCAATCATAAACAATAGACTAAACATATCTGCGTATGCCTATTCTAAGGTATTACGGCACAATCATATTTTTCCTAATCTCCCAATCATGCATCTAGTCATGCATTTTAGGATTACGAAACTTCCTCCAAGACATTGTAACTGATTACAATGTTCTTTCCTACTTCTCAGACATTGTGAGATACAATGGTCTCATTCATTTTTCAAGACACTGTGATATACAGTGGTTTCTATTACATTCTCAGATACTGTAAATCCAACAGTTGTCTCATTCATTTCTCTAGACATTGTGAGTTACACAATGGTATCTTCATCATTTCTCAAGACATTGTGGGTTACACAATGGTCTCTTCATCATTTCTCAAGACATTGTGGGTTACACAATGATCTCTCTATCATTTCTCAAGACATTGTGGGTTACACAATGATCTCTCCATCATTTCTTATACATTGTGAGTTGCACAATGGTCTCAACTACTCCTCAGATATTGTAAGTTATACAATAGTCTCTAAAAATTATCTTATAAACATTATATGATATTGTTTTACATGAAACCCGTCACAGTCTATCAATTTCCCTAATGGAAATACAAGAAATAGGATTTCTAAAGGACAAGGTGACTCATCATCTACAAAAGCTGAAGTTCAGCAACTTTCTCTACATTCATCAAAATTCTCTTCTGAAACCTTCATTGTTAAAGGTCCGTAATGCTAACCAAGTATGGACTATTTTAGGATTACTCAAGATTTCCTTTCCACACGTATCTACCCATACTATCTTCTATGCAATGGAATGTGAAAACATAGGTTACAAGTCTTTTATGGCCAGGACTTGCAACTCGATGGTTTGATATCGCCTTTGCTTAGTGGAAAATTTCTCAAAAGCTATGGACATATCACGAGTATACCTAATTTAGGTATTTGGAAAATTTATCGAACCTCGGCTAAATATAGCCTAATCACCTATATTTAACCTTGGGATAGTGGAGCATAGTCTGATTAACTATGTTCGACTTAAATTTTTCAAACACTCAGGACAGTTATACAAGGGTTATATCCAGGTTAATTTCCTACTTAAACTCGATAAACCACCAGAATTTATTAAAAATATCTAGAGACACGATAGTGTCTTACCACTCAGCAAAATCTTAACATCTTATTTATTCTACCTAATTTCATTCTTGAAAGTTTTCATTAATGAAATAATCCGAACTACTATCTTGGGATAGTCATCAAATCTTCTCGTCATTTCTTAGAAGTACTAGCCTGATTAGGTTTCAAGGATATCATTCCGCCATATTCCTTTAAAATTCACTTTTGACTTTAAAACAAACTTGACATCTCTACCTAAGAATAATGGTAAGTGTACGCTACACTCTTCTAATCGTCAACATGTCACATCATTATCTAAACCTCATTGAAATTCAGTACGTAAAACTTCACAGTACCACGTTTCTATCAAACACTAGTAGACATAAACACTATACGATATAGCCTTCATCCCGAAACCAACTAAGACATGATCAACTTTAGAAATGGTTTGGATAACCACTTGCGATTATCTAAACTTTCCTACAAACGACAATTATCACATCATTATAAACCATTTCACATCAACAATATCTTACACCTTTGATTAACAACAGTTACCCTAACAACAACAAAACTATTCCATTTTGAGGCACTATATAGATGAAAGTGTTATTTAACCATTTGCTGGACTAAGGTGTTCAGAGATCACCCACGAAACAACTAAGGAAACCATACAAATTAGGCTCCATGCCGCACACTATCACCAAAAACTCCATGTTAGAAATTATGGTTTTATTGATAGCCTCGATATAATAAGATATGATTCGTTTTGAGAATCGGAAAAAGCCAAACTTTAGGTATATTGAACTCTATAATATTTTAACAAAACCCTTTAGGTTATGAACTTAAGCCACATGGTACATAATACATTCTATGACCAGAAACTTGATAACGCAAAGATTAGGATTCGGCGCATATAAACATATTTTCCTAGACACTTCAACATTAGAAACACACACTGAATTCCGGGACGGAATTCCCATTAAGGTGGTGAGACTGTAACCACCCGCATTTTTAGGTTACTTTTCATTTTTGATAATTTACTATGCACTTTTACTATTCACTTTCACTATTCATCCCGTAAAATTTTTATTTCACATTCTCGTAATATAAATTATTTTAGTAATGACCTGAGAGTTCGACAATCGTTAGATCATTTTCGCAAAAGTTATTAAGAAAACATTATTTTAAAGTTTCGTTTTGGACGGTCCACCTTTTAAACATCACGCGCATAACAAAAATCAACTCTGATAATTTTCCCCGCATCGGATAAATTTTTAGAGCACTCATGATTAATTTGAGAATTTTTAAGATTTATTATTTTTATGTTACCAAATAAGCCCAGCGCAGAACAAAACTAAAATTACGTTTTAAACAATTCTACTTACATCCAGACTTAACGATTCCTGCACTGTGTTTCTAATATGTTTTTGACACTTTTACATTTTTTGAAAAAGTCAAACATATTTCCCTCCTCCTTTGACCATAAAGGAATTAACCTTATACGTTCTACATTTTTGCTTAAATCGCGTAACTTTTAAACTTTACAAATAACTGTTAAGTTATCCCGCGTATGACGAAAACCATATTTTAACATCTCATATAACTTTTAGACTAATTTTAGTCTACTCTAAATAAATTCACGGTCGTTTCCCTGAAATTTCGTTCTTTTATGATAAACTGCGAATTACGCGTTTTTGACCCGTATTTCCAGCTTTAAGCAGCGTTTTTGCACCCAATGAGACTTATCACCCATTTTATATTTTTAGATGGAGTATAATGATGAGTTTCATCATTCCTACAATTTTCGTATTTTTACGATACCCGGTTTTACGTTTTATGGCTTAACGACTTACGATTGGCATTTAACGGAACCAAATCATGCTCTAAACTCAAGATAAGATCAAAACTATCCACCTAAGTCATCTTATCACTATATGGCTGACTTAGGGGGGGGGAGTCATCATTTTGGTGGCATCATCCTAACCATGGTTCATTTAGATCTTTACAAGTGTTCTAACTTAACCATGGTTAATATTTAACCCAATATATGGTTAACCAAACTTACCCTCCCATAAATAGCAAGTGAAATGCATCCTAAGAACCCTCAAAATCTGTTTTGGGTCGTTCATATCACAAATCCACCATATCTTCCATCATTTGATCTATAAACTCCAAGTTTATGCAAGAAAGTTCCAAAAGATCAAGCTACTACATCAAATCTCTAGCAAGTTTAAGTGATCTTCTTGAGTTTAGATCCACTCAAGTCACTTAATACTTCATCACCAAATCTTCAAGATTGCAAGGGTGCCAAGGTGTAGAAATCTAGCTCAATTCGAAGTCCTAAGTGTTCAATCAAAGTCCGATCCTCACTAGTTACTCCTTTCTTATTAAAAGCCAAAAGTTGTAAGCAACTTATCACCACCATCATCTCATCTTTATTATTCACAATCTTAACTATTTCATGCTATATATATAGTTACTATGTTTGATCATGATGTACAAAAATCTTTAAAACAAGTTATAAGAACCTATATGTTAAACTTGGGTTAGTAAGTGTATAAATGATAAACTTTTGTACAAAGTTTCCACAAAATCCACCACATATATATAACAACCCGTGATTTTTCATATTATTATTTTTATAGTACTTTTATGAGAAAATGCAAAATAGTTATTTTCCGATAGTTACTGACGTTTAAAACTCAAAATGAGAGGTTATCTCGTTTATCTTATCACACGCGTACCGGCACCACATTAGTAACATTTAAATTCGATAATTATTTTTCGGATGTCAATGATTTAGTTTTTGTATTATTTTTTATAAAAACGTTCCCGAAAACGAGGGTACCACGATTACACTTTAACTCACACGACGTAGGTTCAAAATTTATTTCCCTCCTTCTCAATTCTCACCTTGCCGCCTAATAACATCACCCTCACACACATGTGGACTTGAAAACTCACATGATTCTCTTATTCCTTGTGATAGATGTTGCATATTCCACTTGGTAAGTCTCTTAACCAAATGATAATAGCACAAAACAACACATAAGTAAAGTGAGTCAACACTTTCCCAATTGCCTTACTAGGCTCGATTGAAGCATCACCATCACAACTGTTGGAAAATTTAGTGCACTTGTGGGAATAGTTCACACCTTGTAATGGGTTAGGAGGTACGGAGTGTACACCCATAAGGTCCATGAACACCCTGACTCTTGTAGTGGTTTGTATTGGTAGTGCTTGGTGAAAGTACTGTTGTGGTTACCACTGATTATTAGTGTTTCCACTGAAGCAGTACTTCCACTGGATCAGTGTTTCCACTGAAGTGGTGTTTCCACTGAAGTGGTGTTTCACTGAAGTAGTGTTTACACTGAAGCAGTGGTGTTTCCACTAAAGCAGTGTAACCACTGATAGCACTATGAAAGTACTGATGAAAGTACTGAAGCTTGTAACGACTTTGACCTATTCAAGTGGCAGTTTCAACTCCTTAATGACCACGTTTAATTGGTCATGTAACCACTAACGGCTATAATGGGGATAATTATGAGGCTATTAATGGGTTGATTAATACTCATAATTCCATTGAATTAGCCAAGAGTATTATCCTATAAATAGGATATCTGATTATGCATGAAGAACACACAGAAAACACTAAACACTTATAAGCGCAAGGGTTATTGAATTGTGCCTAATTCTCTAACTGCATTTGGTCTTATCCCAAGTAGATATTCGTGATACCCAGGCACTAGGATCGAATAGTTTACTTTGGAAAGTGATTACACGATTCCAAGTGATATCTGGTAACCACTGAAGTGGTATATGGTACTGCTGACTCTTTGTTGTTTCTGCTGAAGAGTTATTGATTATCTTCACCCTGCTTTGGGACGACTACACACCAACAATCAAAGTAAACTATTTTGTGATAATCAATGGCAATAGCTGCAATGAAACACATGGCTTCAAACTTTGCTAAGCTGGATAAGTTTGAGGGGGTGGACTCTAGGAGGTGGCAGAAGAAGATGCACTTCTTGCTGTCAAGTATGAGTGTGGTGTATGTGCTGACCACTCTAATTCCTGATGATGGGGATGATGCTACGGTTGAGCAGATCAGGAAGAGGAGCAAATGGGAGAATGATGACTACATATGCAGAGGCTTAATTCTCAATGGTATGTCTGATTCTCTGTTTGATATTTATCAGAACTTTGAATCTTCCAAAGAACTGTGGGATTCCTTGGATGCCAAATATATGGCTGAGGATGCATCAAGTAAGAAGTTCCTTGTTAGTAATTTCACAAATTACAAAATGACTGATTCAAGACCAGTTATGGAACAATACAATGAACTTCTTGGAATACTTGGAAGGTTTACACAACACAATATGAACATGGATGAGGCCATTAAAGTCTCATGTGTCATTGACAAACTCCCTCCTTCTTGGAAAGATTTCAAGCATACCTTGAAACATAAGAAAGAGGAGTTAACTCTGGTTGAGTTGGGCAGTCATCTGCGCATTGAGGAATCTCTCAAGATGCAGGATAATTACAAGCCAAAGAGCAGCAATGCTGCTGGTGCATCGGTTGTCAATATGGTGGAGCATAACAACTCCACCAGGTACAATGACAACAAAGGCAAACGCAAATTTCATGATAACACAAGGGCAGATCCCAACAAGAAGGCAACACCTACTTGTTGGAAATGTGGCAAGACTGGTCACATTAAAAGGGAATGCAAGGGTGCTAAAGTTGGTGGTAAAGCCAATGGATCAGGCACTAATGGTTCAGGGAGTGGTGGTTCAGCCAACTCACTGAAAGGTCAGAATATGTTTAATAAGTCTTTTCAGATTTATTATGTTACATATGTATTTGAATCTTTTTATGTGCAGGATGATGATGTTGCGTGGTGGGTTGACTCTGGAGCAACAGTACATGTGTGTAAAGATAGAAGCTGTTCAAGACTTATGAGTCATTGAATGATGGTTCTATTCTTCACATGGGAAATGAGTCAACAGCCTTGGTGCATGGTCGTGGTTGTGTAGATCTTAAGTTTAGTTCTGGAAAGATTGTAACTTTGTTTAATGTTATTCATGTTCCTAATATAAGGAAGAACTTGGTTTCAAGTAGTGTTTTGAATAATCATGGATATAAACAAGTTATTGAATCTGATAAATTTGTTCTTTCTAAGCATGGTGTTTTTATTGGTTTTGGTTATTTATGTAATCAAATGTTTAGGC
This sequence comes from Chrysanthemum makinoi, assembly GCA_910596185.1. Taxonomy (NCBI): domain Eukaryota; kingdom Viridiplantae; phylum Streptophyta; class Magnoliopsida; order Asterales; family Asteraceae; genus Chrysanthemum; species Chrysanthemum makinoi. The sequence continues at coordinate 177,761,572 of OU343224.1, forward strand.
TTAATGTTACCACTGACAGTGTTATTTCAGCTTTTGTGACCACATATGACCAGACTGACTCTACCCTATGGCATGCTAGACTTGGTCATGTACACTATAAAAGAATGCAAGATATGTCTAGGGATGGTTTAATCCCTGCTTTTGACATGGACACTGAAAAGTGTAAAACTTGCATATTGACCAAGATAACCAAGAAACCCTTTCAGGGTGTTAGTCGTGAGACTAAGCTCTTGGAGCTGATACACAGTGACCTATGTGATTTGCATGCCACTCCTTCTTTGGGGAATAAGAAGTACTTTGTGACATTTATTGATGATGCTTCTAGGTTTTGTTATGTTTATTTGTTACATACAAAGGATGAAGCATTAGATAAATTCAAAGTGTTTAAAACTGAAGTTGAATTACAACTTGGGTCTTTGATCAAAAGATTAAGGACTGATAGGGGAGGTGAGTACATGGATACTCTGTATTTTCAGTCTGTTGGTATAATCCATGAAACGACTGCCCCATATACTCCTCAGCAAAATGGTATTTCTGAAAGGAAAAACAGGGTGCTGAAGGAGATGGTTAATTCCATGTTGTCCTTTTCAGGACTGAGTCAAGGGTTCTGGGGTGAAGCTATGTTAACAACTTGCTATTTATTAAATAGGGTTCCCAACAAAAGGAACAAGGTTACCCCTTATGAACTCTGGACTAAAAGGAAACCCAACCTGAACTATCTCAGGGTCTGGGGTTGTAGGGCTGTTGTAAGACTCCCTGATCCAAAGCAAAAGACTTTGGGTGAAAGAGGCATTGACTGCATCTTTGTTGGATATGCTGAGCATTCCAAAGCTTTTAGGTTCTATGTTATTGAACCTAATGATCATGTTTCAATTAACTCAATAATTGAATCAAGGGATGCAGACTTTGATGAGAATAGATTCTCATCAGTCCCAAGACCAAGTCAGAGGATTCCTAATGGAACTCATGACACTGGTGTATCAAAGGTCCCTGATGATAAACCATCAGTGGTCCCTGATGAGGTTGTGGTTCAACAACCTGAACCTGTGCTCAGGAAGAGCAAAAGGGTCAGGACTCCAAAGTCATTTGGACCTGAGTTTCAACTATACTTAGTTGAAGGAACAAGGGATGAGGTCTCAGACCAATACTCCTATTGCTTCATTGTTGAGGATGATCCCAAGACATTTGAAGAAGCAATGAAGTCCCAGGATATTGCTTTCTGGAAAGAAGCAATCAATGATGAGATGGATTCCATCATGGGGAACAACACTTGGGTGTTGGTTGATCTACCTCCTGGTTGCAAACCTTTAGGTTGCAAATGGATTTTCAAAAAGAAAATGAAGGTAGATGGAACTATTGAAAAGTTCAAGGCTAGATTAGTTATTCAGGGCTTTAGACAAAAGTCAGGAATAGACTATTTTGATACTTATGCCCCTGTGGCTCGTATCAGTACCATAAGACTGCTAATTGCTATGGCATCTATTCATAATCTGATTATTCATCAGATGGATGTGAAGACAGCTTTCTTGAATGGTGAATTGGAAGAGGAGGTTTATATGAACCAACCTCAGGGCTTCATCTTGCCTGGCAATGAAAACAAGGTGTGTAAACTGATTAAGTCTCTTTATGGACTTAAGCAGGCACCTAAGCAATGGCATCAAAATTTTGATGAACTGGTTTTGTCTAGTGGTTATGTTCTTAACCAGGCTGACAAATGTGTATATAGCAAATTTGATGATTCTGGTAAAGGAGTCATCATTTGTCTATATGTTGATGACATGTTGATTTTTGGCACTGACCAAAATCAGGTTGACCTGACAAAGGAATTTTTGTCATCAAGGTTCTCCATGAAAGACATGGGGGAGGCTGATGTTATCCTTGGTATAAGGATTAAACATGAAAGTAATAGAATTTCTATCTCTCAGTCTCATTATATTGAGAAGGTGTTGAGGAAATTCAACTACTTTGATTGTACTCCAGTGAGTACACCTATGGATACTTGTGAGAAGCTGTTGCCTAATCATGGCAAGGCTGTATCTCAACTTGAGTATTCTAGGGGAATTGGCTGCCTGATGTATGCCATGACTTGTACAAGACCTGATATTGGTTTTGCAGTGGGAAAATTGAGCAGGTATACTAGTAATCCTAGTGCTCATCACTGGCAAGCAGTTTAAAGGGTACTGAAGTATTTGAAGAGAACTATGGATTATAGTCTCTCATATACTGGTTACCCATCAGTGTTGGAAGGTTACACTGATGCAAGTTGGATCAGTAACACTGAAGACAATTCGTCTACCAGTGGCTGGGTATTCCTACTTGGTGGAGGTGCAATTTCTTGGGCATCCAAGAAACAAACTTGCATTACCAGTTCAACAATGGAATCTGAATTTGTGGCTTTAGCAGCTGCTGGTAAAGAAGCTGAATGGTTGAAAAACTTGCACCTTGAGATTCCATTGTGGCCTAAACCTATAGCACCTATTTCTATCCGGTGTGATAGTGCAGCTACATTTGCTAAGGCTTATAGCCAGATGTACAATGGTAAGTCTAGACACTTAGGTGTCAGACATAGCATGATTCGTGAGCTTATCATGAATGGGGTGGTATCTATAGAGTTTGTGAGATCTCAAAAGAACTTAGCTGATCACTTGACGAAGGGTCTGGCTAGAGACTTGGTTATAAAGTCTGCTAAAGGGATGGGTTTAAGTCCAACTTAGTCACTGAATGCTAGGACACCCAACTCCCTCCTGAGGAAACTTAGGAGCTGAGTTCAATGTGGAAAGCTGAACATTCAGTGGACTGGAGCACATGTTTTATTTACATCCCAAGGTTGTGCTCAGAACCTGCTGAAAGGAGGATGAAGTCTTTACTTCTTAATGGTTAATTTTCTTTGAAAAAGTGCTTGGCAGGAGCATGACTAAAGAGGAACCACCTATGTAAATGTTGAAGTTTTGCCGCTTCAGGAAGCTTTGGACTTTTAGCTTTTACAACATTTATGAATTTGGATATGGACACATGGCTTGTATATTTTAAGTGTTTGAAAACTGGTGTGTATTTTATCTTCAGGTATTCAAATGGGTTGAAGGGTTCAATTCTTAGAACACCCTGATTCTCGAATATTTGAAACGTGTAATTTACTAAGATGGAAATTCAATCCTCAGGACATTTTCATTTATGCACATGTTTTGCTTGATGTTTAATTTTCATGCAAAGGAAGTGAACTAAATTTGGGGAGGATTGTTGGAAAATTTAGTGCACTTGTGGGAATAGTTCACACCTTGTAATGGGTTAGGAGGTACGGAGTGTACACCCATAAGGTCCATGAACACCCTGACTCTTGTAGTGGTTTGTATTGGTAGTGCTTGGTGAAAGTACTGTTGTGGTTACCACTGATTATTAGTGTTTCCACTGAAGCAGTACTTCCACTGGATCAGTGTTTCCACTGAAGTGGTGTTTCCACTGAAGTGGTGTCTCACTGAAGTAGTGTTTACACTAAAGCAGTGGTGTTTCCACTGAAGCAGTGTAACCACTGATAGCACTATGAAAGTACTGATGAAAGTACTGAAGCTTGTATCGGCTTTGACCTATTCAAGTGGCAGTTTCAACCGCTTAATGACCACGTTTAATTGGTCATGTAACCACTAACGGCTATAATGGGGATAATTATGAGGCTATTAATGGGCCGATTAATACTCATAATTCCATTGAATTAGCCAAGAGTATTATCCTATAAATAGGATATCTGATTATGCATGAAGAACACACAGAAAACACTAAACACTTATAAGCGCAAGGGTTATTAAATTGTGCCTAATTCTCTAACTGCATTTGGTCTTATCCCAAGTAGATATTCGTGATACCCAGGCATTAGGGTCGAATAGTTTACTTTGGAAAGTGATTACACGATTCCAAGTGGTATATGGTACTGCTGACTCTTTGTTGTTTCTGCTGAGGAGTTATTGATTATCTTCACCCTGCTTTGGGACGACTACACACCAACAACAACCACATGCAAACATTGATATACATGTTAGAAAAGGACCAATCTTACCCATGTTACATCTAAGCTCAATATAGACTAATACTAGTGCATACTTTAAATAATTGACCAAAACCCATTCCTCTTTGATCCTTTAAATCTGTCGAACCACTTCCACACTTCACTTTCAAAACTGCACACACAACACTAGGTCAAGTCAAAAAGCATACCCCTCCCTAGCAAGCCAAATCCCACGCCCAACATTGCCATTTTTAACCAAGACATACTTTTGTGAACTAGCCTTGACCATTCAACATGCAAAAATAACCTATATAAAACCATAACCTGATACTTTGCAAAACATACAAACCCTACTTTCACATCTCCTTGTTTGATTGAAACAACACCAGGAATCACAAGAAACCACAACTTGATAAACTTTCTTCACAAAAACAAACATACAATCCCATTTTCTTCCTTCCTATGCTCGACCCAAAACAAAGCACCAAACATTCTTCTTCCTCTCTCATTCACGACAGGTTCTAGGGCTAAGAAAAGGGGTATTCATTTGGTAAAGTACCGGGTATTTTGGGTTTATTTGGTTATGGTTACTTAAGCTTGGGTATTAAGCTGGTCTTGATTTCTTTGTGTTCACCACCCATCCTCACCAACTAGTAAGCATCTCAGTAATACATTCCATACGTTTATTTAACACTTACATAACATGCATACACGAATTAATATCACCTATATGTGTTTGTGCTTCAAAACTAGTGTTTTTGGTACTTTTGCAAACAACATGATGTGAAGATTTTCTTGCACATAACTCACTATGTAAATCACATTTGTTGGTAAAAATTATTGATAAGATACTTCAACATAATCCTATTAGTTAGTGTATTCAAATTATAGGACTCGCGGGAGTGTAACTTGTTTAAAAACTTAATTTATGAAAAATGGTACGAGTACCTGATATGTGTCACGTTTTGCTTCTTTTGTCACCTAAGGGAAACGTGCGCTAAATATATCAATCCTACACTTAAATATGATGATAATACTATAACACATCCGAAATCTAGGTCGGACAAAGGTGAACTCGTATTTTAATCTTAAAAAGAAAAATTATAAAGTTATGATTTTATGTGAAAAATTGGCCGAGTGGCCCTCTTTAGGCTTAATAACGAGCCATCTGGACTTAGGTAGCGGGCTGTTAAAGTATGCGAATTGGTAGAAAACGCGACAACCTGATATAGCAGTTCAAATTGACTAAATCGGAGCTAAATTTAAAGAGTCATGATCGCTCAAGTTTTTGTCATAACTTATATATAAATCTGAAAACTGATATTTTTTTTCTAAGTCTGGAAAACAGTTTTTGCAATGGACCATGTTTGGATGAGTTTTTAACCCACTTGGACTCGGAATTGGTGAAAATATATCGGAGAGTTTTTTTTAGTCCTCACGGTCTAGTTTCCAAAAAGTCCAGCCTCATGTCAAATGGATTTATAGTGAATAACTTACGGTCTTCAAAAGTTCACGAAAACTGCCTAGAAACACCGAAAACGGCCCGATTATCCAACTTCATGGCTGAATTTGGGCAAGTTAGAATCCGAATTCACTATAATCCCAGCAGGAAGCATTTGTAGACCTTATTACCTAATTTCTAATGCCCCTGTAACCAACCAAAAATACTAAATAACGGATGTTTTACGGACTGGTAAATTAGGCCACCCGCCCATTTTTCAAAAGTTTGAAATATAATTAAAATTGATATATTTTGGGCGTACACTGTTATTTTTTCGTATAAAACCTAAACACAACACATATTGGTGATAAAAACTTACTAAATGCATATGCACGACATACATAACATGATCACGACCTAAATGGCATTATTTTACATCAGGTCTCGGATAGGGATCTTGCATCATTTGCGTGCCAACGCTTGTTTGCCTACTTTTAGCATTCGCTTGAGGTGAGTTTCATAGCCCCTATTTTACTTGTTTTCAAATACTTTTGGGGGAGAATACATCAATATTTTTACTATTGAACGCAAGTACAAAATTACTGTTGCATATTGGTCTAAGTCCCAATAACCCAATTACTATTACTACGCCCATTATCATGAACCGTTAGTTACTCTTTTGTGAGTAAGCACAAATGCTATGAATAGATCTATTGGGGTTGACACCCCCGTCCATAGTAGGATAAGCTCTACTGACCATTAGTACGAGTCGGACGGACGCATATTATTTGAGTAAGTCACAAGTGTGCGGGTTATACACTTGTATTCAGGCATTCATTACTACGTTAACGTTTCGGTTTCATGAGCTTAGACCGTATAATACATTATTTCGTGCCATTGGGTTACATTGGTCACACCTTACAAAATCTTGTGGTTCACTATTACATTTATTAAATGACAAATTTTCACTTCCAAGACATTGTGGGTTACACAATGATCTGATTTCTTTCAAAACATTGTGGATTAGACAATGGTATCGTTTTTATGATATTACAAGAGATGCAACGATTACTAAATTCTTTTGATAAAAATTTTCTTTTATATTACATTACATCTTACTCAAACCTATGAACTCACCAACAATATGTTGACCTTTTTAGCATGTATTTCTCAGGTACTTGATTTTAGCATGGTTCAGCATTCACGAAGTCCCATTTAGAGGTCATTCTCTATAACTTGATCTCTGTATTATGAAGTAGCACCCCATTGTCGATGCCTTCCGCTGCGGTATTTTTGGGGGTGTTACAGATTGGTATCAGAGCCCAGGCTATAGCGAATTAGGTTGCATTTGTAGGCCTAGACTATAGCCACATACCAAAAACAACTTTTAAAAGCAAGGAGCATATTACTAGAATAACTAAACTGAGTATTTCAAAATTCATTGAACCTTGGTTGAATATAGACTGATCACCTATATTCAAGGGGTGATGAGGCATAGCCTGATCACCTATGTCCATTCAGAGGTGAATTTTGCAATACTGAGAGTAGTTATATTAGAATTATGTTCGAATTGGTTTCTACTTGATTTTGAGAGTCATAAAGATTTACGTGTGTTTACATAAGCATGGCATAACATAAAAGTTCACATCTACACACAACACACTTACATCACAATACTTGTTAAATCAAAATACTTTTCCTTTATATGTAATATTTTTTTTCATCACAATCCGGTTATGTTACAGTCACCGTTACCCCAAACTTTACCGCAATCGATAAATTAGGACTCGTCACTAGTAGCTCTAGGAATGACCTCCCTTTGCTCACTGGAAAGACAAAACCCGAGTGAATCAAGCACCTTTATCCGATACTAGAGGTAACAACATACCGTGCCCTGACACTGTTTCATTACTACAAACTTTCTCATCCGTCTCATACGATAGGATTTCCTTTATTGGTGGTAGAAGCGTTGAATCAAACTATCAAAACACAATCACCCCTAGGACGTTGTGCCCTTTAGGGTTCTAGACAACTCCGCCTCAAAAATTCATTTCCAGACATGACACATCGAAATGCCAATAAGTATTAACATACCGAATGACTATTGATACCCAACTTTCATTGGTAACTGATGAGTGTCTAAATACTCATCATTTTTGTACCATTTAAACTGCAAAAACATCTGAAAACACTCAGAAATGCATCAAAATGATGAAAATATCACAAATAAGTGTTTTATGTGTTTTAGATGCAAAAATATCAAAATCAGATGAAAAATGTATCAAGTTTGCATAATTGGCAGTTTTAGTCCCCCAAGTTTCAAAAGTTGTCAAAAACAGTCCCTGGATATTCAAAACTTGTAAAATATCATTTTAAGTCCTTAGGGATTCATGAAGTTGTCAAAACAAGTCCTTGAAATTTAAAATTGCAAAATTACAACTTTAGTCCCTCAAGTTTTGAAAATGTCAAATATAGTCCTTGGATATTTAAAAAATGGAAAATAATCAAAATTAGTCCTTGTACTATTAAAGAATGGCAGGAATGGTCCTTATTATAACTTTGGAAAATGGACAGGTTTGGTCCACTTTGGCGAATTACATGATTGGTCCTTGTGATTTACTAGCTAAAACCAAACGGACACCCTTGTTATTTATCCAATCCAAGACAAGTCCAAATCCAATCCCTTAGCCCGTGCCCAAACCCGTTATTAATAAAAGCGGGTCAAAGAAAATCAAAACCATGGAGTACTGTTTGTCTCTCTCACACTGGCCAAAACCAGTTACTCATCAAACCACCATGGTTTTAAATTCTACCCTTTCCACCTCACTTCTGGTAGTTACCAACCCCTAACACATCCACAAAGTCCAAATTGCATTAATTAGAAAAACGCACTCAAAAGAAAATTGGCGCCAAAATTGCCATTTGTCGAATATGATGATTTGGAATGATCCAACGGTTCAAGAGTGGTGGGATATTCGGAAGGTCGACAAAGGCTCCAAAAAGATCTTTATATAGAAGCGAGAAGCAATGTGGAAGAAGCAGTAGTGTAGTCTTAGTTTAGAAAATATCGACTAGTTAATTTCTTTAAATTTCAGTGTTTATTTAAGCTTCCAAGTACTTTTTATGTAATCTGGTGTATTATAAACCTTTGTCATTATTCAATTTCAAATACGAATTTATCTTATGCAATTTTCAAGTTCAAAGTATCAAGTTCATGTGAATGTTATTTGTAGTTGATGTTATGCAATTATAAGCCCATATAAGTTTCTATAAAAGCTTTTATAAGCTCAATCTAGCTTATTAGTCACTTATTGCACTCACTACTCAGATTCTAATCTCAAAATTTACTTTGGTCAACGAAAGTCAACGGAGGTAAAACGGTACAAGATTGGAAATGGGTTAATCAGAACGGTATAGAGAGTTGTATTGGGGTTGGATATTGTTTTGATTTGGGAATGAGATCAGTTGTGGAATAGTGGTTCATTGTTCAAAATTTCAAGCCATTGTGGCTAGGATTTTTGTAAGTACTTATTGCTATTTCATTCCTTTCAATCTGTTCTATATGCATCATTTAGTTGGAATTTGATTATCTGTATTGGAATTAAGGTTTGCGATAGGATTTAGTGTTAACTGTCTTTGTAAATTTGCAAATCAGTAGTGGAACTAGTGTTTGGATCAGTTAGTATATGTGAAATTGAGCTTTTGTTTGTGCTTGAAATCTATATACTCAGTCTCAATTAAGTTCTCTTGAGTTAATTTGGTCATTAGTTAGTAGCTTAATAGTCAAATTTAGTTTAATGGCTGATTAGGATTTATATTAGTAGAATTAAAGTTGCACAAGCTTGTACTTAGGAGTAGGATTAATACAGATAGCTTTATTAGGTCATTTATATGCTTAAAACATCAATCTCAGTTCATTACATTGAATCAAATCTCATTATAGTCAACTTAATAGTTTATTTTAAAAAGTCAAAATATCACTTGGTCAGTTTTTGAATAAACTAAAGAATTTTATTTTGTGTTTAATACTAAGATTTAGCTCCTAAGCTTTTGGAATATTCATATATAGCTGCTCATCTTAATTAGAAAAATATAAGTTTACTTTTAATTAGCTTATTAAGTGCTTATTTTTTAGTTTGTTTTGAGTCCTTATTTGAAAGAGTGCCACTTGCCTTGGACCGCTGAGTGTGCAGGAAACTTGTGACCTTTGCACAAGCTTCATTCAAGCTTGTGAGGAGCTGAATTTGGCCCATGTGTAGTCGCTGGGTGAACTTTAGGTCCCAACCCTTTTTCCACCTTAGCTTATTAGGATTACTTATGCCTTAGCTTAAAGGTGCCCACCAACTGTTTTTGTAATTAATCTCATAAGCTCAAATCTTAGCAAGGCATCATTAGTGGTCTATAGTAGTATTAATTAGTTACATTAGGCTTATTATAGTGTACTTTAGCTCTGCTAATCATTTGGCTTATTCCTGTAGCTTGTAGCTTAATCTAGTAGCTTATTTATAGCTGCTTATCACTCTGACTTTATATTCTTCAACATAAGCATATGTTTTTATATTTTTTTATAGATTTAGAATAATATTTTAGAATTTTCCTGAATTTTCATATTTTCCAGCCTTTGTTTGATATTTTTCTTATTTTAAACTAGCTTTTAATCCTTTTTAATTAGCTTTTATTACAAATAAATCAGAAAAAGCTTAAAAAAATATGTTTTCAATTTTCATAGATTAAGATAAATATAAAAAGCCACAAAAATATTTTTCCATGATTTTCTTGGTTTAAATAGTATTTTCTAGCATTTTAATTAGTTTTAAATAGTTTTTAATTAATAATAAATACATAAAAAGTCTAAAAAATATATTTTCAGTTTTAAAATAAGTTTTATCATATTTTAGATTTTTCTAAGTTATAATTTCATTTTTCTAGGTTAATTTTGTATTTTCTTGTATTTTAGTGCATTTTAAATAATTAATAAATAGTTTTTAATTAATAATAATTAGATAAATAGTTTTAAAAATAATTTTATTTTTCCAATAATTTTCTAGTATAATTAGGATTTTAAAAATGTATTTTTCATATCTGTAGGTATTTTCCTTCTTTATTTTAAGCATTTTATTTCGCGTTACATAGTTTTAATTTAAAGCGTGAAGTTTTAGATTATAAAGCGTTAATCAATTTAAAAATAGTGATAGCGTTTATTTAATATATTTTAGCTTTTTAATTTTCTTTAATTTGCATTTAAGCCCATGTAATTTACAAACTTTCTCTTTAGGTGTAATTATTCCAAATCACAACCCTTTTCTATTCAATATCACGATCCACAGTCGTTTGTACTACGATGTTCACACCTCGTTGGGACTTAACGACCGGGGATACACTAAACTCCTCGATCTTAATTGCATTTTCTTTCTGTTTTAAGTTTATTACGGTTGACCATTCATAAGTGGTCAGCTTGTGTGATTAAACTTGACGTTAGGAGCGAATCAAATTTTGGCGCCCATTGCGGTGTCTTTGCGTTCTACTGAATTTGAAGAATCAGTGATTGTTGAATATACACCCATTGTATATTTACCATCTTTGTCCATATTTCCTTGTTTTCATATAAAACCAAAATTATCGTGAAGTTAATTCGTTTGACTAATCGATTACCCAAAATATTTTCATTCTTTGTTTTTACAAAATGTTTTTCAAAAATACCAAAAATATTCCTCTTTACCCTCTTACCCTGTTTGATTCTTTATCCCTTTACCCTCTATCCATTTGATTCTAACTTCTTCTCATGGAATCTCTCACTTCTGACGAATTCGGAACGAAGTTGAAAAACTTCATACTTTATCACAAATGTCAAGAATTCGTGTTGTTCTTGATGATCCATTAATTAGCGTAAGGGAAATGGAGCGAGAAAGGGGTGACAAAAGACCGGTACTTCCCTCGATAATGGAGGTGCTAAATACGTCCAACCTACGGTTATCCAAAGATCTAACCCTCAATTGCTCCTAAGCCGTCTAAAATTGATCCTAAACTTTCACGATTTATGGTTAAAAGCAAGCATGCAGAAATTTAGAGCCGGTGACTAGCAAGAATGACTTGCCAAATCTTCACGTTTCTCAAGAACCAGAACCGAGATCATAAGAGTGGTGGAAATTGCTAGCTCTCAGAGCACACCACTTGTCCCACATCCGGATTTTTCAAAATGTTCTTTGAGACTTAATAGTCATTCGGATCACCATGTTGGTTTTGTTGATTCTTTGAATGAACCGACTCCTTCTCATAACTCTCAAATGGAATCGTTTATTCCTTGTGTCGGTTGTGGTGAGCCTCTTTTTGGTTCACCATCTAGCTGTATGCGTGTGTACAGTGTGGTAATGATATTGAGCGGGGAGTTGTTTGTTTTGTGGTTCGAGGAATTCATTTGATTACGATCCTAATCCGAACTCATTTAACGACCCCTCAAACTTTTCCAATTACCCACCACGGCCCGACTTATCTTCATATAATCAACATACCTGCTGTGAATTTTGTGGAGATCCTCACCAGGATTTGAGTCAATCAGGAAACACGTTTGTCTATGAAGTTTTCGGTGATGCTCAGACTTTGGTCATGACCTATATCCATATAATTAGCCATCCAGACTCAACAGTTTTCTTGTTGTGAATATTATGGAGGTCCCCATTTCTCGATTGTCAAACAGGGAATCCATTTCCTTGTAACAATGACGACTATCCATATCACGACCAACCTCCACTGTGCCAAATGAATCAAACTCCTCAGCAAACCCAACAAGACACTTATCTAGAGCTTCGAAGTAGTGAAAAGAACGAGGAGTTGAGTAAAACGGACATTTCAAAATGCTCCCAGTTTTCTTGTGTATATTGTGGGGGTCCTCATGATGATTATCAATGTCAACCTTTCGGTTTTGACAAATCTCCACTCCCACAATGTCTCGTCATTCAAAATTCACATGAGAAACCCATGGAAGAATTGCTAGTGAAGAAGCGGTGCTAAAATAAATTCCCAAATTGCCTTTGAAAAATCTATTAGGGAATCAATTGCAAAAGCGGCCGGATCTAGCTCTCAATTTCGTTTTATTCTCGATGACAGTGATGATGAGGATGCACTTGGTATCCTACAATTTTATAAAGATTCATCAAGTTCATCAGTTGATATCCCAGTAGTTGAGATTCATTCTCAAACAAGCTGCTATCACACCGATATTCCCACTTCACTCTCTGAACATGGGGGCGAGCATCTTGACACTGTTCTGAAAGAATCGGACGAATTCATAAAGTCTAGTGTTGAGAACCTTGTCCCAATCCGAGAAGTCACAGGAACTTCGATCATATGTGTGATTCTCTTTCCCCTCTTGAGTGTTCAAAAGATCATTTTGAGACTTTCTCCGATTTTAGCGATGATTGTAAATCTTATGGAGATATTGAGAATGTTGAGGCATCACTTTCACATTTTGATGTTGATCCTCTTCTTGAGGAGTTCACCGATGAACTCACTCACATCATTCCACTTTCATCGGACAGTGATGATGATCTCTTTGATTTCAAAGCCAACCTAGGAGAAATTGAAAGTCTCCTTTGTAATGATCGTTCACTCACTTCTCACCCTAATAGTCCAATAGAGAATGTTAATCACTTTGTTCATGAAGCGTTCAAAACAACTCTCACTAATCCTCTATTTGAATTCGACTCTGAATTCACTTTAATTCGAGAATCCACTCTTTGATACCAGATTGAGGATAGTGATGAGTCTGATTGGAACAAGAGTTCCGCAGACTTACATTACGTGAATAATTCTCTTTACGAGGAGTTCTCCTTTGAACTCACTCATATCATATCTCCACTTGAGTATGATAACTTCCACTTTGATCTAGACAAAAATGATCTTTGTGTTCGGAGGAAATGTTCTCAACCATGAGAACTTGATTGATATCAAAATCCCATCCCTCCCACCCACAATATGTCTTGATCAAATGAGCTTTAATGATGAGATTCATGATCCAGAAATCATGAATTCCCCTTCTGATAATGATGAGTTAGTCATGATTTTTATCATGATTTTCTTTCTCTTCTTCACTTATCCGTGGCTTCTCTGTTCTTCACTCCTTCGGGAATGAAGACATTATTTTATCCGCATTTTCATTTATCATTTGTGAGCGGTTCTATGTATATCTCATCGGTGTGGAACTTTCACGTACTTCAATGTTTATACAAACATCTTGAATGAAAGTCCGATGGAGATTGTCTCTTCCACTTACTTCCCCATGAACAAATTAATTGGGGGTCGAGTCAAGCTAGCGACTCGGTAATCAAAAACAATAGTTAAACATGGGTTTCACCGTGTGTACCACCTTAGTGTGGGGGAGATGCCCCACATGTTGTGTATAGATAAAAAAAATGAATGAAAATTGTAAATATTAAAAAAGAGAATAATTGTTGTGTTTCCACACTTTGAATATTGAGGACAATATTCATTTCTAAGTAGAGCTGGCAATTTCGACACGAAACACGAAAACACGACACGACACGACACGAAGTTAACAGGTTTCGTGTTTGGGCTTATCGTGTTTGATGGTGTTCGTGTTTGTGTAAGATGACCTACGATAAGATAAGCGTGTGGTGTTCGTGTCAAGACCTCGTGTAACTGTTAGAACCACGATAAGACACGATAAGACCTATTAAGACTGTTAAAGACTGTTAAGACACATTAAAGACACACTGTTAAGACACGGTTAAGACTGTTAAAGACACATTAAGACACTGTGTTAAGATTTAGGTGTTTTAGCGTGTCAAAAACATTTAAGACCTCTTATCGTGTCTTATGGTGTTACGTGTTCGTGTAACTTGTTAATTTTCATGTTAGGTGTTCGTGTTTTAAGATCGACGATTAGCTTATCGTGTCGTGTTCGGTGTTAGGCTATAACAGTCATCCGGTGTCTTATCGTGTTAGGTATGTAGATTAATGTCGTGTCGGACACATTATGCGGCTCTATTTCTAAGTGTGGGGAAATTAGCGAATAAGGTGATCTTAAATGTACCCTTTTAGTCCCTTTTTCCCCCCAAATGGCCAAATTTTAAAAAAATTTTATTTAGTGGAAGTACTATGTACTAAACACAACAAATGTTAATCAGTCCACCATGTCTAACCCACATAAGGACGCCTAATCCGAGGAGCAAACGGCTCTTGGTAAAGATATCTCAAATCCGTTGATGGCTTGCAATTTGCCTAAAATTGTATGGTGTTATTCACCATATCTTTAACTAGTGAAGAGTTGGCTAGCCTTAAGTTTATGGCTTGTGGTAAAGGCAATGGAAAAACCATAATTGGTAATCAGCTCACCAAAGATAATATTGATAATTTATCTAAAGAGTTGGCTAGTCGAAGCGAGAACTACGGTAAAGACAAATCAAAACCGTTGAAAGCTGGTGATTTTCTCAAAATCATTTGGTTATCATTGTACCAAGGTTCTTACTTGAACTAAAACAATTGGCTACTCCGGAAGTAATGGCTTTTGGTAAAGAGATAAAATCCATTAATTTTTCTCAAATCATTGCTAGGGACTAGCAATATCTTAGTGTGGGGGATTGATGAGTGTCTAAATACTCATCATTTTTGTACCATTTAAACTGCAAAAACATCCGAAAACACTCAGAAATGCATCAAAATGATGAAAATATCACAAATAAGTGTTTTATGTGTTTTAAATGCAAAAAATATCAAAATCGAGATGAAAAAGCGTATCAAGTTTGCATAATTGGAGTTTAGTCCCCCAAGTTTTAAAAGTTGTCAAAAACAGTCCACGGATATTCAAAACTTGTAAAATATCATTTTAAGTCCTTAGGGATTCATGAAGTTGTCAAAACAAGTCCTTGAAATTTAAAATTGCAAAATTACAACTTTAGTCCCTCAAGTTTTGAAAATGTCAAATATAGTCCTTGGATATTTAAAAAATGGAAAATAATCAAAATTAGTCCTTGTACTATTAGAGAATGGCAGGAATGGTCCTTATTATAACTTTGGAAAATGGACAGGTTTGGTCCCTTAACTTTGGTCGAATTACATGATTGGTCCTTGTGATTTACTAGCTAAAACCAAACGGACACCCTTGTTATTTATCCAATCCAAGACAAGTCCAAATCCAATCCCTTAGCCATTGCCAACCCAAACCCGTTATTAATAAAAGCGGGTCAAAGAAAATCAAAACCATGGGTACTTGTTTGTCTCTACGCTGTGCGCCAAAACCGGTTACTCATCAAACCACCATGGTTTTAAATTCTACCCTTTCCACCTCACTTCTCACCGTGGTTACCAACCCCCTAACACATCCACAAAGTCCAAATTGCATTAATTAGAAAAACACGCTCAAAAGAAAATTGGCGCCAAAATTGCCATTTGTCGAATATGATGATTTGGAATGATCCAACGGTTCAAGAGTGGTGGGATATTCTCAGAGGTCGACAAAGGCTCCAAAAAGATCTTTATATAGAAGCGAGAAGCAATGTGGAAGAAGCGATGAGTGTAGTCTTAGTTTAGAAAATATCGACTAGTTAATTTCTTTAAATTTCAGTGTTTATTTAAGCTTCCAAGTACTTTGTTATGTAATCTCATTGTATTATAAACCTTTGTCAGTATTCAATTTCAAATACGAATTTATCTTATGCAATTTTCAAGTTCAAAGTATCAAGTTCATGTGAATGTTATTTGTAGTTGATGTTATGCAATTATAAGCCCATATAAGTTTCTATAAAAGCTTTTATAAGCTCAATCTAGCTTATTAGTCACTTATTGCACTCACTACTCAGATTCTAATCTCAAAAATTTACTTTGGTCAACGAAAGTCAACTGGAGGTAAAACTGGTACAAGATTGGAAATGGGTTATGGGCGGTATAGAGTTGTATTGGGGTTGGATATTGTTTTGATTTGGGAATGAGATCAGTTGTGGAATAGTGGTTCATTGTTCAAAATTTCAAGCCATTGTGGCTAGGATTTTTGTAAGTACTTATTGCTATTTCATTCCTTTCAATCTGTTCTATATGCATCATTTAGTTGGAATTTGATTATCTGTATTGGAATTAAGGTTTGCAGTAGGATTTAGTGTTAACTGTCTTTGTAAATTTGCAAATCAGTAGTGGAACTAATGTTTGGATCAGTTAGTATATGTGAAATTGAGCTTTTGTTTGTGCTTGAAATCTATATACAAGTCTCAATTAAGTTCTCTTGAGTTAATTTGGTCATTAGTTAGTAGCTTAATAGTCAAATTTAGTTTAATGGCTGATTAGGATTTATATTAGTAGAATTAAAGTTGCACAAGCTTGTACTTAGGAGTAGGATTATACTGAGATAGCTTTATTAGGTCATTTATATGCTTAAAACATCAATCTCAGTTCATTACATTGAATCAAATCTCATTATAGTCAACTTAATAGTTTATTTTAAAAAGTCAAAATATCACTTGGTCAGTTTTTGAATAAACTAAAGAATTTTATTTTGTGTTTAATACTAAGATTTAGCTCATAAGCTTTTGGAATATTCATATATAGCTGTTCATCTTAATTAGAAAAATATAACTTTACTTTTAATTAGCTTATTAAGTGCTTATTTTTTAGTTTGTTTTGAGTCCTTATTTGAAAGAGTGCCCTGATGTTCCTTTGGACACTGAGTGTGCACAGAGGGAAACTTGCACCTTTGCACAAGCTTCATTCAAGCTTGTGAGGAGCTAAGATTTGGCCCATGTGTAGTCTGCTAGGTGAACTTTAGGTCCCAACTTCATTTTCCACCTTAGCTTATTAGGATTACTTATGCATTAGCTTAAAGGTGCCCCCTTAATAACTGTTTTGCTTAATTAATCTCATAAGCTCAAATCTTAGCAAGGCATTATTAGTGGTCTAGAGTAGTATTAATTAGTTACATTAGGCTTATTATAGTGTACTTTAGCTCACGCTAATCATTTGGCTTATTCATGTAGCTTATAGCTTAATCTAGTAGCTTATTTATAACTGCTTATCACTCTGACTTTATATTCTTCAACATAAGCATATGTTTTTATATTTTTTATAGACTTAGAATAATATTTTAGTATTTTCCTGAATTTTTCATATTTTTCCAGCACTGTTTGATATTTTTCTTATTTTAAACTAGCTTTTAATCCTTTTTAATTAGCTTTTATTACAAATAAATCAGAAAAAGCTTAAAAAAATATGTTTTCAATTTTCATAGATTAAGATAAATATAAAAAGCCATAAAAATATTTTTCCATAATTTTCTTGGTTTAAATAGTATTTTCTAGCATTTTAATTAGTTTTAAATAGTTTTTAATTAATAATAAATACATAAAAAGTCTAAAAAATATATTTTCAGTTTTAAAATAAGTTTTATCATATTTTAGATTTTTCTAAGTTATAATTTCATTTTTCTAGGTTAATTTTGTATTTTCTTGTATTTTAGTGCATTTTAAATAATTAATAAATAGTTTTTAATTAATAATAATTAGATAAATAGTTTTAAAAATAATTTTCTTTTTCCAATAATTTTCTAGTATAATTAGGATTGTAAAAATGTATTTTTCATATCTGTAGGTATTTTCCTTCTTTATTTTCGCATTTTATTTCGATGCGTTACATAGTTTTAATTTAAGCGTAAGTTTTAGATTATAAACGTTAATCAATTTTAAAAATAGTGATAGCGTTTATTTAATATATTTTAGATTTTTAATTTTCTTTAATTTGCATTTAAGCCCTTGTAATTTACAAACTTTTCTTTGGGTATAATTATTCCAAATCACAACCCTTTTCCATTCAATATCCAGATCCACGATTCGTTTTGTACTACAGTGTTCACACCTCGTTGGGACTTAACGACCCGGGGATACACTAAACTCCTCTGATCTTAATTGCATTTGCTTTCTGAGCTGTTTTAAGTTTATTACGGTTGACCATTCACAAGTGGTCAGCTTGTGTGATTAAACTTGACTGTTCAGGAGCGAATCAGTAACCAAGGAAACACCTAACAACATATTACCCAATTGATTGATTCATTTCGGACCACTAGTACAAAAATACAAGTCATGATATATCCCAGTATTACCTAAGTGAATTAAGTACCCATAACTATAAACTCCATTCGCTACTTAGCCACCAAACCCAATCAAACACTAGAAACTAGACTTTACCTTTAGTCCTTTAGAAACTTATATAGACGTTCATATCCGACTATACCTTCATCTTTGATGATTTCACTTTTAAGAACTTTTAAAAAAAAAAAAAAAAAAAAAAAACGCGTTTATATTAACTACAGAACTAATAGTAATATTTTTCTAAGATACTCATTTTGTTGAGTTAAAAATTTTCTGGTCAAACTTTATCAAGACTTTTGCATACTAAAGAGTAACTAAATGTTAATTCTCATGAAATTGTTTTATCTACACCATACTTAAAAACCCACTCTACTAAACTATATATCTATTTTAGTCAGGCCTTATCAAACTTTTGTAAGTCAATAAATGACTAAACGTCAAATTTTAAGGAATTATCTTATCCACACCATGATCAAAAATCCAGTTTATAAAATTTTAAATCTTTTGAAACCGTGTCATTCTACGTAATTATTGATTTCAAACAAAGAAGTATTTATTACTTAATATATTGTTTTAGTCAAATTCATATAAATATTTACTCAAATTAATATTTCAAAAATCTTCTCCATTCCCTTAAGAAGAAAAACACACAATCCCGGAACAAATCTTAAGAACCAACCATCATGTATCACTTTACATCCGAACAAGTTTGATTTTGTGCCACTAGAATATAGACTATATGATGGATTAAGACCAGGAAAACTTAGAGGAGATCACGCTAAGATAATAGTGGAACATCGAAGACTAGAACTGTCACCCAATGAACTCACTCTAGAAAGCCGTTGTACCCCAGATAGAGGATGTGCTATTGGCAGAACACTTAGGAGAAATCTTGGAACAACCTAGTGAAACTCGAAATCTGTTACGAGTACTGTCATTTTTTTTCCAAACATCACTCTAAGGGGTAACATAAACTGAGATCCGGGACGTATCTCCTGTAAGGTGGGTAGAATATAACAACCCGTGATTTTTCATATTATTATTTTTATAGTACTTTTATGAGAAAATGCAAAATAGTTATTTTCCGATAGTTATTGACGTTTAAAACTCAAAATGAGAGGTTATCTCGTTTATCTTATCACACGCGTACCGGCACCACATTAGTAACATTTAAATTCGATAATTATTTTTCGGATGTCAATGATTTTGTTTTTGTATTATTTTTTATAAAAACGTTCCCGAAAACGAGGGTACCACGATTACACTTTAACTCACACGACGTAGGTTCAAAATGTATTTCCCTCCTTCTCAATTCTCACCTTGCCGCCTAATAACATCACCCTCACACACATGTGGACTTGAAAACTCACATGATTCTCTTATTCCTTGTGATAGATGTTGACATATTCCACTTGGTAAGTCTCTTAACCAAATTTGATAGTAGCACAAAACAACACACAAGTAAAGTGAGTCAACACTTTCCCAATTGCCTTACTAGGCTCGATTGAAGCATCACCATCACAACCACATGCAAACATTGATATACATGTTAGAAAAGGACCAATCTTACCCATGTTACATCTTAGCTCAATATAGACTAATACTAGTGCATACTTTAAATAATTGACCAAAACCCATTCCTCTTTGATCCTTTAAATCTGCCGAACCACTTCCACACTTCACTTTCAAAACTGCACACACAACGCTAGGTCAAGTCAAAAAGCATACCCCTCCCTAGCAAGCCAAATCCATGACATTGCCATTTTAACCAAGACATACTTTTGTGAACTAGCCTTGACCATTCAACATGCAAAAATAACCTATATAAAACCATAACCTGATACTTTGCAAAACATACAAACCCTACTTTCACATCTCCTTGTTTGATTGAAACAACACCAGGAATCACAAGAAACCACAACTTGATAAACTTTCTTCACAAAAACAAACATACAATCCCATTTTCTTCCTTCCTATGCTCGACCAAAACAAAACACCAAACATTATTCTTCCTCTCTCATTCACGACAGGTTCTAGGGCTAAGAAAAGGGGTATTCATTTGGTAAAGTACCGGGTATTTTGGGTTTATTTGGTTATGGTTACTTAAGCTTGGGTATTAAGCTGGTCTTGAGTTCTTTGTGTTCACCACCCATCCTCACCAACTAGTAAGCATCTCAGTAATACATTCCATACGTTTATTTAACACTTACATAAAATGCATACACAAATTAATATCACCTATATGTGTTTGTGCTTAAAAAATAGTGTTTTTGTTACTTTTGCAAACAACCTTATTTGAAGATTTTTCTTGCACCTAACTCACTATGTAAATCACATTTGTTGGTAAAAAGTATTGATAATATACTTCAACATAATCCTATTAGTTAGTGTATTCAAATTCTAGGACTCAGCGAGTGTAACTTGTTTAAGAACTTAATTTATGAAAAATGGTACGAGTACCTGATATGTGTCACGTTTTGCTTCTTTTGTCACCTAAGGGAAATGTTCACTAAATATATCAATACTACACTTAAATATGATGATAATACTATAACATATCCGAAATCTAGGTCGAACAAAAGTGAACTCGTATTTTAATCTTAAAAAGAAAAATTATAAAGTTATGATTTTTTGTGAAAATTTGGCCGAGTGGCCTTCTTTAGGCCTAATAACGAGCCATCTGGACTTAGGTAGTGTTGGAAAATTTAGTGCACTTGTGGGATTAGTTCACACCTTCAAATGGGATAGGAGGTACGGAGTGTACACCCATAAGGTCCATGAACACCCGACTCTAATAGTGGTTTGTATTGGTAGTGCTAGTAGAAAGTACTGCTGGTGAAAGTACCGCTAGAGGAAATGCTTGCTTGTGGAAATGTTGATAAGGCGAGGTGTTTCCTTTGATAGGCAATGTTTCCACTGATAGGCGGTGTTTTCAGCTGGAAGTGGTGTATCCGCTGTAGTGCTATGAAATCTTGATAAGCAGGCTTGCTTGATGATTTGTATTTCCACTACAAGAGAAATCTGCTAGTGGAAAGTGCACTTATGGAAATCTTGCTAAATGGCGATTACAACGCATTATGACCACGTTTAATTGGTCATGTAACCACTAACGGCTAAAATGGGAATAATTATGAGGCTATTAATGGGCCGATTAATACTCATAATTCCATTGGAATAGCACAAGAGTAACCTCCTATAAATAGGAGATCTGATTATACATGAAATATACAGAAAACATAAACACTTATTAGCAAAAGGGTTATAGAATTGTGCCTAATTCTCTAACTGCATTTGGTCTTATCCCAAGTAGATATTCGTGATACCCAGGAATCAGGGTCGAATAGTTTACTTAGGAAAGTGATCACACGATTCCAAATGATATCCGGTAACCACCAAGTGGTATTTGTTTCTGCTGAATTGTTGCTTGTTTCTGCTGAATTGATTATCTAACCCTGTTCTGGGAGAACTACAACACCAACAATCAAAGTAAACTATTTGTGATAATCAATGGCTACTTACGCAATGAAACATGGCTTCAAACTTTGCCAAGCTTGACAAGTTTGAAGGGGTGGACTTTAGGAGATGGAAGAAGAAGATGCACTTCTTGTTGTCAAGCATGAGTGTGGTGTATGTGCTAACCACACCTATTCATGATGATGGTGATGATGCTACGTGGAGCGGATCGGAGGAGGAGCAAATGGGAGAATGATGACTACATATGCAGAGGTCTTATTCGAATGGTATTTCGATTCTTTGTTTGATATTTATCCGAACTTTGAATCTTCCAAAGAACTGTGGGATTCCTTGGATGCCAAATATATGGGTGAGGATGCATCAAGTAAGAAGTTCCTTGTTAGTAATTTCACAAATTACAAAATGACGATTCAATACCGTTATGGAACAATACAATGAACTTCTTGGAATACTTGGAAGGTTTACACAACACCAAATGAACATGGATGAGGCTATCAAAGTCTTGTGTGTCATTGAAACTCCTCCTTCATGGAAAGATTTCAAGCATACCTTGAAACATATGAAGGAGGAGTTAACTCCTGTTGAGTTGGGCAGTCATCTGCACATTGAGGAATCTCTCAAGGTGCAGGATAATGACAAACCAAAGAGTGGCAATACTCTTGGTGCATCATTGTCAATATGGTGGAGCATAACAACTCCACCAGGTACAATGACAACAAAGGCAAACGCAAATATCATGATAACACAAGGGCAGATCCAAACAAGAAGGAAACACCTACTTGTTGGAAATGTGGCAAAAGCAGTCACATTAAAGGGACTGCAAGGGTGTTAAAATTGGTGGTAAAGCCAATGGATCAGGCACTAATGGTTCAGGTAGTGGTGGTTCAGCCAACTCACTGAAAGGTCGAAATATGTTTAATAAGTCTTTTCTGATTTATTATGTTACATATGTATCTGAATCTTTTTATGTGCAGGATGATGATATTGCGTGGTGGGTTGACTCTGGTGCAACAGTTCATGTGTGTAAAGATAGAAGCTGGTTCAAGACTTATGAGTCACTGAATGATGGTTCTATTCTTCACATGGGAAATGAGTCAACAGCCTTAGGGCATGGTCGTGGTTGTGTAGATCTTAGGTTTAGTTCTGGAAAGATTGTAACTTTGTTTAATGTTATTCATGTTCCCGATATAAGGAAAAACTTGGTTTCAAGTAGTGTTTTGAATAATCATGGATATAAACAAGTTATTGAATCTGATAAATTTGTTCTTTCTAAATGTGGTGTTTTTATTGGTTTTGGTTATTTATGTAATCAAATGCTCAGGCTTAATATTACATGAGAGTTATTTCACTTTTGTGACCACATATGATCGGTGATTCTACCCTTTGGCATGCTAGACTTGGTCATGTTCACTATAAAAGAATGCAAGATATGTCTAAGGATGGTTTAATCCCTGCTTTTGACATGGACACTGAAAAGTGTAAAACTTGCATGTTGACCAATATTACCAAGAAACCCTTTGGTGTTAGTCGAGACTAAGATCTTGGAGCTTATTCACAGTGACCCGTGTGATTTGCATGCCACTCCTTCTTTGGGGAATAAGAAGTACTTTGTGACATTTATTGATGATGCTTCTAGATTTTGTTATGTCTATCTGTTACATACCAAGGATGAAGCATTAGATAAATTCAAAGTGTTTAAAACTGAAGGTTAATTACAACTTGGGTCTTTGATCAAAAGATTAAGGACTGATAGGGGAGGTGAGTACATGGATACTCAGTACTTTTAGTCTGTTGGTATTATCCATGAAACTCTTGCTCCTATACTCCTCAAAGCAAAATGGTATTTCAGAAAGGAAAAGCAGGGTCTTTGAAGGAGATGGTTAATTCCATGTTGTCTATTCAGGTGAGTCAAGGGTTGGGTGAAGCTATGTTAACAGCTTGCTATTTATTAAATAGGGTTCCTAACAAAAAGAACAAGGTTACCCCTTATGAACTCTGGACTAAAAGGAAACCTAACCTGAACTATCTCAAGGTTTGGGGTTGTAGGGCTGTTGTAAGACTCCCTAATCCAAAGATGAAAACTTTGGGTGAAAGAGGCATTGACTGCATCTTTGTTGGATATCCTGAGCATTCCAAGGCTTTTAGGTTCTATGTTATTGAACCTAATGAATATATTTCAATTAACTCCATTATTGAATCAAGGGATGCAGACTTTGATGAGAATAGATTATCATCAGTCCCTAGACCAAGTCAGAGGATTCCTAATGGAACTCATGACACTGGTGTATCATAGGTCCCCGATGATGAACCATCATGGTCCCGATGAGGTTGTGATACAACAACTGAACCGTGCTCAGGAAGAGCAAAAGGGTCAGGGACTCCAAAGTCATTTGGACACGAGTTTCAACTATACTTAGTTGAAGGTACCAGGATGAGGTCTCGGACCAATACTCCTATTACTTCATTGTTGAGGATGATCCCAAGACATTTGAAGAAGCAATGAAGTCCCCGGATATTGCTTTCTGGAAAGAAGCAATAAATGATGAGATGGATTCCATCATGGGCAACAACACTTGGGTGTTGGTTGATCTACCACCAGGTTGCAAACCTTTGGGTTGCAAATAGATTTTCAAAGGAAAATGAAGGTAGATGGAACTATTGAAAAGTTCAAGGCTAGACTAGTCATTAAGGGCTTTAAACAAAAGTGGGAATAGATTATTTTGATACTTATGCCCTTGTGGCTCGTGTCATACCATAAGACTGCGATTGCCTTGGCATCTATTCACAATCTGTTTATTCATCAAATGGATGTGACTTTCTTGAATGGTGAATTGGAAGAGGAGGTTTATATGAACCAACCTCAGGGCTTCATCATGCACGTAATGAAAACAAGGTGTGTAAACTGATTAAGTCTCTTTATGGACTTAAGCAGGCACCTAAACAATTGCATCAAAAATTTGATGAAGTGGTTTTTTCTAGTGGTTATGTTCTTAACCAAGCTGACAAATGTGTATATAGCAAATTTGATGAATCCGGTAAAGGAGTCATCATTTGTCTATATGTTGATGACATGTTGATTTTTGGCATGACCAAAATCGGGTTAACTGACAAAGGAATTTTTTGTCATCAAGGTTCTCCATGAAGGATATGGGGGAGGCTGATGTTATTCTTGGTATAAGGATCAAACATGAAAGTAAAAGAATTTCTATCTCTCAGTCTCATTATATTGAGAAGGTGCTAAGGAAATTCAATTACTTTGATTGTACTCGATGAGCACACCTATGGATACTTGTGAGAAGCGATGCCCAATCCTTGGCAAGGCTGTATCTCAACTTGAGTATTCTAGGGTAATTGGTCCTTGATGTATGTGCATGACTTGTACAAGACTGATATTGGTTTTGCGATAGGAAAATTGGCGGGTATACTAGTAATCCTAGTGCTCATCAGCGTAAGCGTTCAAAGGCTGAAGTATTTGAAGAGAACTATGGATTATAGTCTCTCATATCTTGGTTACCCATCGATGTTGGAAGGTTACACTTGATGCAAGTTGGATCAGAACACGAAGACAATTAGATCTACCGATGGTCGGGTATTCCTACTTGGTGGAGGTGCAATTTCTTGGGCATCAAGAAGCAAACTTGCATCACCAGTTCAACAATGGAATCTGAATTTGTGGCTTTAGCAGCAGCTGGTAAAGAAGCTTGAATGGTTGAAAAACTTGCTTCTTGAGATTCCATTGTGGCCTAAACCTATAGCACCTATTTCTATCCGGTGTGATAGTGCAGCTACATTGGCTAAGGCTTATAGCCAAATGTACAATGGTAAGTCTAGACACTTAGGTGTCAGACATAGCATGATTCTTGAGCTTATCATGAATGGGGTGGTATCTATAGAGTTTGTTAGATCTCAATAGAACTTAGCTGATCACTTGACGAAGGGTCCGGCTAGAGACTTGGTTATAAAGTCTGCTAAAGGGATGGGTTTAAGTCCAACTTAGTCACTGAATGCTAGGACACCCAACTCCTCCTAAGGAAACTTGGGAGCTGAGTTCAATGTGGAAAGTTTGAACATTAAGTGAATTTGGAGCACATGTTTATTTTACATCCCAAGGTTGTGCTCAGAACCTGCTGAAAGAAGGATGAAGTCTTTACTTCTTAATGGTTAATTTTCTTTGAAAAAGTGCTTGGCAGGAGCATGACTAAAGAGGAACCACCTATGTAAATATTGAAGTTTTGCCGCCAGGGAAGCTTTGGACTTTTAGCTTTTACAACATTTATGAATTTGGATATTGACACATGGCTTGTATAGTGTCGAGAAATTGTTAAGTGTTTGAAAACTTGTGTGTATTTATCTTCAGGTATTCAAATGGGTTGAAGGGTTCAATTCTTAGAACACCCTGATTCTCGAATATTTGAACGTGTAATTACTAAGATGGAAATTCAATCCTCAGGACATTTTCGTTTATGCACATGTTTGGCTTGATGTTTATTTTTCATGCAAAGGAAGTGAACTAAATTTGGGGAGGATTGTTGGAAAATTTAGTGCACTTGTGGGATTAGTTCACACCTTCAAATGGGATAGGAGGTACGGAGTGTACACCCATAAGGTCCATGAACACCCTGACTCTAATAGTGTTTTGTATTGGTAGTGCTAGTAGAAATACTGCTTTGGTGAAAGTCTTGCTTCTAGAGGAAAGTCTTGCTTGTGGAAAGTCGCTTGTGGAAAGTCGATAAGCGGTGTTTCCACGATAGGCGGTGTTTCCAGCGATAGGCGATGTTTTCACCGAAGTGGTGTATCCCTGCTAGTGCTATGAAAGTCTTGATAAGCGGTTGCTGCCCGATGATAGGCGTATTTCCACTACAAGAGAAAGTCGCTAGTGGAAAGTCTGCTTATGGAAAGTACTGCTAAATGGCAGTTACAACCGCATTATGACCACGTTTAATTGGTCATGTAACCACTAACGGCTAAAATGGGGATAATTATGAGGCTATTAATGGGCCGATTAATACTCATAATTCCATTGGAATAGCACAAGAGTAACCTCCTATAAATAGGAGATCTGATTATACATGAAATATACAGAAAACATAAACACTTATTAGCAAAAGGGTTATAGAATTGTGCCTAATTCTCTAAGTGCATTTGGTCTTATCCCAAGTAGATATTCGTGATACCCGGGCATTAGGGTGAATAGTTTACTTTGGAAAGTGATCACACGATTCCAAGTGATATCCGGTAACCACCAAGTGGTATTTGTTTCTGCTGAATTGTTGCTTGTTTCTGCTGAATTGATTATCTAACCCTGTTCTGGGAGAACTACAACACCAACAGGTAGCGGGCGGTTAAAGTATGGGAATAGGTAGACAACGCGACAACCTGATTGTAGCAGTTCAAATTGAGTAAATCGGAGCTAAATTGAAAAAGTTATGATAGTTCAAGTTTTTGTCGTAACATATACAAATCAGCCCGACATTTTTCTAAGTCTGGAAAGCAGTTTTTGCAATGGACCATGTTTGGGCGAGTTTTAACCCACTTAGACTTCGGAATTGGTGAAAATATATCGGAGAGTTTTTTTTAGTCCTCACGGTCTAGTTTCCAAAAAGTCCAGCCTCATGTCAAATGGATTTATAGTGAATAACTTACGGTCTTCAAAAGTTCAAGCGCCTAGAAACACGGAAAAGCGGCCGATTATCCAACTTCATGGCTGAATTTGGGCATGTTAGAATCCGAATTCGCTATAGACCCAGTAGGAAACATTTGTAGACCTTATTACCTAATTTCTAATGCCCCTGTAACCAACCAAAAATACTAAATAACGAATGTTTTACGGACTGGTAAATTAGGCCACCCGACCATTTTTCAAAAGTTTGAAATATAATTAAAATTGATATATTTTGAAGTACCTTGTTATTTTTAAGTATAAAACCTAAACACAACACATATTGGTGATAAAAACTTACAAAATGCATATGCACGACATACATAACATGATCACGACCTAAATGGCATTATTTTACATCAGGTCTCGGATAGGGATCTTGCATCATTTGCGTGCCAACGCTTGTTTACCTAATTTTAGCATTCGCAGGGTGAGTTTCATAGCCCCTATTTTACTTGTTTTCAAATACTTTTTGGGGGAGAATACATGCTTATTTTACTATTGAACGCAAGTACAAAATTACGTAAGCATATTGGTAGAGTCCCAATAGCAATTACTATTACTAAGCCCATTATCATGAACCGTTAGTTACTCTTTTGTGAGTAAGCGCAAATGCTATGAATATATCTATTGGGGTTGACACGCCGGTCCATAGTAGGATAAGCTCTACTGACCATTAGTACGAGTCGGACGGACGCATATTATTTGAGTAAGTCACAAGTGTGCGGGTTATACACTTGTATTCGGGCATTCATTACTACGTTAACGTTTCGGTGTCATGAGCTTAGACCGTATAATACATTATTTCGTGCCATTGGGTTACATTGGTCACACCTTACAAAATCTTGTGGTTCACTATTACATTTATTAAATGACAAATTTTCACTTCCAAGACATTGTGGGTTACACAATGATCTGATTTCTTTCAAAACATTGTGGATTAGACAATGGTATCGTTTTTATGATATTACAAGAGATGCAACGATTACTAAATTCTTTTGATAAATAATTCTTTTATATTACATTACATCTTACTCAAACCTATGAACTCACCAACAATATGTTGACCTTTTTAGCATGTATTTCTCAGGTACTTGATTTTGGCATGGTTCAGCATTCACGAAGTCCCATTTAGAGGTCATTCTCTATAACTTGATCTCTGTATTATGAAGTAGCGCCCCATTTTCGATGCCTTCCGCTACGGTATTTTTGGGGGTGTTACAATATAGATCTGATACTTTTCATATTCTTGCAGATAATATTAAAACAAAAACGTAGCAATTTGAATCACCCGAAACGGACAAACGAGTCAAAAGTTATAGGCAAA
Organism: Chrysanthemum makinoi; assembly: GCA_910596185.1. Lineage (NCBI taxonomy): Eukaryota > Viridiplantae > Streptophyta > Magnoliopsida > Asterales > Asteraceae > Chrysanthemum > Chrysanthemum makinoi. Next base: position 177,790,555 of record OU343224.1, read on the forward strand.
AGAAGTTAGCGAAACCTAAACGCCAAAACTGCCATGTAGAAGCTGTTTTTGGTTCTGCCTTTTTAAAAGTGGTACTTCTGGTCCGAATCATCAAAAAGTTAAAACACGAAAGTTGTCCGGAACAACGTTTTCCTTCCAATTTAAGAAGCTCGGACATTGAAAACGCTTAAACAGGCCATTAATTTTCAAAAACAGAAACTACCCTTTATTTAGTCTCATAACTATACTTTTGTTACAACTAAAAGCAAACCAAGAGGCCTAATGGCCATAAGCCAAGACCACGGCTACGGCTACGGTCAAAGCTAAGTCTCAAGACCATGGTAGTCAAGACCAAAGTCACGGCAAGGCCATGGCTAAAGCCTCAAGGCTTGTTTACCCAAGACCGTTAACTAAGGTGATCATATTTATGAAAATGACGAGAACTTGTAAAAACTAGATACTTATTAAAAACATGATAAACTTTATGTTATAACAATCTTCACTCAAAATATATGTTGTATCTACTAAGTGATACAAAAGTAGGGAGCTTCATGTGAGGGGTTCATTTGAGTAAAAGCGTGTCGACGAGTTCTTTGGATTTACGATTTAAAGTGTCCTAGCTCCTCGAGCGTTCTTGCATGACCTCTGATTATGATGGCCCAACCGGTAGTCGATATCTATAAACTAAACATGTTTTCACAACTAGACCATTTCTATAAACGACATACACAAAACCATGTACTACATCATGATCAACATAGACACGTATATTGGATGGTTTATGTTTTCCTAAAGATTATTCCAAACCTAAGTCGCAACATCTTATTCTAGGTTGCTTGTAGAAGTTCTCACGGCATATCCATCATTCTTATTATACATTTGATATCATTTACTCTGAGGTGAGTTCATAGCCCCACTTTCTATTACTTAATTGTTTTACAAAACTCTTTGGGGGAGATACATGCTTTATTTTAAACCGAACACATTGCTTTCAAACTATATACTTATCTGATTGTTATTAGCACTAAGTTACCGCATTTGCCAAACTTAAGTCCCTTAATCATGAATCATTAATCACTATGTGAGAGTGGGTGCGAATATTGTGAATAGATCTATTGGGATTGACGAATCCCGTTTGTGTTGGCCCCATTAAAGGCAAACAAACGCACTATATTTTAGTAACATTGGTAAAAGCGGCAATTTTACCGGATAGGCACGCATAGACATTTTCTCCAATTAATTTTAAAACACGTTAACGCCTTTATTGCATGATGCTTAGTCTAATAATAACTGTATTGGTTTTCAAACCATTGATGTGAGTCTATAGCTCACACCACAAACATTATGTGTTCAACTAATTTCCTAAACTCTATGAATTCACTCAACCTTTGTGTTGACAGTTTTAAGCATGTATTTTAGGTCCATAATGTCGGAAGGCGGCACGAAAGAGCAAGGACTAGATCAAGAAGGCTATAAATTTTATTATCATTCGAAAACCAATTTAATGTATTTTGTAAGCTTGGAACCATCGGGACCTCATTTTTTGTAAACTTCGATATTTATACAAATCGAATGATAAATCTTTTGAAACGACTCCATTAGAGTACGTTTTCTATTGTTATGACTGTTGTGCCATGAAGTAACACCCAGTTTGAATTCCGCTGCGTACCACGAAATTGAGGGTGTTAAAAAAGCTACAAAAATTCCTTTTGGCCAACATAAATATATGTAAATACAACTTAGAAAAATTGATAAAGTTATAAATTGATAAAATTTCCTGATAAATGGCCAAAACACAATCAAATTAAGTATTAATAGGGTGTATCTTGCCCACTAAGAATGTCATACATGGAATTACTGAAAGGTTTTATGGATATTTAAATAATAGTATGTCCGGATTCGAACTCGAGACTTCGGGATTGCACACATTACGTATGAGAATTGATGTAAACAATTAATATAAATAAAACGTTATTATTATTAATTGTTAGTCACGAAATAAAACATAACGATAGTTAATATTTAACGAGGTTTTGACTAACGGTCGTTAAATGTAAACTACGAGGACTAAGAATGAAATTAGTGGACAAGAAAAGTCTAGAACCCTCTTGGGTTGGGGTGGCCGGTCGTGGCTTCTCAAAAGCCCAAGGGAGGCTTTTCTTGGTCACCAAGTTTTGAGAATGTATATATACAAATCCTTGTATTCATTATTCTCTTAATCTTGGATCACCAATATACCTAATTTCTCTCCTCCTCTCTCCCTCTTTGTGTGGCTGGTCGAAACACCCAAACCCCAAGGGTTTTCGATTTTGCTTAACTCAAAGACACAAGTGTTTGGTTTTATTTGTGATTCAAGGAACTAGCTTTTCCACATCAAATCGCTATTAGTACGTGTGTACAAGAACGAAGGACAAGCACACTTGAGCTTGTAATCTTGGTGGTCGATTCTTTGTTTGGGTCGAATTACATAAACCCTATAATTAGGGTTTTGGGTTTTGTTCTTGTTCAATTGTCGTTTGATTCTTGAATTGCTAAAAGGTGCGCACTTTCTTGTTGGTTAATTATTTACATATATTATTCCTATTTACTTCCATTTGCATGCTTTGATGATGTTATTTGATTTATATAATTGTTATGAGTATTAAATCCCAACAGTGGCATCACGAGCCGTTAATATGATGTAATTAATTACCGAAACACATAAAAATTGAATCTTTATGATTATATGCATGTTTTTTATGGTTTCTAGGGTTTTGAATTCGAAACCCTAATTTTTTATATATAGGGTCGATTTCCCTCTATTTATTTAATTATGTTTTAATTTTGTAAAACTTGTAGAAACCCTAGGATTGCATGTTAATTTTATGTGGTTAATTAATGAATAATTGTTATGTGCCATGTAATATATCTTGGGTGATAATTGTTAGTCGGAATCCATGGTGGAACATGCATGTTTTGCCATGGAGTATTGTTATGCTATAAATTGTTTAGTTGATACATACATGTTTTATTTATTTGATAATTATTGAATTGGGGAAGACATCAATTATAACTAATAAAAATTCATTACGTGCTAATTGGTATATTATTAACTTTGGCTTACGCAATCGACTTGTCGATGTATGTGGCTCATCTACCTTGTAGTTGAAAGCCCTAATTAATGTATGCATTTATTTACGCCTAGAATTGTTTATTAGAGTTTATCGAAATAATTATGCATGTGGCTAATTGTTTTTACATATGTTAAATTGTTTAGTTATATGTTTATATTATTTGAGTGTGTTTAATTTTTATTAAAATGCTTTTTGTTTATATATTGTTTTGACATGTTAGTAAGCAAAAAGGGTTTTATGAATAGAAAATTAAATGGACTAAATAATGGCAACTGATTTGTTATCTAAGAATTATTCTTGAACTTTTAATCGATTGATGCGACTATACTAAATGGTTAGAACGGCTCACCCACTAGAACAAACTATAAAGGGGTTATTTAAGAAGTGAGCACAGTCTCACTGAAAGGATGACTAAGGTTATGCTTTGGCTTACTGGTCCTCGCCCTCTGTGAGTTCGATTGGAGCTACCTAGTATAACCATTCTATGTACGAAGCATCTTAGTGCAAAGTTGTAAGTTTCTCAACGCATCGATTAAAACTTTGTAGAATTTAATCTTAGCAATTAAAATCTTATGTAAGGTTTTTGAAAATATTATGTTATAAAGTTGTATGCATGCTTCTTTATACATAAGTTTTGATTACACGTCAAAAATTGTACCATTTAAATTTAAGTTTATGCCATCTAATGATATGAAACACTTGAAGTTGTAATTTAGTTATGTGAGACCTTGATCTAGATTACAATAACAAGGTGAATTATTTTGTTGTGTGAGACCTCAGCTTAATTATTTGCAGTTTCTAAATTAGACGACTTAATTAAGTTAGTTAGTAAGACCTATAACTTAAGGCATAAGATGGGATAAAACATGCTTACATTTTGCATAATTGTTTGGCAAAATTGTAAATCCCATATTTTCTAGGAATTGCAAACTTGTTTGTCAATTATTGTTCTTCGACAATTACCTATCCTATACTTTCATCACTAGCGAGATCAAGCGATGTGGTGAAACTATGATAATGAGGGTCCTAGATTCAAGGAAAATTCTATGGTTAATATGAATATTGACCAAGGGTATTTTATTTTCTTGAAATATTTAATTATCGAAAATACTAAAAATTGAATTTTGCTAATTCTTTTGATTGTATTAATGCAACATTAAACGTAAGCGTGGTTTGTGCTTTGGTAAATTGATTTAGTTTTGTTTTCAAACAAATGTTTGATCAAGAACAATTCACTAAAAGACAAACATAAACTCTTTTCCATGGAAGAAGAGTGAGACTCAATCCTATTCCTTTTCATGATTGAGAAAGGTATGTTAGGAACATTAGAATTGTCTAAATTCTAATATAACTCATAGCAACTTTAATAGTTAAGAAAATTGCACACCATGTTTTCCTTAAGAGATTTCATTACCCTCTGTTGGTGATTGAATTCTTATATGACATTTTGGTCAACTAGAAAACATGTTTGACATTATATGAGTTATTACATTAAAATCTAGACTAATTACATAAAATTGGTAAAAGACAAACTAGTATATTTTATCTAGTTGTTTTGATTTGACCAATTAAAGGTGCTACACACCATTATGGGGATAGTAGACCTATTAAGGAAGAAATTGCATGCTCAATTTTTCAAGTTAATAGCATGATGGATGATTCATCATCTACAAAGTAGAATACACTATTTTATTACCTAAGTAATTGTTACGAATGGTCTTACAAAGGGGTAGCAATGTAATAGCACGCTATTTTCACCGGTTAATGAAACACTTACAATGTTGTCAAATCCAGTGGGAGTATGGTGTATTACTGAATAAGACATTATTGTAACGTTGTCTAATTTAGTGGGAGTTACAAGTTATTATCTTGGTAATAACTCAGATTATTTCTAGATTTTCTTGAAATAATATATTACGTTAAAAAATGTAGACATTCATATTCTCAAGGATAGTCATGAACGTTTCCTTGATAATTAGGTGCTCCTACATCTACTTGTAATGCTTATATCTCTACGACACTATCATATTGCTCACATAAACAAATGAATGTCATGGTGTTTATCTATTATATGATGTTGTTCTATGCACAAGTGGGAGAAGTATTTATTGTGTGCATAGGAACAACACATACAAATATGATTAATGGATTCTCTTGAAAGTAAGGTAAGAGATTAACGTTCTAATAAGATTGTCTTGCTTAAAGAACATGTGTCAAGATAATAGCATAGACTACTTTTATGTCTTATGTCATTCAAATTATAGAAACACTTGAAGTTACATTTTAAGTTAAGTGAGATCTTGGCTAGATTGTAATCTCAAGGTAAATCACCACTTGTCGTGGGATCGGTGGATGATTTGGTTTCTTAAGTTGAACACTCCAAAGGATGACATAATTAAAATAAAGTAATCTAATGCTACTTTAAATATTTGTGTATTGTTGGAATGACATAAATAGTTTATTAACTTGAAAATTAATTAATTGAAACCATGGTGTGGTGTTCATAATAACTTTAAATTATACATGGTTATGTGTTTCTTTATAAACTCACAAACATGAAGTCTTTTAAAGACTTATAATATAAAGAAAGATACTATAACTGTTATGTCTTTTGACTTGGTCAAAGAATACTTATGTTATAAAACATGCAATTGGCTTGGATATTCTATTATACCATTAAGTTGACTTAGTTGGAAAATAGGTAGGCCAAAAGGAATATGTTTATCTTAAATATTGTTAGATTGTCTTACAATATTAATTCTAATGAAATACTATATGTATATGGAATGTTCGGTTAGAAGAATCAAAATTTGTTACATTGTTTGATTCAAGATAACTATATCTTCTTTTCTTCCAAAATTTATCAAGGTTAGAAAATTGAGTATTGATTGGATATACTTAATAAACTCAAACCTAGAAGATTAATAAGACACCATTTTAGTATGGAATGTGATGAATCACATTGAGTCTTATATTGAAGTTTTGATTTGTTAAAACTACTTATGGAGTAGGTTATTAACGAACAAGATTTATGAACTGTCAATGTGTTTTGTAATATCCCAAAAGAAAACAATTTGGTGTTGTTCTACTTGCTGATGTATTTGTAGATAGTCTTTAAATTACAAAAGCAAGTGGGAGTTTTGTTTAGATCTTGAAGAGATTAAATTACAATTACAAAACACATAATCTTCTAAAATACACTAGTGAATATCATGATGAGGTCAAATATGATATACCTCAAAATGGTGGAATTCTCATTCATAGATCCGCAAGGATATCTCAGATATTTGATATTATGAGAAATATGAATTACAGGATTATGAAAAACATGTTAATCATAATGATATATTACCTAATATTGAATTGTGGTAAATTATTCATACTATGAATGACAAGATGCTGTTCATAAAGATAATCAACTTTGGAAACTTGTTTTATCTTAATAAAGATGAGTTTCTTAAAAGGAAGGAAAACCCTAGTGGTTTAAATTCTTTGTGTAGAAATCATATGGACAAAATTGTACATGTGTTTAATGCATGACTTGTGACAAGATTATTAATCACACTTAAGCGATTAACTGTGATTGAATATTCTTTCCTTGGCACATTAAATATATAATGATTATGATTGTCATACTTAATTTCATTTATATGAAATCTGACAATGAATATCAATAACTCTTTGTTGTGTGATTACTTTTCGAGGACGATAAGTAATACAAAGGAGTTTTATGAATTCACATAATCTTTGGAAATGTACAAAAGGCAAGAATCCATTAATGGATATATGCTTGCATCTAGGAGAGGATTCTTATGTTTAACTATTAAATCCAATTTTTGGTTTAAAAAAATTAAAATAAGATAATTTCTAAGTATTCCTGAAAGCTAGTGGGAGTATTATGGTTATTTTCTTTAAAATCTTATATGATGTGGGTAGTAACATTCCATCTAATATAAAATGTTAAGTTCTGGTTTGGAATGGAACTTCACTTGAAAGATTTAGAAAATAAGACATACAACCTTGAAGTATATGTTTATTGTTAGTAAACATGGCGGTATTAAATAATGAGTCTAATAGAACATGATATATCATTTGGAAAATGGATATGTAGAACATGAATGAAATCTTAGTTTGACACAAGGATTTTTCATGTACATCATGTTACTGTTGTATCATGCTTGAATGCAAGATGATTTGACAACATTGATATCTAATGAAGTTATTATATAACTGGTGTAATGAATATTCTAATGAATATGTTTGAATTTAGAATTACATTCCTCAACCTGGATTTGCTCTCAAAATTCTATGGATGAGCAATACAACAATTGTTGTGAAATTGTCATAGCTGACAAACTTGAAAGTTTGAAGGCATCAAACATTACACAATAGATATTGAAGTTTCTGAGAAATTTTTAAAGAGCATATTGTTGTTTGTAAACAATGATGCTGGTGCAATTGAGATGACACTCAATACTAGTCATGGGAGGATTTCATCCTTGTAAATGGCCATGTGAACTAGTTGTGCTCAACTAAGAGCATAGTTGCATTATACAATAAAGAATAAGAATACTTTAAACTTTAAAAATGTTTGAAAGTTTGATTGTCATAAATTGGTGTTTGAGGATGTCACACACTTTATGAAATATTATGTGGCAATATCAAGATATTTTGAATGCACACATACAAGAACTTCACTAGTTGAATTCTTAAGATAAGTATTCTCAAAATTCCGATAGATCAAAGTTAGTTGAAATTATGCCTTGTCAACAAGTATGATTGTCATTACTTGAGACATAATTCATTAACCGATATTATCATGCATTGATCTATTTAGTATTTGGATAAGGGATGTTTTGAACAAATATTATTTAAATGAAATAAAATATTGGTTATGTTTATTTTCATTTTCTTAATATTATATCCTATATTTGCATGTTTAATCCGTGAATAACTTATGTTATTCTAAATAGTCCGTTGTCGATCAATGATGTGGGAATGTCATTGAATTAAGACAAATCTGAGTTTTGGTAGAATATACTTTTAAAGTATATTGATGCGTGGGACATACCAGATTCACATGATATTCAATGAATTGAATATAGGACTCATCCCAACTTTACATGATGATACTTTATGGATCTTTGTCATTAAGTATATTGATGAGTGTGTAAATACTCATCATTTTTGGTTAAATCTGAACTGCAAAACGTTTAAAAATGCTTAGAAATGCATCAAAATACTGAAAATATCTCAAAATTGCATTTTGTATGTTTCAGATGCAAAATGTTTAAAATCAGATGAAAAGCGAGCAAAGTTTGCATAATTAGCGTTTGACTCCCACTTTCAAATCTTGTCAAAAAAATAGTCCACGAGCACTTATTTTAAAAGAAAATTCACCAAAGGTCCTTTTGAAATCATAAATTGTCATAATTAGTCCTTTGGTGAAAAGTCCAAAAGTTTTGAGAAATTGAGTTTTGGTCCACGGATTTTAAAATGGTCATGTTTAGTCCTTGGAATTTCACAAATAACAAAAATGGCCCTTATACTATTGGATATGGTCAAGTGTTACCTTGAGTATAATTTAGAATGTTCATTATTGGTCCTTGGTTTTTCAGTTTTGGCAAGATTGGTCCCTAAACTATATATTTTATCCAAAACTAGTCCAAGCCCAAAATAAAAACATCCCTAGCCCAACACCAAATCCAGTCAACCCTTTTACCCGTTATCCAAAACCCACCCACAGTTTGAATATTAAACCACTCACGGGTTACCCTTTCCCCCTCATCATCACCTATGCCTGCAAAAACCACCCACGCCCTTCCTCCATCATCATCACACCCATCCTACCCTCTAAACACCCCAAGCCAAGATGCATTAAATGTTTCCTTCCCTGTCCAAGTTATCAGAGCCAACTGGCAAAAAAGTGGTTTCCCGCCAAAAGCCATCAATGGCTAAAAACCAATCAAGTGATCCAATGGCTCAGATTAGTGGTGGGATTTGCTCAAAGGACACGTGGGAAGACCTTTTGATGTATAAATAGAGAGGAGAAGGCAGAGGAGGGAGAGAGTCAGTTTTTCTTTAGCTAGTTTCTTTTTAGTTTCAATTTTTAGTTTTTAGTTTAAGTCTAGAGATTGTTGTTCTAGTCCGTTTACTTGATTGTCATTCCCTTTTAATTGTAACTTTCAAATTTCAGTTTAATGTCATTTGTAATTTCAGTTTAATAAAAGTTAACTTAGTTTCAATGCGATTTCAACTTTTCTTGTTCTAAAATTCTGTCCAAGTATTGTTAAAGGTAGGATACAAGTCGTTCAAACTCATTTGGCTTCTTAGCTAATATTGCAAGTTAAATTTTCCCAAGCTTCATAAGCTCTCAGTTGCAAAAATCTGTTTCTCATCCCCTACAAGGGTGTTCGGATTTGTATAAAAAGTGGGTCAAAAATCCCACTTTGACCCATTTTGACTCTCAACGTAGTCACTGTTAGTATTTGCACAAGTGTACAAGTGTTCATTGGTTTGAAAGTTATTTTGAAAATTATCTTTTTATTGATATTGCAGCCTCACAGGCCTAATTTCTTTCTTTTTACTTAGATTTAGCTAACTTAGAGGTAGAGTTAGGATTGGATCTTGTTGGCATCTAGTAGTTAGTTTTATGGGATTTGTGATTTTCTGTTTTGGTTAGTATTAAGAGCTTCTATAGCAGCTTGTTTAGCCATTTTAATTGCCTCATTCTGCCCTGTCCAGCCACTGCAACAGCAGCCTAAAGCATACGTTCACAGCTTACTTATAAGCTGTAGCAGTATCTAATTTGACTCCATTTAGACTCTTTAGGAAGCCTGCCATGCCAACTTTGCTTCTTCAGATTATTGCTCTTAGCTTGTGAGTGCCTTTTGGTAGCTTAAAAGTAAGCTCCTAACAGCCACTTAGGCTGTTCTGAGCCTGCAAGTTCAACTACAGGTCCTGCACTTTTTTATCTCATTTAGCTTAATGATAATTTAGCTTAGCTTGTTAGATGCTTTAAGTACTTGTTAACTGAACTAGGTTAGATCAGTTCACCCCTAGCTTGTCTTCAAAATTACATAAGCTTAAAGAGCTTATCTCCCCTGTAGCTTACCCAAAATAAGCTCCCAAGTACCCTGTTGTTCCCTATTCTGCCGCTTATCCACACAACAGCAATAAGCTGTCTTTTAGCTTATTAGTTACTCACTGTAGCTTAGTTAGTTTTGGTTAGTGCTTGTTTAGAACTGTTAGGACCTCTTAGAGTATACTAGATTAATTTAATCGCTTTAGTTCACATTGTGCTCATTATAACTTTTTAGAACTTCTTGTTAAATTTTGATTTACTTATTTAATCTAGTTTAGGATTTCCATTTAAGCCAACTGCTCTCCCTTTTTTTTAGCTTATCTCTTTTCTAACCTTTCATGCTTATTTGCTCTTTGCGTGGCTTATTGAATTGCTTGTATGCTTCTTGAGTTCAATCAGTAGCAGTAAGGTGTGTTTGGTTGTTCACGCTCTAACTGCCCCTCTAATCCAACAGTCCCATGCGCACCAATCCCAAATGCCCCTTTGTTTTTTGTTCACTTGCTGTCCCTAAACCTTGAGCCCCTAGCGTTTTACGTTGTTGGCTGTTATACAACCTTATTTTTGTGTTTCAAGTTTAAGTCGTTGGTCCTTTAATCGGTTGTAAAGAAAATAAAGAAAAAGAGCCAAAAAGTACTGCCTGGATTGAACCAGTGTCCCCTCACAACTGACCGCGGCCTGCAATGAGACTTCCCCGACCAAGCTGCCCTTGGGTCTTCTTTGTGTTTAACTTTGCACAATTAATTACTTAAGGACCTTAGGCAGTTTTAACTATAAGCCCTTTTGAGCTTATTTCCACTTATTTTCAAAGCAACACCCACCTTTTTAATTTTCTTAGATTCCTTGTTATTCAAAGTAGTTTTGTGATTTTTCAGATTTTTCTTAAGACGTTTAGTATTTTTAATTATTTAATTAGTGTTTAATAGTTTTAATTAAGTAATAAATAATATAAAACTCAAAAAATATTCGCTTTTTCTAAAATTTTCTTTTGTCATATAGTAAGTAAGAAAATTTTTTTTACACTCGTAGGACTTTTATTTCACAAATTTTACGTTTTTACTTGCGCACTCGCGTAATTTTTATACTTAACGTGCATTCTCATTTTAAGTCACGTTTTTAGATGATTTAAGTTTACGTTTTAATTAAAATAGTTTATTTAAGTTATTTTGTTTTATAAAAAAATCAAAAACATCAATTTGCAAAATAGTGATAGCGTTTATTTAATATATTTTATCTTTTTAATTCTCTTTAATTTGCATTTAAGCCTTTGTAATTATAGGCTATTTACGTAGTTATAATAATTCAAATCCCTTTTTCCGTTCAAATCTCTCGATCACTATTCGTTTGGTGATTCATCGCATAGATCGCTGGGACATAACGACCACGGGGAAACACTATACTCTCCGATCTTCATTGCATTTGCTTACGGTATTGAGCTGTTTAAGTTTGTTCGGTCGCCATTCACAAGTGGTCGGTTTGAGTGATTAAACTTTGTTGACGGTTTGGCGGATCAAATTTTTGGAGCTGCGGTGCTAATTATCTTACGTTTAGCAGATTAGTGATTTGGATATTCACTCCTTGTTCATACCATCTATATGTATTTATATTTTCTTATAAAAATCAAAAAACCCAAAAAGATTTTCTTTCCTATTTTTACAAAATGTTCATGAAGTGTTTATCCTCAGACTTGAGATACCAAATAACTGATATGAATGTAGTGCATTTGTGTAAGATAGTCTAACGCTATCCGTAACTGGTAGTTATAATGGCTATTTTCGGAAGTGTTGCAAAGTTCATGAGTTATGTTTGTAGACAAGAGAATTTGTTCCTTTGAATTTGTTTCAAAGCATAATACTATTTTGGGCCTCGTTAGGGTTGACAAGATGTTTGTATGGCCATACAAGATCTATCTCGAATACGTTCGATGATTTGGGTCTTGTTCAATCGAATACAACGAGAAACAGAATATTAACTTATGAAATGACTTGATCCATATTCATAGTTAATGTAGTATTAGTAACAAAAGGAAAAGTAAAAATGATGAATCATTAAATGATTTTTTCCAGGAGACCATACCGATTTGATCGGGACGTTGGCGTGTGAAAGCTAGACTAACCGATAAATTGTATCAATTAGGGCTGAAAGGTTTTATGGATATTTAAATAATAGTATGTCCGGATTCGAACTCGAGACTTCGGGATTGCACACATTACGTATGAGAATTGATGTAAACAATTATAATAAATAAAACGTTATTATTATTAATTGTTAGTCACGAAATAAAACATAACGATAGTTAATATTTATGAGTTTTGACTAACTTGGTCGTTAAATGTAAACTACGAGGACTAAGAATGAAATTAGTGGACAAGAAAAGTCTAGAACCCTCTTGGGTTGGGGTGGCCGGTCGTGGCTTCTCAAAGCCCAAGGGAGGCTTTTCTTGGTCACCAAGTTTTGAGAATGTATATATACAAATCCTTGTATTCATTTTTCTCTTAATCTTGGATCACCAATATACCTAATTTCTCTCCTCCTCTCTCCCTCTTTTGTGTGAGGTCGGCTTACCCAAACCCCAAGGGTTTTGATTATGCTTAACTCAAACACAAGTGTTGGTTTTATTTGTGATTCAAGGAACTAGCTTTTCCACATCAAATCGCTATTAGTACGCGTGTACAGAAACGAAGGACAAGCACTTGAGCTTGTAATCTTGGTGGTCGATTCTTTGTTTGGGTCGAATTACATAAACCCTATAATTAGGGTTTTGGGTTTTGTTCTTGTTCAATTGTCGTTTGATTCTTGAATTGCTAAAAGGTACGCACTTTCTTGTTCGGTTAATTATTTACATATATTATTCCTATTTACTTCCGCTGCATGCTTTGGTGATGTTATTTGATTTATATAATTGTTATGAGTATTAAATCCCAACAATTACAATGTCGCCTAAACCAAGCATAAAATATGGACGTGCAACAACTCTTGGTCGGAAAAGAAGCTGGGGAAGGATTAAAAACATTGTGTGAGATAACAATCACAAAATATGGTACACGAACCACCCATTTTAAAGAAAAATTCATACACTACCTTAATAGGAGCATCAAAAGATCATTGGTAGTAGGGTTTCCCATGCAAGAAGCATGATGGTCATTATCAGAATAGAATTGGTATTACCTTGAAAATAAAGACAAAAGAGCTTATGTTGTTTAGTAATGGCTCTAAAACTAATTCATGGTGTGAATGTGTCATTCATCCATTTAATCTTGGTGACCATAAATGTTTATGGAGAGAAGAACAGAACTACAGATCCCTTTAGTAAGAATTTAAAAGAAAGGTGTAATGTAAAATAGTCAAAAACTACTTTTTAACCCATTTGACTTGTTGAGTCAAAGTTGTTTTTACAAGTTAAGAGAGTTTAGCAATTGAGAATCTGTTTTACCAAGTTTTTTACAAGTTTAGATAGGATCAAAAAAGGTATTTTTTGTCTTCTTGGAACTTCACAGGACAGTAGCAGAAGCTGCTGTTCTTGGGCATTTTTCTTGGCTTATTTGATATTTAAATTGTGTTAATTTTGTTTTTATCAAGTCCTGGTATGCCCAACTCTATCTAGTTTCAGTTTGGCATCCAATTATCTAGATCCGGAAATAAAATTGAAATCCCAGTCTACTTTTTGTTGATCGTCGCCAGTCGCTTTAACGCCTTTTAAGTTGTCATTAGCTCTTTCTTGACCACCAATCAGCTTTTTATGAATCTCTACTATGCTAACATGACTTTTGAAGCTTGTCCTTGCTGTGGAGCCCACTTCTCAGCTTATAAATAAGCATAAAACAGCCCTCATTAGGCTGTTTCAAGCCTGCAGTCTATGCAATAACAGGTCACTTTTTACTCCTTAGCTTATTAGTATTTTAGCCTAGCTTATTTAAGTAGTTAAATGCTCAATCAGTTTATTTAGATTAATTTAGATGATTGTTAGCTTATTAGTGCTTATAAGTAGTCTTTCATTACTTAATTCCCATTTTCTTAGTTTTAGGAATCCTCTAGTTCATTCCCATAAGCCAACTGTTTCCCTTTTTTTCTTTGCTTATTTGAATGTCAGTAGCTTATTTTAGTATAGACAATGTTAGTACAACTTATTTGTGCATTAATCTTGCTTATTCTACTATGCCTCATGTTCATTTTTTGCTCAAAACCTGCCTAAGGGGTGTTTGGTTGTGCTGTTTCAGGGAATAATGTAAAGTGACTGAAAAAAAAAAGCTCGAATTGAAAGGACTTGGTAAAAAGAAACGAACGAAACATAACTCTTGCCTCGAGGAACTTAAAATAGGGGTAATTTAATGACATTAAATTTAACACTGACCTAGGGAGGCCACCCTCTAGAGGGTAACGGTTTCTGCTGAAATCATTACCAGAACCTTATACGATAGAGCCTCTTGATTCCCTGCATAGAAGAAAAATGAATGTTACAAATGCACGGTTGTAGGTCGGCTTGATCTCATCCACATAAGATTTCCTGATCGAAACAGGGCAAAAACAAATGTCGATCAAGAACAGATTTCAGCGAAACTATTTGTATCATGGAAGAATAGATCAGAAAACTCTGACTTACCAGTTGTGTTGGGTTCCTGAGTCCTTGCAAACTTTTTGAACTGCTTCTATCCTACTAATTGTTTTTTCAGCATTTTGATCATTTATGTCAACCTATTAAGTTAATGTCAAAAACTCAACATAAAGTCCCATTAGATTCCCTCGTTAGTTGAAAATCTGACTAGGAAATTGATTACCTTGGTCTTAAGGATTGAAGAAAACTCATAGAAAGCTCCATAGACCTCTGTCATTGTTTTAGTTTGTCAATCACTTCGTCCCTAAGCCACGAAAATTTTGTCGTTGGAAAATGAAGCATAACTATTCTCATAGTGGCAGAATATATTGACCAAGTTAATGTAATTCAGTTATGAGTTTCGATTTCGATGCCAAAGATTTACCCAGTCTTGTTTTCACTCCGTATCTAAACACTTCAATATTATTGTAGCATAAAGCAAGGTCTCAATTGCGATTAACGTTAAAATAACCACATTTAGTCATAATGGATACAAAGCATAATATACATAGCTTTACAATCAGCATACGAGGCACGGGCGGCATCCGGCCAATTTATGTTGTGTACTGTGGTATTGCAAAAACCTAAAGATACTGATCACGAATGGCGGGACATATAGTTTAAACAATCATCAATGTGTATCAAAGCATTTGTCACCATCTCATTCAGGAATTGAACAGCCTTTCGGAGTTCTGTTCATAGTTTAAGTCCTGAGGTGAAACGCTATCCAATCAATCAATATATATAGAAACTGCAATTTGTTTATGAACATAAAAATAAAAGACATCGATACCTCCAGATTATTAACATATTTAATCCAGATTTCACGAGGCCAAAACATGCGTGACTTAGGTATTTCGTTTATGTCCTCCAGATAATCTACAATAATGTTTGTTTTCTGCAATGTTGCATCACTACAAGAAAAAAGGCCTATAGTGACAAAAGTGATTTCGTCACTAACAGTGTAAAACGTGGTCACAAAACTGTTTAGTGACCAAATTCATGTCGTCACCTGTCGTCACTAAAGCTCCGTCACAAATTCAATTAGAGACGAAACTTTACATGGTCACTAATCTGTGACCAGATAAGTGGTCATTATCCAACCCTATTAGCGACGAAATTTTTTGTCACAGAGCAAAAGTGACGAAAAAATCGTCACTGTTTTCACTATTAGTGACTAAAAAGTCGTCACCGATTGCTGAGTTTAAAGACCAAATAAGTGGTCACTGAAATGAGCATATAACCAAAAAAAAATTTGTACCAATTTTCAATATACAAATGAGCTAAACAAGCATGGGACCCGCCGCGTTGCGGCGGGGGCGCTTTTCATTTTTTTGGGTGCTTCTATTTAGTACATTGTTCGATGTGGTTTCTTTTGATCTTTATAGAAAACGAACAGAGAATACACAACGTTATATCACATTAGTGATTGATAACAATATTAAATATGCACCCACTAAATCGAATTGTGCCACAAAACGTAACCTGCATTATTTCCTATGTACAATTAACTAAGTTATATTTATACCTTCATTCCATGAATGGGCTTAAGGACCTTTTCCCCGACACATTCTAGTCAATCAGATAAAGAGATTGGGAAGCACTACAATTCAACATGTTGTTCCTCTGAAGGGTTTTCGTTTTCCTCATTAGTTTCAGATTTATCACTAAACTTTAATATAATAGGCCTCCCGAGCAAGTCCTGCACAAAATAAAGGGATCCGTTATTTAACATTTCATAACTCATAAAAATCAAAGACCGGTTTACCTTGCCATTTAAGG
Source organism: Chrysanthemum makinoi (assembly GCA_910596185.1). Taxonomy (NCBI): domain Eukaryota; kingdom Viridiplantae; phylum Streptophyta; class Magnoliopsida; order Asterales; family Asteraceae; genus Chrysanthemum; species Chrysanthemum makinoi. The sequence goes on from OU343224.1 coordinate 177,807,101, forward strand.
TTGATACTGCAGATTCAGCTTCCTCCTTTGTGGCAAATGAGACAAACCCATATCCAGCAGAGCTTCCTGAAGCGCTGAAAACAATCCTTGTGGACGGACTGAAGTCTGCAAAGAACTCTTTAAGATTTGTAGCCCTTGCTTTCCATGCAAGATTTGACACAAACAACTTATGGCGGGTTTCATTTGAGTAGGTTGGAGAGCGAGGAGGTGTAGGTTTCTTGAATGTCTTTGAATATTCAACCTTTATAATCCGACCCTCAACTTCCTGCACCAAAAGAAATGCTTCAACTTTAAAAAACCTGTAAGGTACACTTCATGGGAAACCTTTGAGATTTGCTTTGTTTTTAAGAACAGTAAACCGATGGTTTAAAACGGAGTAAGTAGTAACCCTTCTATTAGTTCTGTATTTATTACTTGAACATTTTTTTTTGAAAATCAATCAGAGTCTATAGAGTTCGCTGAGAATTGCAAGAGTCCACAAAAAACTTATGAAACTTTTCACTTTGATAGCTAAACAAATGATAATGGTACACTATAGATTATGTGCATAAGACAATAATCGCAACATTCTTGACTAATGCATTATTTTGACTTTTGAAGTCAAATTGGACTTTAACATAACGGATAACTGATTTCTGATATAAAACCGCCATGTTTAACTACCTTTAGCAAAAATTTGAGTGACCAGTAAGAAGTTAATTTAGCTGTCAATGCAAGTCAAATGAAGAGCATTATACACAATTCTGAGCTCTAGCTACAAAATTCTGCACCGTATATTGGTTTTCATACTTTTAAAGATTCATGGGGTGTCATGCATATCAACCATAGCAAAAAGCGCTGCAAAAACTGGTGTTTGGAAGTGCTTTGTGCAGAAAAAATCAGCAACAAATTGCACCGGTTTGTGCAGAAAATCAGCAAACAAACCGATCCATTTTGTGCAGAAAAATAAGCAACCAAACGCCCCGGTTTGGGCTGAAAATAAGCACAATCATACACCCCTGTTGGGGCTAAAAATAAGCAGATCCAACCGGCCCTGATGAACTGAAAATAAGCAGAAATTAACGCCCCTAATGGGCTGTGACAGCAGACAAACAAACATCCTAATGCCCGTTTATGCATGAAAATAATGTTATATACATATAGTTTGGTACTACGATAGCTTTCTTAAACGTTCCAAATACACCTCCTGTAACTATATTGGCTGAATATTTTTTATTGGTTCCATACATTATAATGGCTATCGATCATTAATTTAGGATTCATATAAAATTTATGTTGCACATATACATATGAGTAGCTTAGCTGGTTCGTTATGTCTACCCTAAAGGTTTATGCTTATGTGAACCGCTAGTATACAAAGTTGCAAAGCGGAAGGTTAATAAGCTGGACTAACAAACCATTTTGAAAACGGTAAGCAGAACCCGTTGTCAGTAAAGAAACCTCTAACGAAAGTATGCAAAACGTCTGGGAATTGAAAGTTACATACGCTTAAAACAAAGATGTAACGTACCTCCGCGCATTTCAGTGAAATTCCTTTTGCGAGCACCAGATGCACCGGGTCTCGTACCTATGTTGTCACGCACGTCTGGGCCGTACGACCTCGTAAGTATTGTCTGCTACAATAAAGAAAAAGAGAAACAAAACTGAAAAAGGTCGTGTTAAATATGCATACCTGCTGAATTATGTGCTCCTTCTCCAACAACAAAAAGTCTTGTGACTTCCTTTTGCAAATATTTCACTAATCATTTTTCAGCAACAACCTAACAGTAAAAAAGCAAAAATAATCCATAATATCAATTCGACGTACTACAATCAGGCATCTTTGATTTGATGCTCCTTTAATTTTATACTTAATTTTTTATGCACAACAAGGAAATGTAGATTCTGTAGGTGGAATGGGTCGGACAGGTTAGGCAAAGGGTAAAAACAGCTTTGGGTTGACACAAGTCCTTTTTAGTAGCAAATGGTAGCAATGTCTTTAGCCTTGGGAGGGGAAAAAGGTTGAACATTACTATGACCCTACAAAATATTATCAGTTACAAAAAGCAAAAATCACTAGAAAGTTGCACTTGAGAATAAGACTTTGAACCTACAAAAACCAACCTAACTGAAAAGTTTTGAGTATGATATAAGCTGAACACCAGGTGTTTCCGGAAAGGAGGGAAGGTGTTCATCTGTTCCTCCCACTACCTGCAACATGGAGATCACGAGAAATGAATTAACCATTCCGGATATATCGTGTCAGATAAATCTAAAAAGAGGTCTAAGTGCATACCACTATGATGCGTACACTACTAATTTCAGATAAGAAGCTCAACAACTGCAAGTTCAGAAAAATATTTGTGAGTTACAAGTCTACATCAATTACAACTCATATAAGTTTGACAAGGATAAACTAATAAGACCAACCCAATATACTTAAACATTACAGTATGCGATATTGTATTGGCAATGTGGTAGGCATAGATCAAACTTACAATATTCAATGTAGTTGGAACACAAAAAAGTGTTCAATGTACAGAAAGTAGAGAACAGCTAGAAGCAACTGTAACGTTTTTAATGTACAGAAAGTAATCAGAGCTGGTGCCATACACATACAATTAAAGAACCTCTTCTAGCCAAAATACTTCCACTAAAACCACATAATCAGCGATCCACAATTCCTGATGTAATTCCACTTCATTACATGTATGGCGTGGTACACAATGACATTATAGCAATAAGTCCATAATCATAGAAACAAGCACGTGATGCACAAATGTAAAGCAGATCAACAACAAGCCATTTATTCCAATATACCTGGGTAGGCGAAAAATATAGCATATCACATATACTTGATAAGGAAAAAAACCTCATACCTGTATCATGTGAACAATCTGTGTGGAGTTTGATGAGAGTGCTTTCTCATATACTGACAGCAATTTTCTTCGGGTGGAAAACCAAGTGTCATCATGCGTTGTCATTCCCGACAAACCCCTCTTCAGTAAATCTTGCAAAACCATGCTATTCAAATGTCACAAGGTATTACAAATAAATAACTAACAAAAAAAATTCCTAATTGCTTATGACAATGATGTAAGAGAAGCATCAGAAAGATCAGAACTTTACCTGGATCTTGTTTGCATCAACGAAAATAACATTTGCCAACTTGGATTGTACTTCCAACAGTTTTGTGCTTTACACCAACCTGTTAAACATATTAATAGGTAAAAAATATAGAAATGTAATAATAAGTTCAAGAAAAAAATATGCACGGGAATACTTGTCGACGGAAAGTTCCCTCCCCATATCCTAGACGGAGTAGCCCATGTGGAATCAGCAATTAACTACTGGACCAAGGTAAAATCTCTTTTGTGTTTGCATTTAGAATTCCTATCAACATATAACTGATCTACTGCTTTACCCAACAAAAAAAGGTTTTTTTGAATGTTGACTTACAAGAAGATTACTACATAAACTACATACACAAATAATTGAGTAAGAATACTAAGAAGTTGGAACTTGGGATGAATTTGGAATCTGATAGCTACCAGTCTAACTAATAGGTCCTTTTGGAACAAGAGTACCTCCAAACAACAAACTCACTTTGAATCTTTTAAATGGGTTGGAATTTGTACAATTCAGCTTTTGTATATGTTTGTGTATAAATATTTTGTGTATATTGTACAAGCAAGGAGGAGTTTCCGAGCTTTGAGGGGGCTTGTGAGGCTACAAGGAGTTGTAAGAGGTCAAAACGTGAAACGAAAAACTGTGAACGCCATGAAACAGATGCAACTTTTGGTCAGAGTCCAAACTCAAATTCAGTCACCAAGAATCCAAATGTTAGAAAACCAAGGCCAAAGTCATAAAAATGGCCAGGAACTTGAGAGTTCAACCGGCAAATGGACCTTTAGTAACCAAGTAAGACTGACTTTTTTTAATTGTACTTAACTTACTTACCGTTTATACCATAAGCCGATAGGCTAGTTATGTATTAATGAATACAACTCGTACTCACACCATGGCGTAAGAAAATGGAGGCAGTGATCAAGAGAGAACGAGCCATGGCGTATGCATACTCACACCAGGTAATCTTGAACCTATTCACTCGTACTTTTTGAAATCTCAAAAACCGAAACATTTTTAACACGGTTTTATTATTCAGTTATGGAAATCGACTCCAAAGTCAGCTCAAAATCGATTTTAACTACACGATCAAATCTCGACAAGAAACCAAGCCCAAGCTCAAGACCTCAATCCAGCACATATAAACACACAAACTTTTCATTCGAAAACCTTGACACAGCTACACCAAAGTCATCAAGATCGACAGTTCCAACAAAGACTAGACAACCTTTTACGACTCCTACACAAACCCCACCCTCATCAACACCGAACCTAATGAAAATTTCTAAACCAAAAGGCAGTCTCTCTGGTTCACCATATCCTATGAAAGACGACGATAGTTTAATGAGCTGTCCCCCATTTTCAGTCCCGAATTACATGAGTCCAACTGTTTCAGCTAAAGCTAAAGCGAGAACGAGTAATCCTAAAGACAGGCTCACAAGCACGACTCCTATCAATCTGTGTATCCTATCAATCCACGTCTCCTATCGTCTACAAGACTCACTTTCTGAGCTTATCAATCCGCGTCTCCTATCGTCTACTTGACTTACTTTCTGATTACCACGCAATTATCCACTAAAACACTTACTAAACACTTACTAAAGTCCTTACTAAAATCACTTAATCAGGGTAATTAGCAGTTAAAGCAACAAAACAAGCCCTAAATTTAACATAACAATCAAATTAAATAGCAGAATAATTTTAGCCCTAAATTTAACATAACAATCAAATGAGAGCTTGAGATCCGAACCGTAACACAAATGAGAGCAATGATGATGAACAGTGGGATGGAATATAAGAGAGCGATGATTTACATGGTGAATAAATGAGAGTGATGATGAATTTACAGTGGGATGGAATAAATGAGAGTGATGATGAACAGTGTTTGGATAATGAAACAGGTTATACAAGTTTATTTTGAGATCTGAGGAAAATAGTGCCAAATGAGATAGGGTCGGGTCTTTTGAAGTACAAGTTTAATAGCTGGAATTCTTTTATTTTTTATAAGTTATTTTTTCAAATGTTTGATATAAATTTATTTTTTTTTATTATTTTTTTTTTACATATTGAAATTTGAAAGTTTATGTTTCAAACAGTGTTTTAAAACCCAGTTCAACCGGTCGAACCAGGTCTGGCCAAAAAGACGGGTATAAACGAGGTTTTTAGAAACAAGATAACCAGTTAGACTTGTCGGATTTTAAGTGACTTGAGTCGACTCGGTTCTCGAAACACGACCGGATTTGGTTTTTTCATCTTTTTTTTTTTATAGAAAACAGGGTTGATCCGGTGGTAGAACCGCTTGAAAAAGAAAATAGTTTTTCAATAAAACCGGATTGACAAGGCCAAACCTAACCTCAATACTGACCGCATTAAAAACCCGATTTTCAAAATATTGGTTTCAAATAATATGTTTATGGGAGAATAAATCAAAGAAAGTTAAATATGTGCAATTTTGCATATTCTCTGCAATACAAATTTTATCCGTAACGTTTGACAGTGTTTACGATTTTTGGATTAATATACGAATATACATATCTAAATGCCCTTATATTTAATCATTTATGGAGTTAGCAATATGTGACATAGTGACCAAAATTTCGTCATTGATATTTAATGACGAAATTTTTCGTCACCATTTATGTAATTTAGTGACTAAGTAGTGACTACTATAAGTTTCGTCACTCACTTTCTACCGATGACCAAAAATAATGACGAAAGAGTATATCGTCACTATTTTCATCTAAATGGTGACCAAAATTTTTTTTCGTCACTGAATTCTCGTCACTAAAGCTACTTTTTCTTGTAGTGCATGAATAATTTAGTGTTAAAAAGTACGTTTCAAATTTTGTGAAAAACTAATCAAGTTTGAGCATCTAAAATGTTACTTGGAGAAATAAGCCAACAGAGTTTGAGAGAATCTGAAACGAGATTTCTGCAGTGGATGGAAGAGTCTTGATAACACCATAACGATAAGTCCAAAGAACGTGGTGGCAATACTCTTCAGAGTCGTCAACCGCGTCTCAATCAGAAACATATACTTTATAAACTTATATAGGTGATGTCCAAAGTAGTTTTTAATGGTATATACAATCATATACCTCTTTGCATATAAATTTTGCCATCCCTGCACCCATATTCTTGATGGTGTTCTCAAGAACCTCCTGATATCTGCAAAATAGTTGGAGTATTGATGATTAACTTTTACGTATGCACAAGCAAATCTCAAACACATAATTGATTGCTTTGAAAGCATTTATAACCTTAAAAATGCATACATATATTCATATAATCAAGGCTTATATATATACGTTCTATATCTGTAGTGTCGTCTACCAATATGTAAATTATAATAACCATTTCAAGCATCAATCTTTGCCAAACATAAGAACAGTTGTAAATGTTTATATGAGAACCATAATACAGGAGAACAGACTTATACCTGATGATTGTGCTTTCTTACATCTACCGATATCATTGCTGACGCTTCATCTCCGTGGTGTACTAAGTCCGGATGTGTGAAAAGCACAAAGTGTTCAAAGCATAAAACGAACTCCTCATACAGAAGCACATAAAACACTAACCACACTAATAGAATGAAGTTGAGAAAGGGTAAACTTCCAGAGCACAGTAATATGAGATGTTGTGTTGAAAAAAAAACCTCATTCACATGAACACAGCTAGATCTGCCATTTCAGAAAGAAGAAATATCATGTAACAATGATAGAGGTCAGAATTTATGATTACAATAAGTAGAGTTATAAGAACATCAAATGATACATTTTATCTAATGCTTGTGACACCAAATTGATTTAAAAGAACACTCATGCACTTAAAACTATTCATGATTCGTCTTTAAACATACATACTAATAATTACAGAGAAAAGAAACATGTTTAAATACATTATGCAAATTTTAGGTACACCTATGCCAGTGTAATGTTACAAATGATGGCTGGGATGCATTCTCACCCAAGTGTACCGCAAAATACGTGTAAGCTATCATCTCCGATAAGGAACATGACCCCTGCATTAGACAATAATATATCTTATTAGTTCTAAGACGATAAAAAGCAAAGTAGATAAACAAATCAACAATTTACATAAAAAGGAGCATAATGTAAGAAACTATGTCATACATAATACATACCAAAATGATAACGAACATCGCCACAATGCGTGAGTTCTACATATTCATCTTCACTTTATCCTCGCTTCTATAACTGCTACATGCATGATCTTCCTCTTATGTTCAATTAGGAAAAGTTAGAAGGAATATTAACCATACCATGCGAAAAATAGTATGAGACCTACTGCTGTATAAATTCATATTTGTCTCCACAATATGACGATGAGCTACAAATTATAAGAAGAGAAAAGAAAGCAGAATATAAGATCATTTAAGTTTAAAGACATCATTGGTAATTGATTAGATGTAAATCATAATCATGTGTAACACGATTATTATCCATATTTTTCCATACAATAAGAATCTCAACAGCACTCTAAATCAATAAAGCTATAGATAAGCAATCACAAACAACCCTATACCCATAATCAATAAAGCTATAGAAAACATACCTTTGAATAACCAAATCGTAGAATATTAACATGCAAGAAAACCCTAAATCAATAAGTTGATGATAAGTAATACTTGATTTCAATAACCAATTTTAAAAACAACAAATAAAGAAAAAGTACCTTTGAATAACCAAATCCTGGAATATTAACATGCAAAAAAACCCTAAATCAATAAGTTAATGATAAGTAAAACTTGAATTCATTGATAGAAAACATACCTTTGAATAACCAAATCCTCTCACATCAAAACCTAAAAAATTCACACAAATCAATTGGGTAACATAGAAACAAAGCTCCAATATAAACATGATCGATATCACCATTACAAACCGTACTTCTCAAACACGTTCTTCTGTGAATGAGGGACGAATAAAGACGTTAGGGGTTTTTTCTGAGAGGAAGAACCTGTATTGTTTTTTTTTATGGGCTTAGGGCTTTTTTAGTCAAATTCCAGTTGCATGTTATGGTTACCTAAGTTGTAGGGATTTTGTTACATAATTGGTTGCAAAGGTTTATAGATTTTGACTTGGACGATATAATCAAAAATATGTGTTGGTCTAGTGGCTATCTTCCTTGTTAAAATTACCAACACCCTAGGTTTGAATCCTGCAAGTGGCAAAAATTTTAAATAATTTTCGAAATTTTAAAAAATTAGTTGCTTACGTGGCATACATTGCTTAGGTAGCATTACGTGGCATTGACTAGGCAAAACGTGGCATTGAGGTGGCATTACGTGGCATTTCGGGTATTTAATGACATCATGTGCATCATGTTATATATATGTTATAGATATATATATATACATAGTAGGGTATATATATATATATATATATATATATATATATATATATATATATACTACTTTATAAAAGGTTCAGGACTTTCTAAATAAGGAAGTCTTAAAAATTTTAAGACTAAAAACATTTCTTTTATTAGAAATATTTGTCTTACTTTTATTATGAAAAATCAATGCTTACACTTATAACTAAAAACCTAGAAATTTAAGTGCCTTTAAAAATTTGGGTTGTTACAAGTGAAAATTTAATGTCTTTATGTGTAGTCCATTTCATAACAACCCATTTTGTAACAGTCCTCTTTAACTTTTGTAAGCCCATTTCATAACATCAATTACTATTATAAATATCCACAAACACACAAACTGTTATACCATCACCGTTGAATCTCTCCATCCCCACAATTACACCACCACCACCGGACCTCTCCTCAACTACAGTTACACCGCGACCACCGGACCGCTCCACCACCCGATGTCACGACACCCGAACTAAAACACCGCCGGAACCACATTTTAAGATTCAAAACTACACATGAATCAAACAAAATGAAATCTTAAAAAAAAAAAAAAAAAACGTCCCCTCCTATCTCTCTATATCACTTAAAAACATCACAAAACCTCCCTCTATACCTGCCGCGGTCACCACCCTGTAAATCCGCCGCCTCAAACTCCATAATTTGAATCCCCCCGTCAACTCTACTTTCGGGGTTGCTTGTGGTAACTAAACACACAAAAAAAACAACTAAAACAAATACAACAATTATAAATACAATTAACCATTAAAAATATGCAAATTATTAACCATTAACAATAATATATACTTAAACAAGGATCTCATCGATTTTCGAGCTAGGTACCAAATGGACCACATACATCGATAAAATCGATAGCGTAAGCCTTATAAAATCTATACTACTTTATAAAGGGTTTAGGACTCTCCAAATAAGGAAGTCTTAAAAATTTTAAGACTAAAAACATTTCTTTTATTAGAAGACTAGTTTGCACTGCAAGGTAGCAAGGTACCGGTGATTATATATTTTTCGGCGATAATCTTTTTCAAAGTACTTTTTTACGATGGCATAGTATTCCAGCCGTAAATCCAAAGTGGTTCCCATCTTTAGCAAAAAATCAACAACTCAAATAGTTAACGAGTCGGGTCGGGTCGGGTAAAGTCGTGTCCAATTCAACCCTAGCTCACTTATGCCAAAACATCGAACATATTTTTCTAGGGGAAATCATACCTACATTATAATGTAGGCAATTCCCTACATTTCCTTTGATAAAAAAGGTAGGGACAAGGGGAAAACATGTATCAGGGACTTACCGCAGGGACTGAAGTGTACATTTTTTAAACTTTTATCAAAAGAAATGTAGGGAATTGCCTACATTGTAATGTAGGTATGATTTCCCCATTTTTCTATCAAGTGTTTCCGTATCAATGCATAATATTATTGGACTTTTGGTAGACCTTTTTTGAACATTAATGTACTTATTAAAAAGAAAGTTAGTACTTTGACTTTAAAATCATAAATACGTTTGCAACTTAAAGTCTAAAGCTAGACATAAATACCCATTATAAAGTGGGTTGTTACATGTTTTTGAAATGGGTTGATGTTACAAGTTCAAACATTTAAGACAATTAATCAACTTTTAATTTTGTGTTTTTATAGTAAATGTGTAGGCTTATTTTTTTTAAGACTTCCTCTTATAGAAAGTCCTAAATCCATTATAAAGTAGTATAGATATAGATTTGTCTTACTTTTGTTATGAAAAATCAATACATACACTTATAATAAAGCCTAAAAATTTAAGTGTCCTTGAAAATTTGGGCTGTTACAAGTAAAAATTTAAATGTCATTATGTATAGTCCATTTCGTAACAACCCAATCTTGTAATAGTCCTCATTAACTTTTGTAAGCCCATTTCATAACATGAAATCCTATGATAAATATCCACAAACACACAAACTGTTACACCATCACCACTGAATCTCTCCATCCCCGCAATTACACCACAACCACCGGACCTCTCCTCAACTACAGTTACATCGCGGCCACCGCGACCGCTCCACCACCCGATGTCACGACACCCGAACTAAAACACCGCCGGAACCACATTTTAAGATTCAAAACTACACATGAATCAAACAAAATGAAATCTAAAAAAAAAAGCCGTCCCCTCCTATCTCTCTATATCACTTAAAAACATCACAAAACCTCCCTCTATACCTGCCGCGGTCACCACCCTGTACATTCGCCTCCTCAAACTCCATAATTTGAATCCCCCCGTCAACTCTACTTTCGGGGTTGCTTGTGGTAACTAAACACACAAAATAAACACATGCACTGCCACTCTCTTCGATGCCGCGTGATTTATGTTTGAGTCCATCAAAGTGTTTATTAAAAGAGTTGGAGTAATATAAATGGGAGGGTAGTGATGTTTTATAAGAGGTTGTGCTTTTCGTGTAAGTTTCTTAATAGTAAATATTTTTGTTATGTTTGAATCTGAAGTTATGATTTTAGATTTTTTGTTTGAAACATTACGTGTTTTGGATTTGTGGATCTGACTTTTGGATTTGAACATATGTGTTTTGATCCAAGGTTTTTGTTGGTGGTTTGTGCGTTTGTAGTATAGATTGAAGGATGAAAAATCAGACTTGTCCATTTGGTGTTGTCAATGATTTGTTGTTAAATGACCATATCTATTATTTGGTGGTAAATTGGTTTGTGTTGGTGTTTTTGATATAATTTATACTATTAGACTCTGCTATGATATGTTTTTTATATGTTAAGTTATTTTTATATATGAAATCTGATGCCATCACGACGCCTAAATGTGTACTGGAATAGGTAGGAACCGGTATTCGATATGGTCTTGGTACTTTTTAGCATTGGTAGTCTAAAGTACCTCTAGCTCCGCAACAAGTAAAAGATTGTACTGTTTGGGTGCCATTTTGTATTTTGAAAACAAAAATTAGTGTAATGGGACCTTGCCAAATCCAATGGTTATTGAGGGTGCGTTTGGTATGCTCCCATGAATAACAATAGGTATGAGTTTGATAGTAGTGATGGGTCCCTCACCTATGAAAGATTCATTCCTAGCTCATTTGATGTATGTGGAGTATGGATTATATCTATCATTCATTACCATAGTGGTGGGCCCTCTCATCTTAAACAAACACCTTTAATCACTTTCATAGCCATAGTATCATTCCCATAGTGGGATACCAAATGCACCCTGAGACAAAGGTAAAAATGCACACACTTGCTTTGAAAACAAAAAATGCGAAGTTTTTTTACTAAAAAAAAAAAAAAAGGCGTGTAAACATAGAATTTTTTTAAAGCAATCAGTACATAACATGTTGGAACTATAATGAATTCAAACTCCGGAATCTAAAAAAGCAGATAGATCGGCGGACTTGGAAAGTGTTCTCTACCATTTTGTGAAGTAATATTTCACATTTAAAATACTATTTTATACTATAATAAAAGTTAGTAACAATCTCTTTTTTTATATAACTACGAAACATGGATATAAACGTACATAGGTGGTTAAGGTGTTTCTACATTGACATGCCAAATGATGCAAGCAACTTACACACTACCTGATACAAGCAGTCTATGTATACAACTTGGCATGTACATACTTGCTGCTTGTATTAACCGATGCTAGCAAGTTATACACTTTCTCGAACATGGCAACGGTGAAAGTTATAAGGTTGCAAGGATGCCTGTTGCAAGAATTTGTAGTATAAAAATCTCGCGAAACTTTGTAAAGCATACATCAGATTCATATACGCTCATTGGTATAAGAGTTGCAGTTTTTTATACTATTGCATACCCCAAAATAGGAGTATCTTGTTATGCAAACATGCCATAGGTTTTGTTTGAGTTTCACACAAAAAAATACAATGTTTCTGCAGACATTTCTGCAGCTGCAAAGTCATAACATTGGAAGGATACTTCCTGCAACAATGTGCAGGCAAAAAAACTATCCACGACAGCCAATACTACAAATGCTTGATCGAGTTCACAATAAGCAAATTATAACCACAATAGTTATTGCACTAAACACATACTTTTATTCAAAGGCATTTAAGCCACTGAGAAACGACTAACACACATCATATTTGAGTAAGGGCTATTTTTTTCCCTTTTCCTTTTGACCCATCTTTGGCAAATGGTTTCATACCTATCTCTTTAGAAAAATGAGCATTGGGAAGGCCAAGGACCTTGAGCCTGGATTTAAAAGCTTCCTTTGCAATCTTCTTTGCAGTTTTGTCCATGCCAGCATCAGTAATTTCGACAACCTGCTTTGGAGGTTTGACCCTCCTAACATCTTCTTTTTTGGATCCTGAGCCGCAATAACCAGGCAGAAAGTAGCTGGTCCATGGCATAGGAAGGTCATCGCTTACCGAGCTTGATTCAGGCGGTTTGAATTGTGCATGGTCCCTGCACATAAAAAAATGAAAAAGTTAGTATATCTGGTAATGCTGTATCTTTTTGATATCAAGATTCAAATAAAAAAGAAAAACCCTTTTTGTTGCCACAATCCATGCTGTGGTTTCTTTTAGATTATTGTTTGGTGAATCAATGTTTGGTGGAGATGTTTTTTATAGCTGGAATTTTAAATGAATATGTGGTTTATGAGTGGAATATGTGCAGGCAATGTGTAAGTTTCAAAAGCTGAATACTTGATTAAAGGAGTCAATGTATAGGCTATTCATGTCACTAAAGCAGAGAACATACATTTTATATTTCAGTTTTTTGTATCAGCATATTTTGACACTGGAATATGCACAGATGTGCAGTCTATGCCTGAAGAAAAAAACAGCAAACTATAGATTTTTATTTCACTAAAAAAACAGCTGCCACATGTGAATGGTGGTGATCATTACCTGAATTGCAATCTCAGCAATGTTTGCCTTTCCTAGATGATTTTCACTTGTTGTATAAAGCTGCGACGAAAAGAAACCAAAACCTGAAGACAAATTTAGAATTGTAAATTAGATTTTCCAACCATAATGGTGTTACTTACGGGCCAAAAATATAAGTGTAATACCAATATTAAGATGGTTGTATAAACTTGTAAGTACCGTGTGTATTTTTTTACTGCTGCAAACTGCAACAACAGCTACTTTAACATATCTCTGGCCTCCCTGCTTTTGTTCATTTTAACTTTTAAATTGATGCCACTCAGCCGTCAAGCGATGGTGAGAAACTGGGATAGAGTCATTCCCGTGCTGCCACATAAACACCGCAATTCTTAGAAACTGATTTTATCTAAATGGCCTATAAAAATGAAACATCAAGTAGCATGCAACAAAGAACAGACCTTATTCTTGATGCAGTAGAACATACGTCGTTCGTCATGGCATGTAAAAGATTATAAGTGTAATTAGAAAAACGTGTATTGAAATCCATAAGTAAGTATCACAAAATTTCATGAATTTTGGTCATAGCCATATAGCAAAAGGAAGTCTAAAAATGCATCTAGAGATTAATGGCAGCAGTGTGAACAGGTTATAGATAAAAGTCACTAACCGTAGTAGCTAACTGGAAATGCAGGAAATTTTGAGCTTCCTTGCGTCTTCTTTTTTAGAATCTGACCCAGAGTTATTAACCGAAAAGTAGGCTTTACATTGCATAGGAAGATCAGGGCCTTCTAAGTTTGAATGGCTGCTTGAAATGTAGATGATTTCTGCACATAAAATGAAAAAATAAAAGTTATGATGTGCTCTTTGGATAAAAAGATTGAAATGAGAGAGAGCAACCTTTTTCCTTGCTGGAATTCATGTTGCAATTTCTTTTAGATTATTGTCTAGTCCGCCAATGTTTGGTGGAACAGGCCTTTGTACATGAAATTTTAGATTAGTTGGTGGTTCATGAAGGGAATCTCTGGAGATAAAGTGATCAAAGCAGACAACATACAGGTTGCAGTTTAGTGAGGAGTGCTGAAATCTTAGATTAGTGGCTGGTTCATGAAGTGTTTAAAGATGCTTTTAGCTTACCCTAAGTTCTGTGTTGGGTTGTTTGGGAATATTTCATTGGAATGATAAGTAATGGTATACTGTACCAGTTACGTTACACTAACTTACTGCTATAGTTTTTTCTCTCCCTATATAAGGTGGGTTTTTTGTGGCTTCACATATCTGCCTTTGCACCTTGTGAGTTTTTTTTTAAAATCTGTTAAGAAAATGGCGCACACCCCAAACTTTAATCAACTCAAAGAAGCATGTGGCTCCAATGAACTCCACAATGCCTTTAAGTTCCTGTTTCTACAGGATCAAGGTGAAAATGAGGGGTTCATCATGCTGCTTGGATAGAAATGTGATGATGTTCACCATCGACTTGGGAGGAGGACTGAATTGTTGGAGGAGGGACGCTGATTGAGTGCTGATGATGATGTTGCGAGTGACGGTGTTGAATGCTTGGAGGAGGCACAGGACAGGGACCATCAGATTCTTGCTGCACTGATTCAGGTCCTTGATTTGGCTAGGGAAGCGCATATCGAGAAAAGGCACCATGTGTTTACAATGGAGTTGCATGATTAGGGTAGTATCCTCTGTGTGTCTTTGATGGCTTGTTTCATGGTCTTTATGTTTAATGGTATGGTGTTAGGTCTTAGATTAACAGGGTGTTGTTAATCTGTGCTGGTATGGTTGTAACTTATGTCGAATATGAATTAAAGTTACGTTTGTTTGTGCTTCAGCAATTTTGTAGATATGTGTATTCTTATGTGGTGGAGAAAAGCAATGATATGATTGAGTCAATTGTGTTTTATTTAGATAATGTGTAGAGGCAAGTGCAAGTTCCTTTTATGGGACACTGAATATTTTTGTACTATAAATTCTTTATGTTTTTTTATCATTGCAAGACTTATATGTGCTATAAATTATGTATGCAGAAGGTTAGTGACAATAAGGTGAGGATAAACATTTATTAGCAAAGACGGTTTTGCTAATCAGATTTAATATCAATATGTGTTATCAATTAAAAAAAGAATTCTGAAACTGTGGATGTGTATCGTAGTTTATTGCTTAAAGTATTGGACATTTTTTTAAATTCAGAAACTGGTTAATCCTTTAAATAAAGGTTGGGTGGAAAAAAATGCATGTCAAAATCTGGTGGCGGTTGGTCATAAGTAGACACTAAAATCAATCATGACAATGCACTTATCGACAATGGTCAGTAGTATGATCAAATTTTGAAGATAGATTACTCACTGCAGCATTAAAAGATCTTGCTATGTGATAAGGCAGCCTATGTGCAATAGCCATCCAGGCGTGAGCATCCTCAGGCATCTAAAAAATATGAGCAGCCTCAACTTCAGAACTAATGCGAGTGCCGTTGGTTGGTGAACATTCATTCACATTCATAGCAAGATGGAAAGTGTGTTTATGAATCTAAAAAAAGGAGGACACAATCAAGAAAACAATAACGAACGAAAGTTAACATGTGATGAGAAAACAACTACACCCTCATGAACAGGTAGGCATCGTTACTTTTGTAAATTACAGGCTAATGGTATGTATGAGGTCGACGTTTGTATTCATTGTCAGAACATACCTATTTTCAGGGTTTCCATGCATGCAAGTCCAAGTAGCTTGTTTCATATTGTTTCTTCAGTTGCAATTCAGGTTTGTCGATTCAACGACATGTCAGATCTAGGATGATCTATAAATCGCACAAATGACCCTATGTTTGACATGTCATTCAATCAACAAAGTTGGATTGTAAGTAAAGAAATGATTTGTGCTGGTTCTATTGACACGCATTTAAGATATGTTAGTTTTCATTCTGCATGTACAATGGTTAAATTTTGTAACCATCATGTTTCTAGTTTCTAGCACCTACCCCTTCCCAAATATTTATATTTTATTTTTATTTTATTTTTATTTTTTTGGTTTCAGATATATGAATCAAATTTTTTTAAATTCTTATTTGATGGTCTCCTCCTTTTTTTTATAAATAAAAGCATATTTGTGTTTTATGGAAGGTCATTTGAAAACAGGAATGACCATGTGAAAGGTTGCCTAATGCAGTCAAAGCAAAGACCTTTATAATTGATGCACCTTCACACTATAGCAATGATAGTTTAAAGCAAAGTTGTCCTTTAAAACACACACATAGCAAAGAGAATCTATTTGAGAGCATAAAAAAATGGGAAAAACCAAGAAAAAAAGAAATGATGAATACACCAATGCCTTTTTTGTGATTAGCTTGCTGCAGTTGTTGGATCTACCCTTGTAAGGGATATGATGGTTGTTCAATTTCAGAGAGAGGTGGCTGTGAGTATGGCAAATGAAGGAGAACTGATGAAAAAAGTTCAGGAAATTAGGGCTCGTGTGGCTGCGAGAGACTACGTGATTGGTGAGTTGAAGATTTTGTATCCATTTGATTCTTGTGTGCAGAGTATTTCGGAGCTGACCAAGCTGCAAACTAAGGATTTGAATGAAGCTGAAGGTATTATGGTGAATGTCACGAAGAAGTAGAACCGAGCACAGGAGCTTTCGTCATTCATTGAGAAGCTTAAAGGGATGGTGTATTGATGTGTCTGTTTTCAGTGTTTTTGAAATCTATTTTGGGTGCAAACAATATTCCAGATGGGTGCGGGTGTTTGGGCATGCTGACCAACACTTGCTAATATTTCTGCTTTTGGATCTTTGAACACTCTTTTTTTTCATAGTTTTTACTGGTTGATTAATTTAAGTTTTATGGTACCATATTAATATTGGTGAAACATACCTGCATTTGATATTTATTGTATGTTGTTGTCCTGGCATGTTGATGTTGTAGCCATGCAAAGGTTTGATTGATCTTGGAAGTTTATGATCTTACTGGTGGTGCAATTTGCGTCCTGTTACAATAAGCCTGTTGATTAGGTATACATGGTGAAATAGAAATCATTGCATCAGTAACCGATGATAAACAAAAAAGATAGTATAATACATAGTTGTATAAGCATCTTAAATTCCAAACCTTTTTTGAGCTCTCTTCGCACCTACTATAAACTTGGTATAAAAGACAGAGAAAAGTGACACCATTTCAAAAAGAATGTGCTGCACATCTTTTCCATTGTCTTCAGCCAACAAAATATGAAAACGCTGTAATCACACACGCATTCTTATTTTAGTAACTGCAACTGCAGCAAGAAGAAAAAAATAGCATATGTAATAAGGTAACAGATGGAAAGAAGACGCTAGTACCACTATATGCAGATTCTGTAAGGGGACTATCCAATTGCATACAGTGTCTTCTTTTTCTCCGCACATGCAAGTAGTTAAGTTTAACATTGAAGAGGCCATAATCAGTTTCAAGACAAAATTGGACATGTTGTTGGGCAGGTGGCTCAGATGGGCAAATCTTCAAGCAAAGAGGATAGACCCGCCATGGCTGCAACAGTTGAATGCTACCCTGCCAAGATACGGGCCATCTCATGTTTGCCAAAGAAATCCCAATTCATCATAGCCTGAGAAAAAGGAATACAAACGTGGTGTGTTCTATGAAGCATGGATGTAAACGTACATAGATAGTTAAGGTGTTTCTACATTCACATGCCAAATGATGCAAGGAGCCTACACACTAACTGATGCAAGCAATTTACGCATACAACTTGTCGAAAATAGCAACAGTGAAAGTCATAAGATTGCAAGGATGGCTGTTGCAAGAATTTGCTGCATGAAAATCTCGCAAACTTTATAAAACATACATTAGATTTACATGTACTGGCTGGTATAAGAGCAACAGTTTCTTATGGTATTGCATACCACAAAATAGGAGTATCTTGGTATGCAAACATGCCATATGTTTGACCAAATATCTCAGAACCGTGAGATTTTCACATTTAAAACGTGAAACAAAATACAAGCCATGGCTGCAGTTCCAAACTGCCCTGCTAAGATACCAAAGATTGACAGATGATGCAAACAAAAGATTGACCCAAACCGACCAGTCTTTTTTAAAAAAAACCACACCGAGACTATTCATAAGAAGGGCCAATGGATACATGTATTCTATGTGAGCGTATGCTTTACCAAATATCTGTAATGTTCAGATTTTCACATTTAAAGCCTGAAACAAAATACCAGCCATGGCTGCAGCTCCAAACTGCCCTGTCAAGATACCAGTATTGACAGATGCTGCAAACGAAAGATTCACACGATACCCATATTTACCGTATTTGTTCATGCCACCAGATATTCACATTTGTTTAGAATACCAGACCCGTCCCATTTATCTTGCCCTCTTATGAATAGTACCGTGGGTTTTTGAATTTTTTTCTCGGGCCCCTTGGGTTTTTTGCTGTAGCCTACCCGAACCGTTGGCTATTTATCTTCACTGGCAACATACGTTTACCTTTTAGATCCAATCAGGTGTACCTCTAGAAAATTATCCGGCCATATTTTGATCCAAAATAGTTGCGCACCAAAACAATATACCCAACATGGTCGCAACGATTATGGGCTAGCCTGCCAACATGCAAATAATCTCACCTTAAGGCTCGGACTGCGACACGTAAAATCAAACAAAATATCGGCCATGGTCTGCAACCCAAAACCGCCTTGCCAAGATACCAAAGATTATCGATTATGTAAGGCAAATATCCAATTGCATACAGGTATCATCATTGCCTTAACCAAATATTTTATTGTTGGCAAGTGCAACCAATGAAGCACAACAGTCAAGAGGCCACGATGGGCTTCACCACAAAAGCAGGGATGTCACTGGACTGGTGGCTCAGATGGGTGAATATTCAGGGAAAAAGGATAGACCCCCCATGGCTGCAACAGTTCTATGTTACCCTGCCAAGGTACGGGACATCTCATATTTACCGAACAAACCCCAATTCATCATAGCCTAAAAAACAAAGACAAAGCGCAACCATCAATCATGATAAAGTAACATTTATTGGGCCTTTTTTGTATTTGTAGCCCACAATGATAAAGTGCATGTTTCTGACAACCGCATTTCACCAGGATGAACGCCAAAAAAAATAGGCTATTGGCTAGAACGGTATTTTTCAGCAAAAACAGGCATTACAGGCCACCAAGATACAAATCATCGCTATGGCTGGCAGCTCAGCAAGCCTACCCCTCCACAGCGTCACCTGAAAGCATGACAAACCCACAAACATTTGCACATGTTATAACATTTCAGAGAAAATCTGATTTACAAAAAATGTTTAAACCTAAGGTATAAGAACTAATTCCACCCACATCAGCAGATGGCCCAACCTTTTTTTACATAGACTAAATGGGCAATAAATATCAAAATAGGAGTTAATATCACCATCATTAAATTAATAGAGAAACTTTAAAATGAAAACGGCAAAAAATAATTTCAGAAATTTAAAACCCTAAACTAAATGCAAACCCTGATTAGTATAAAACATTTAACCTCACAAATTAAACACAAAGACAAAAAAAGTGAAAAACACCCAAAGTAACTTCGCAAAACAAAAAAAAAAGTAAACCCAAACCCTGATTACTATAAAGTATAAACCATTTAACCTCACAAAGTAAACATAAACATCAAGAACAACGAACCTAGCCAACAACAATTTTATCCTTGGCAGTAATGATTCGCTCCCAGACGGTCAAGTTTTCTCACACAAGCTAGCCACTTGTGAATGGCTAACCGTAAGAAACTTCAAACAGTCTGGAAACAAATGCAATGAAGATCAGGAGAGTATAGTGTTTCCCCGGCTCGTTATGTCCCAACGAATAAAGAATAATCAAACGAGTAGTGATCGAGAGGATTTGAACGGAAAAGGATTGTGATTGATTATACTAAAAGAAAAAGTATATAAACTACAGGGGCTTAAATGCAAATTAAAGAAAATTAAAAAGATAAATTATATTAAATAAACGCTATCACTATTTGCAAAATGATGTTTTTGATTTTTCTTTTATAAAACTTAAATTAAAAACTACGTGACGTACAAAAGAAAATGTGAACTGAAGCAATATTAATCCTAAAAATATGAAAATGACATTTTTACAAACCTAATGATAAAATAAATTTTATAGAAAAAAGAAAATTATTTTTAAAACTATTTATCTAATTATTATTAATTAAAAACTATTTTTAACTATTTAATAATAGCCTAAAATACAAGAAAATATGAAATAAAGCTAGAAAAATGAAATTATGACTTGGAAAAATCTAAAATAACTAAAGAGAATTTTCAAAACTATTTTTATATTTTTCTGATTATTTTTGTATTTTCTATGAATTAAAAACTATTTAAAACTACTTAAATTGCTTAAAAATACAAATTTAACTAAGAAAAATCTGGAAAAATATTTTTTTGACTTTTTATATTTATCTTAACCTAAGAAAAATGAAAAATTATTTTTTTGAAACTCTTCTGAATTAATTGCAATAAAAGCTAATTAAAAAGACTTAAAAACTGTTTTAAATCAAGAAAAATACCAAACTGACCTAGAAAAATCTGAAAAATTCAAGATAAGTCTAAAATAATATTAAGAATCTAGGAAAAATATAAAAACAGGTGGTTGTGTGCAAGAATATGGAACTGCAATCACAAGTGCTTAAGAATAAGCACTTGTATTAAGCAAATGAAAACAATAAGCTATCAAACTAAAACAGAAGCTATAATATGTTATAACTACTCAAATGCAACTTATTACAACTGCTCTAAACCTCTATTGTGCTTAATGAACAAATTTGATGATTTGAGTATAAGTGCTAAAAACAGGTTTTACCCTCTACTTTGAAGCTTAAGCACAAGCCACCCAATAAGCTGAAAATGAAAACTAGGTGTTGGAACTTAAAGAAGACCTGGCTAGGTGCTTATAAACCAAAAACCAGACCTTGATGAGCTAAACTGAGCTCTCAGGCAAGCCCTGCACAAAACCTGTGCACACTCAGTATACTCTGAGTGTGTACAGGGGATTTGTAACCATTTTGATAAGCTGTTTTAGAGCTTATAAAAAATTTACAAAAATCTGCAAAAATCACAATAAGAAAATAGACCAGTTGAAGTTTAAAAACCCACAATTTCACTTAGTTTGACCCAAGGATGAATCAATGAAAAATCACTCCATTTGGGTGAAAACTGGATTTTTACTCTTTGACTTTTGACAACAGTTTTGATAATTTGACTTTTGTGAGATTTGAAGCCAATTTGTGGACTGATATTAATGTATTATGATGAAATAAAACTAAAGCAAGCTATACCTATGATTTCTAAACACAAAACAAGTGTTTGATTTTTAAAAATCCTAACAGATATGCAGTTAAGACAGATTAAAGGTGAATTTGACTTTAAGCTATCTTAGGTGCAAAATGAAAACTAGTTTGGCTATATTACTACTGAATAGGTCTAGAGCAACAGAGTTTACCCACTGAGCAAGCTTCTATCTCAGGTTAACCCTATGATCCAAACACCATTTAAAACACTGATTTGAACTTAAAACTACACCAACTACTGAACTAGCTTGTCTTATCAATTAAACTCACTCTAATTACCCTAATTAACACTAAATAAACAGGTAAGAACTAATATTAACCACAGATACAGATTATGCAGTGATATTGAAAATGAACTCACATTTATCCTAGCCACTATGGCTTGAGATTAATCAAACACAGAACCACTAGCCTATTTATATCAACCCAAATCACTCTAATTCAACCATTTCCATGCTCTGAAACACCCATAACCATTTCCATTTCAATTTTGAGCTCAGTTTGACTTTCTTTGACCAAAAACCAAAATTGCTTGAAACTTGAATGTGAGCTTACAAAAAGCTATAAGAAGCTTATATAAGCTTGTTTGAGCTTAAAAATAAGCTACTAAGAGCCTGGACATAGGAATTTGAAAATGAAATTTGCAACAGTTAACATAAAATATGAAATGTGAACAAAAACTTGAATTGATACTTGATAATAGTTGCAATACACTGAAATACTTTAGTTTGATATAATTAAGCTTGAAATTACAACTAAGAGTCTATTTAAGACTTAAGAATTAAAAAACGACATACATTTGAAATTTAAACTAAGTGCTACCCTTTCTCTTCCTTCTTCTTGCTTCTTTTATACCCAAAAAGACTTCTCTCACCTCTCTGATTAATTCCCACTTGAAATCAAGGCCATTGGATTGCTTGATAATATCTTGGCCGTTTGATCATGTTTTGGCGCCAAAATTGCTTTTGCCAGTTGGGGCTTGAGTGTTAGGGGGAGGGGTGCATTTAATGTATCTTGGAGGGTTGTTGAGGTTGGGGGAACAAGGTGAGTGGGGGAAGAGCCGGAGGTGTGGGATGTAGAGTGTTGCAGGGATTTGGTGAGGAAGACAGAAAAGGCGCGGGAAAGGGGGGTGTATTTGTTTGACTGGGTAGGAGTATTATTGGAAGGGGTCAAATGGAGGGGGGTCAAAAGGGCTAATGGCAGGGGTTCATGTGGTTTTGACAAGGGTCCAAGGCTTGTATTAATAATCATAGGGACCATTTTGTGCAATTTCTGAAAATCAAGGGACCAAGGCTGCCATATTTGCAAAGTTGCTCCAAGGGACCAAAAGTGACAAGCTCCAATAGTACAAGGACCATACTTGACATTTTCAAATTTCCAAGGACCATTTTTGCAAATTTTTAAACTTGAAGGACCAAATTTGTAATTTCTCAAAACTTTTGACATTTTTCACCAAAGGACTAGTTTTGACAACTTATGATTTTAAAAGGACCTTTGGTGACTTTTCTTTTGAAATAAGTGCTTCAGGGACTATTTCTGACAACTTTTGAAACTTGGGGGACTGAAACTGCCAATTATGCAAACTTAGCTCATTTTTCATCTGATTTTAAACATTTTGCATCCGAAACATATAAAATGCAATTTTGGAATATTTTCGTGATTTTGATGCATTTCGAGCATTTTTAAACGTTTTGCAGTTCAGATTTGACCAAAAATGATGAGTATTTACACACTCATCAGCAGCTAATAAACGTCAACGGTCAAGAGGCGACGATGGGTTTCACCATAAAAGTGGGGATGTCGCTGGACAGGTGGCTCAGATGGGCAAATATTCAGGCAAAAAGGATAGACCCGCCATGGCTGCAACAGTCCGATGTTACCTTGCCAAGATACGAGACATCTCATATTCACCGAAGAAACCCCAATTCATCACAGCCTCCAAAAAGGAACACAAACAGCAACCATCTATCAGGATAAAGTAACATTCATTGACCCTTCTTTGTATTTGCAACCCACAATAATGAAATGCATGTTTCCGACAACCACACTTCACCCGGATGAAGACAAATAAATGTGCGATTATCTGCAACAACATTATTCACTAGAAACGACCATTACAAGCCACCAAGATACAGGTAACTGCTATGGCTGCCAGCTCAGAAAGCCTACCCCACCACAACATCACCTAAAAACATAGGAAACCCACAAACATTTGCAGATGTTATAATATTTCAAAGAAAATCTAATTCACAAAAAGTATTTAAACCTGACATATAATAACTGATCCCACCGACATAAGCAGACGGCATAGTTTTTTTTAACATAGAGTAAATCAACAATAATTATCAAAAGAGGAGTTAATATCACAATCATTAAATTAACACGGAAAGTTAAAAACGCAAAAAGGCCAAACTAATCTCACAAAATTAAAAACCCTAAACCAAATCTAAACCCTAGCTAGTATAAACCATTTAGCCTCAGCAATCAAACATAAACACCACAAAGTGCAAAACACCCAAACTAATTTCGCAAAATAAAGAAACCTTAAGTAAACCCAAACCCTAATTAATACAAACCATTTAACCTGAGAAACTAAACATAAAGACCAAGAATAACGAAGCCAGGCAACAACAAAAGGGAAAAAAACATGCAACCTAGTATCTAACCTTCCAAAAGCAAATGTTAATACAAATAAGCCGTAAAACGTTTATTTATATTTTACGATCTTCTAATGTTTTGTCGATAACAAACGTAAAATCATTTTAACGAAACAAATAAAATACGTACATGGTTTGAGCCAATAGTTTTCTAACACACTTACGTTTTTACATAAAACACTAAAACAAGTATAAGTGATTTTATGACTTAATAATATATGTACAAAAACTAGTGTTTACATATTGGGCAAATATATACATAACTAGTATGTATTATAAATGGGTAGAAACTTAAAGCACTTGACCCATTGACCAAATACATTGAATATAGTTGGGTACAACTCATAACCCATGGAGCTTGACCCATACCATGGAGCTTGATCCATAACCCATAGCATGACATCATGCCTAAGTCATACATGGTTTTAATCCATGGCCCATAGTTTTAATCCATGAACCATGGACTAGATGCATTGCTTCTTGGAGATACATTGTATCTACTTTGATTCCATGATCCATAAACCATGACCCATGACCCAAAACCCATGGGCAAAAGGGAGCGTCCCACGGATCCCCAGTATTGCACTGGACGGATCTTTCAAGTGAGGGATCCGTGGGATCCATGGAACAAAAGATATGTTTCTTCTATAAATAGTGAGCCATTTCTTCCTTTTGGGTTGCCACTCCGACACATACTTTCCCCAAGTATTGTAACTCTCTAACCAATGATCCTAAGGGATCTTTCTATCTAGTTTGTCGTTTGTTTTTGTGTGATTCTCTAAGTTCCTCTTGAAGGCGAGATCGCCACTTCTTGAAGTCGAGAAAGCTCAAGTCCATGAGTTGCCATGCTTCGTCATCATCAAGACTATTGAGGTTCTCTTGTTGATAGTTCTTTCTTTCTCCATAGAAGCGTTATGTTGAAGGCATTAGTGAAGGATGCCGAAAGAGTCAAGATGAAAGCATTAGTGAAAGATGTTTAACGTCCGTGTCATAAGCATTAGTGAAGAATGCTAAAGGAGTCGAGACGAAGGCATTAGTGAAAGGTGCCAAGTGTTCGTATCAAGGGCATTAGTGAAGAATGCCAAGGTCGTATAATCGATGAGGTGCATTGTTATACAAGTAGTGATAGTTTGTTTCCAAGGTTGTTGATATCCTTGATGGTGATGTAATAAGGAGTGGGTCTCCTTTGGGATTAGGTGTTGTGTAGTGTTGGGTAGTAGTTCCTCCATTGTAATGGAACTCTATACTTTGCCTAGTACCGGATAAAGGGTAGGCGACATTGTGGTAGGTATGGTTCACCTTGGTGAAAAGAACCCGGTGGTTAGCCTAGTACCGGAAAAAGAGTAGGCGACGTTGTGAAGGCTTCTCCGCCATAAGGAGTTGGTGTCGTGTAGTGATTACGAACTCTCGAGTAGGTGACTCGGGGAGTGGAGTAGGGCAAGGAAGGTGTCCTTGTAGCCGAGCCACTATAAATACTCGTGTCGTGGTTATGTGCTTCTTACTCTTTATCTTTCATTACACTTTTATATATTTATCTATCAACGTCCAACATACACATCCAAATAGATTGACATAAGTCGATCTAAATATTTTAAAACGAAGTTTTAATTGGTAAAACTATTCAACCCCCCCCCCCTTCTAGTTTTCCACAGCAAAGTTGTCCAAATCTTATCTGGATCAGAAATAATTGCTCGACCTAACTTCAATCAAGAAACTTATACAATATATGGAGCCACTAAAAACATATGTGGAGCAAACAAAGGGCTCACCTGTAGCACAGAACAAATGGCAAAAGGCCATCCAAAAAATCCATATAAAAAAAAGGATTGATGGTACGACAACTGTAGTCGCCTCACAATCGGCTGTACCAACCACGAAATTCACTCCATTCGGAGCAAAAAATCGCCGGATAATTTTCTGTGGGAACACTTGATCGGATTTAAAAGGTAAGCATATGTTGTGAGTGAGGATGAATAGCCAACGATTCATGTAGGCTAAAGCAAAAAGACCACGCGGCCCAAGGAAAAACAAAAAAACTCACGTTACTACTCATAAGAAGTGATGGATCGATATACTTTAATCAAACTAACTTAACTAGCTTGTTAAGGTTTAATAACCTCGGATAAATCCTAAGTTATTAACAAAGAAACACTGAGCAATATTTATCAAGTACGCGGAATTTACTTAACAAAGCTAAGAAGAATATCCTTTTATTATAAACTCTAAATCTGCTTATTATGCAGGTACTCTAATACAACTCTAAGATAATCGAACTTCTCTCTCTAAAACTCTAAACAACTTGTGAATTCGTAAACTCTAAAACTCATAGACTCATATCTCTAATGCCAAACTAGGAGTCCTTTTATAGGCTCAAGGATATCCTAGTCGGTTTACAATTGATAACCTTGTACGACAAGTAATCTAAACATAGAATACAATACGT
The DNA here is from genome assembly GCA_910596185.1 of Chrysanthemum makinoi. Lineage (NCBI taxonomy): Eukaryota > Viridiplantae > Streptophyta > Magnoliopsida > Asterales > Asteraceae > Chrysanthemum > Chrysanthemum makinoi. The sequence continues at coordinate 177,833,897 of OU343224.1, forward strand.
TCCATAAACGAATAACTTTTTGTTCTTACAAGACTTTCACTTTTAGGTGCAGATTTTGACTTTGTCTTTAGCAAGACTTTGACTCTTTGACTTGTTCCAAGATTTTACAGCTTACAAGATTTTCATATCTTCAAGATTTCATGTCTTCAGCACTTTCATATCCCAACAATCCTCCCCTAACTTGAATTCTACTTGCTTGACTTCAAGTTCCTTTGTGAATATATCTTTAACAGCTTCATCTTTAAGGACATATTGTTTCTTAGTCTTTTCAATATATCTTTATAGTGTCTGTGCTTGTCAAAGTATCTCTTAGAATTGTTCTTTCTCAGCAGCATCCAAAGAAGCTCCATCTTTTCATGTTAACATAGTTCAGCTTCTGCAATCCTTTATACCCTTGACCTTTCAAATATGTCGTCATAGCATTCCTGTCCTTAGCTAAATTAGGTCTTCTAGGCATATATCTAACAGGGGTAGGTGATTGTAATGGCTCATCAGCTTCAGCATTTAATTGCTCTTGCAACTTCTTAGCCGCTTCTCTACTTTGAGCTTCTTCAGCTTCTTGAGCTGCTCTATCTTTAGCATTTAATTCTTCTTGAAGCTTTCTAGCTGCAGCTTCATTCCTAGCAACTTCAATTTCTCTAATTTCTGCTAGAGTAAGTTTCTTCTTCTTTACTTCTACTAAAACACCTTTCCCTTTATCCTTAGGATCAATTGCAGGTTGAGAAGTTCTTTGTTGTTCATCTTCTTGCACTTCTCTAATAGTAACACCACCTCTAGGTTGTGATAAATCTTGAAAAATTGTAGCAATGAACTCATCATCACTTTCAGAATGAATTGGTTTGAGAATAGCTTCCTCCTCTTCTTGTATAACAGTTGTAGAAGGACCAGCTTCCTCTTCAAAATTCAAGACTCTTGGAGTTATTACCTCTTGTCTAAAAATACTTTGTTGTTGAAGAGCAATACTTTGTTGTTCAGTACTTTGTTGTTCAGTACCTTGAACTTGTTCAGCTTGTTCATCAGTACTTTCAGGTTCTTTCTCCTTTTCAACATCTTCTTTCAAATTATCTTTGTCTAAATTCCTCCCCAAGTTGATACGAAGATTGTTGATAGACCTTTTGGCGTTTGCGTTGTCGAGACTGCTTTTGTGCCTTTTTCTTGGATTTAACCCAGATGCGAAATTCTTCAACTAATGGCCACACAAAAATCTTTAGCCTTCTAAACTTCATTTTTAATTTCTTTATCTGGTTGGCTTGAACCTCAGTAGTCTTTTTCAACTTGACCAACTCCCGTGTCAAAACATAGTTATCCAATGTAATTTCATCAGGAGGTATGGTATGTGTATCCTCTCCTTGAATAGGTGAATGAGCCTCTGGATGAGAAACAGGAACAGACCCTTGTGGAGATGGAGAAGGTGAAACTGCAACATTTTCTTGATGTTCAGTACTAGGAGAAGCAGCACCTTGTAGAGATGCAGTACCTTCGTTTGGTGTAGCCTGTGAAGAAGCAAGACTTGCGAAGCAAGACCTTCAGATGCAAGTACTGCAGATGCAGACCTTCAAGAGTCTCATCACCTCCGTACGCTCTAACACCTGAACAACATCCATCATTGAAGTAGTTAAAGGAGTATCTTGACCCCTGGATAAAACACTCCTTTTTGCCATAAAGGTAAAAATCTTCGATTGTTGAACAACAACAGGCAATAAAGGTGTAGGTTTTGGCACATCAGAAAGTTGCTTGTTCAAGAAAACCTGTATAAACCTTGGGTACATAAGCCAAGTAGAACCATGTGAGATATGTGAGAGCATGCCATCTAGTATTAGCCTTGAGAAGTTAAAAACTCTATATGTAGCTAACCCAACCATAGCAGATGCTATATTTGACCCAAACTGCTCCCAAGAGGTACTCTTAGCACTTATGCAATGTAGCAGCACATGAACCAAAAACTTCCAATTCGGACAAAATAATTGCTTTCGAAACGTCTGTTCATTCAAAGATCCCTCATAACCAATATGTCGAAAAGTATCCCATATCAAGTGTTTATCAAACCTTATAGCCCCATCTGCATCATTGAACAATAAATCTTCTCGAATGGAGGCTTCAGAAATCTTAACAGTTCTGCCAGAATCGTTGATCGAATATAATATTCATCATTCTCCATGTTTTCTCTAGCATTAGCCCAAAACTCTTGAATCCAGGGCTCAATTATATCCGGCTCCACTAAAAGAGCATAACCGATAGGCGAACCAGTAAGATAATCAATTATATCATGAAAAGTATATTCAGCATCAGCCTTATCCAAATTAGCGACCATATTATGCTTTGAAACAGTAGGACGATTCGCCATTGTTGATTATGAACGCACAAAAGAGTTGTAATCGAAGAATATGAATATAAAGAGAGAAAGATGGAAAAGATTCTAATGTATCAATATGAGAGGGAAAATTGGAAAGTAGGTATTTATAGGTGAGATTTGAAAAGTCACAGCCTAAAATAACATTGTTACCGTTAGCATTAATTACCCCTCAAGATATCCGTTGGAACAGTACTTTAATAAGACAAACAAGATTTCCACGTAAGCAGACTTTCCAAGCAGCTTTCCCAAGCAGTACTTTCACGAAAAACAGGACTTTTCCAATTTCTTCAGTATCAACTAAGTATACTTAACTATCCTCTCCGCAAGCATGACACAGGACTATACAAAGACTAAATAGTCCTCCCCTTAAATGTGGCTCAGTAGTTAATCATGCCAATGCTCACCACCAAGTGAGTTAATCTAGAAACATCAAAACCTTTGGTGAGTAAGTCAGCTACATTATCATCTGTGTGAACCTTAATCACATTAATAAGCCTGTGCTCATAACAATCTCTGATAAAGTGATGCCTAATCTGTATGTGTTTGGTCTTGGAATGATAAACTGGATTCTTCACAATACAAATAGTACTCTCATTATCAATGTTAATAGGAGTATTCTTGAAATTGAATCCATAGTCCAAGAGCTGATTTTGCATCCACAAAACTTGTCCACAATAGCTTGCAGCAGCTACATATTCACTTCAAGAGAGGATGTTGCTGCAATTGTTTGTTTCTTGCATTGCCTGTGAGACTAATCTTCTTCCAAGATATTGGCATCCTCCAGTGGTTGATCTTCTATCATAGTTATCACCTGCATAATCACTATCTGAAAAAGCTTCTAAGTGAAAAGGTTACTCTTTTGGATACCACAACCCCAACTTTGGTTGTTGCTTTAAATAACAAAAGATTCTCTTTACTGCATTCATGTGAGAGATCTTTGGTGAGACTTGATATCTAGCACATAGACAAACTGCAAACATAATATCAGGCCTTGATGCAGTGAGATACATAAGAGAGCCAATCATGGATCTATAAAGCTTAACTTCAACACGTTGTCCATCTTCATCTTTGCCTAATGAATTGATAGATTTAATAGGTGTAGTAACAGTCTTCATATCATCAAAATTGAACTTCTTAAGTATGTCTGTAACATACTTGTCTTGACTGATAAAAATACCTTCCTTTGACTGTTTAACCTGAAGTCCTAAAAAGAAAGTCAACTCTCCCATTGAACTCATTTGAAATTCCTTCTGCATCAGCTGCTCAAACTCCTTAACCATGGACTTTTTGGTAGCCCCAAAGATAATATCATCAACATAAACTTGAACTAACATGATATCTTTCTTGTCTCTCTTGATAAACAAAGTCTTGTCAATAGCTCCCCTTCTATATCCATGTTGCAATAAGAATGTGGAGAGTCTCTCATACCAAGCTCTAGGTGCTTGATGAAGGCCATAAAGAGCCTTAACCACCTTGTAGACTTTGTTTGGATGTTTAGGATCTTCAAAACCAGGAGGTTGTTTGACATAAACTTCCTCTGTAATCTTGCCATATAAAAAGGCACTCTTGACATCCATCTGGTAAACTTGAAATCCCATATAAGAAGCAAAAGCAAGAAATATTCTAATAGCTTCTATCCTTGCTACAGGAGCAAACACTTCATCATAATCCACTCCTTCTTCTTGTCTATATCCTTGAGCTACTAACCTTGCCTTATTTTTGATAACATTACCTCTTTCATCTCTTTTGACCCTAAAAACCCATCTGGTTCCAATAACTCTCTTCCCATCTGGAAGATCACATAAAACCCAAACCTCTTGAAGTTTAAATTGAAGAAGTTCTTCTTGCATAGCTTCAACCCAGCTTTCTTTAGTCAAAGCTTGAGCAATATTCTTGGGTTCTTCTTGAGAGATAAAACAAGTAAATAAGCAGGTTTGATGGTCCTTATGATTCAGATTGTTTTGTTTATACACAAAGCTAAGTAAGGCATTGTGAGATGTAGAAAAAGTCTTAGCTTTGTGTCTAGTCATCACTCCAGAAGTAGAAGGACCAATGATTTGATCAGAAGGATGATCCTTATGAGTTCTTAAGTTTGGAGACTGTGGAACTCCATAAGTATCCTCCAAATTAGTAACATCAGCACCTTCATTGGAATTTGATAAAATACCTTCATCCTCAAATTCATCATCAGTATCTTCTAAGGCAGGCATGGTATGAGCATCCAAATCATCTAAAGTACTGTCAACAGGTGCAGCAGTACTTTGTTCGAAAGTACTGCCCAAAGTATCGTGAGAGTATTCTCAGCCTCGTTCTTCTTCTTTGCCTCTTCATAAGCTCTCCTTTGTTCATCAGTGTAGGAATGTGCTAAAACATCTTGAAGAAGCATCTGATTAAGTTCCTCTTGAATAGTTTGATCCTCAGCAGATAAAGAAGATTCGAGCAACAAAGATTTGTTGTGGGGCAACAGACTTTGTTGTGGAACTACAGACTTTGTTTTGGACTAACAGATCTTTATCGAAAACAAAGATCGGTCTAATATGAACTCCATGAACAACATATTGTAGATCTTCTCCACTTTGCACTGGTTGATTTTCTTCTCTAACAAGTACATAGTTCATAGATGGAGTTAAAACCTCAAGATCAAACATCCAATCACGACCTTTACCTTTCTCATTGTCTTGATCTTCTAAAAACTCAACATGAAGACAATCTTGAACCTTCTTAGTAACTTTGTTGTATACTCTAAAGCCCTTAATGTTAGTGCAATAACCCAATAAGTATCCTTCTTCTGACTTGCCATCAAACTTCCCCAGATTATCAATAGTGCTTAAAATAGTAAGTGGGCATCCAAAAGGTTTCATAAAACGAATGTTGGGTTTATTGCCCATCAGCACTTCATAAGGTGTCTTCATCTCGTGGTTTGGTAATCGAGACTCATAAGTACATAGCAAGCAGATTACAGCCTTAACTGAATAGGTAGATGAGAATCTGCTAACATTGTTCTTGCTGCTTCAATCAAAGTTCTATTCTTCCTTTCTCGCAACACCATTCGTTGTGGTGTTCTTGCAATACTAAACTCCCTTTTATGCCTTTGTTTGCACAAAATTCATCCATAAGTTTGTTCTTGAATTCAGTCCCATTGTCACATCGAATACCTCTAACCTTGAGTCTCAATTGGTTTTCAAGAGCTATAATCAGTCTCGAATTGCATCAAAAGTATCATCTTTAAAACCCAAGAAAAATACCCAACTGAATCTACTGCAATGATTTGTTACAACTAAGCAAGATTTTTCTTGTTTAAACTTGCCAGAAACAGTCCAAACAAATCCATATGTAAAATCTCCAAGGGTTCTCTAATAGTTCTCTCCTCAAGCTTCTTGCAGGAAGCTTTATGTTGTTTACCCTTCTTGCATGCCAAACAGGATTGATCATTCTTGTAAGTCTTTGAAGGTAAACCTCTAACTAGATTGCCTTTGACCAGTTTGTTGATATTCTTGAAGTTAACATGGCCCAATCTTCTATGCCATTGATGTGCCTCTTCAGATGTTGCTTTAGCCACCAAACATGTGGCTCTTCCATAGGAATGTAGACTCTTCATGTCTAAACTATACACATCATTTGTCCTTGGTACTCGAAGAACTACTAATTCATCATCAACAAGCTTAAAGTCAGAGGAAAGGATAAGGCATTCTGTGTCAGTGAATAACACAGGATGCTTTTTATCACAGATTTGTGATACTGACAATAGATTGAACTTTAACTCCTTCACATATCTAACATTCTCAAAATCTATAAGCCATGCTTTGATAGTCCCTTTTCCAGTAATCTTTCCTCCATTGGGATCATTCCCAAATGCAACTCTTCCTCCACTAATCTTCCTAAAATCAGACAGGATCTCTTTGTCTCATGTCATACTGCCAGAGCAACCACTATCCACAATAAGATGATCTTTAAGCTCCTCTTCTGGGTTGCCCTGCACACAAAGAAAAGAGTTGGAAACTTTTAGGAACCCAAGCCATTACTGACTTGTGTTCCCCTTGTGGAGTTAGAAACTCAAATTCTTTGAGTATGTAATTTCCACTATCTTTCAAATGATGATCCAGAATTATCTTTTGATCTTTAGCATGTGGATTTTCAAAACTTTCAGATTTTTCAACACAAATCTCTTTTTCTTTCATCGCAAAAACATCTGATTCACTTTTGGTTGAAAGTACTGTCTGTCCCTCTGCAGTACTTTCCCTCTTAACCCATTCTGTTTTAACACTTGGTTCCTGCGATCTAAATCTCCTATGTGAATTGTAATACCTTCTAGGTTGATAGTGAGATCTCCTAGGATTCCTATACCAAGTAGTGTGATCAGAACCTTGTTTTGGCTGAGCAGTACTTTGAGAAAGTACTGGTTCAGAATTGACAGTACTTTGGAAAGTACTGTGAGATACTGAAGGTTTTGAAAAAGATCTTCGCTGATGTGAGTATCTATGATCCGGTGAGGAATTTCTGTGATTGATCCTATTTGAATTATTCAAAACTGGTTTATGCTCTCTAGGTTTCTGGTTGACAGTCCTGTTCTTTGGAAATTTTCTAAGGTATTCTGAGTGATGTTCACAATCTTTAATTAGATGAGTGGGACTAAAACACACAAAACACAATTTCTGACCCATACTGTCAAAGTGACATCTTCTATGTCTATGCCCAAAAGTATTTTTCCTTCTTGGTGAATGATTAAACCTATTTTGACCAAAATTATCCCAAAAAGGTTTAGCAGTACTGTTTTGAAAAGGTATTGAAGAAGGTACTGTCTGTGAAGCAGTACTTTGATTTGAAGGTACTGCTTGATTTTGAACATTGTTTTCAACAGGTTCTTTGGGTTTGTCAGACCTAGATTGAGCTACAAGCTTTTTCCTAAACTCAAGACTATCTACTCCAAAACGAGAAACATCAGGCCTAGGGGGTTGATGAATGCCAGTGGGATGGGGAACAGCATGATAATCATTAGCTTTCTTATATTCAGGAGGTGAGTCACTTATTGAACCATCATTACTAGATGTATCTACATAATTAATGAGTTCTTCATCACTAGTGGTTATATCCTCATACTCACCTTCATCCCGATTACTAGATTGGTTTTCTTCTATCTTACTAAAATCCATTCCAAAACCTAATCCATTTTTAAGGTAGGCTCTTTTGCTTTTTGAACATAAGAAACATGTGACACCAGCTTCACCCCAAGCAGCGAACTTAGCTAACAATTCATCTCTTTCCTTAGTTAATTTCTCAATTTCAGCAATTTTACAGTTTAATTTCCATTCACTTAGTTTTAACTGGTAATCCTGTTGTTCATAGTTTTCAGCCCAAGCTACTTCATTAGTTTCATGTGCTAAGATCTTGGCTTCCATAGATTCTAAGGTTATTTGATAACCGCTACCTCGCACCTAGCCTTAACACAATTATCTCTCAATCACATAACTGCTAAGTAATTTATGATAAAAATCATAGCAATTTGAGCATACCTCCGAGATAGGAGATTGATTTGGTGAAGTAGCCACCAATGCAAGTTGAACAGTATCATCTTCACTTTCCTTGCTCCAATCAAATCCTCCAAAGCCATCGCAGATTCCAAAACAGATGTTCAGTTCTTCAAAAAACAGTGCTCCAATCCAATGCTTCTACTGAAGCTTCAATTTCTTCTTCCACTGCAACCATGCAATAAGTCACTGGTTCATCATCAAACTCTTCACTCCAGTCAACTTCTGATAACTTCTCTTGAGCAACCAAAGCCTTTGTTTCAATAATTGGAATTTCCTTAAGCTCAAGTTTTGGCTTTTCAGATGTCCTGTTTGCTTGATACTTAGCAAACCTGCACTCCCTTGCAAAGTGACTGTGCTTTTGACAATTGAAACATTCAATTTTAGATTTGTTAAAAGTTATGCCCTGTTTTGGTTTGAAATCAATGCTTTTGCCTGTCTTCTTCATGTACTTTTGATCCTTGCAGTGATCATAGCAACTTGCCACCTGATATCAATTTCTTTAAGTGCATCTTCTTCAACTGTGCTAGATCTTCTTCATAAGTGACAGGTAAACTAGCTTGTTGTGCAAAGAAGGAGCACATAACTTCATCTGAGGCCATAGTGGTAGTTGGTGGGGCCTGTTGAACATATGAAGGGGGTGTATAGACAGCAGTACTTTGAGAAACAGTACTTTGGGGAGAAGCAGTACTTTTAATGGAAGTACTGGCCTTCTTTTCAGATGATAGAAAAGCAATACTGTGTGACTTAGAACTTGGTTGACCACTCATCTCATGCTCATACACCTTAAGTTGATGATAGAGATCATCAAAGTCCATGACATCCAAACCTTGTTGTCCTCTTATCATTGTTGCAATTACATGCCATGAAGATGGCAAACTCCTTAAAAATTTCAAATTAGCATCCTCAACTGATACTTCTGCCTTGTATAGCTCCAACATGTTGAGAAGATTCGGAAACCTATCATATGCAGCATCAAGACTCTCTCTTTCACCAACTGTAAAAGTTTCAAACTGTTGCTTCAAAGCAAATTTCGGCATCTTTTTAGAGGCTTCATTCCCTCCAAATCTGGTCTTGAGAGCAGCCCAGAGCTGCTTAGCATCTTTAGCATCATGAAATTTAAGAAGATGACCATCTGGGATGGCAGATAATAGAATATTCAGTGCCTTTTCTTGATTCCTTAGGGTTGCTGCTGGTAAAACTGGTTTAGGTGCCTTGGGTTGTCCAGGAATATCAATGGGTTCTAGAACAACTTCATTCCCATTCACAATTACATTCCATAGAGCATGGTCTGTAATGGCAATGTAATGCCTCATCTTCATGCACCAGAGATCATATTCTCCTTCTTGATTATTGGAATTCTGAGTGAGGTGATTGAGGGTGGTGGAAAGCTTCACGACATCTTGAATTTTTGTTGAAGTAGGGTTTCTTCCTAGTCAGAGTTTCCACACAAGCTCTGATACCACTTGATGGATCGATATACTTTAATCAAACTAACTTAACTAGCTTGTTAAGGTTTAATAACCTCGGATAAATCCTAAGTTATTAACAAAGAAACACTGAGCAATCTTTATCAAGTACGCGGAATTTACTTAACAAAGCTAAGAAGAATATCCTTTTATTATAAACTCTAAATCTGCTTATTATGCAGATACTCTAATACAACTCTAAGATAATCGAACTTCTCTCTAAAACTCTAAACAACTTGTGAATTCGTAAACTCTAAAACTCATAGACTCATATCTCTAATGCCAAACTAGGAGTCCTTTTATAGGCTCAAGGATATCCTAGTCGGTTTACAATTGATAACCTTGTACGACAAGTAATCTAAACATAGAATACAATACTTTCCATAAACGAATAACAGTTCTTTTGTTCTTACAGTACTTTGACTTTTAGGTGCAGTACTTTGACTTTGTCTTTAACAGTACTTTGACTCTTTGACTTGTTCCAGTACTTTACAGCTTACAGTACTTTCATATCTTCAGTACTTTCATGTCTTCAGCACTTTCATATCCCAACAAGAAGGCCCAATAAATGTAATATAGTAGGAATAGCAATATAAAGGAGTCTTTGGCAAATGCGGTTCCAAATTGTCTGCGATATTGTCATTTACCCCCAAAGAAGCACCCACTGATGCATAGCCCACCCGTGTATGACCACTATAATATAAAGGCATCTGTTGGCTTGTATTGCGTATGCCTTGCTCCTGAACAACACCTGCAAACGAAAAAACAACATAACTGTATCAATGTTCTGAGAATAATCCTGACAATAACTGTAACTCAATAGACAACAAATAACAAAACAAGCAGCCTACCCTTGCCACAGCAATTGTTTGGTGCAACGACAGACTGAGACGCATACGGTTGACAGGCGGACACAACGGGTGCAATGACCTCACACGTTCGACATCCAGTAAACCCATGTATATTTGCAACATTGTTTTGTATGAGGTTTTCAAATGGCCGGCTGCAAATGTTTTGAGAGCCAGGTATAGTTTTTGAATTCATATTTATATAAAACAGCGCGTAAACAAATGAGAAAGACAGGACCCATAAAATCAAATCAGAACTATTAACATTTTTTAAATAGTTATGGTGAGCAACAAAAGAATCAGCAAGAAATATTTTGGAAAGACAGAAGATGAGGAAAAGGCGCCCAAAGAAAAATAGAACAAAGTTAGCAGATGCGAACACAAAAACAAAAGGAAAAAAAAAAAAAACTTAAGAGAGGCAACTAACAAAAAGGTAGAAATCATTAAATGAAGATAGCATTCAATTCCAAAGACCCATTGAACCAAAATGCAACCCCAAATCTACATATCAACATTCAAGCACTCTAACAACTAAACATAACAAACCTAGAATAAAAGAAACTAACATAAAGCAGCCTAATCATCATTCACCTAACCCAACAACAACCACCCAACTCAATCGCAAAAATTAACGAAACCCAAAGATAAATCTCAACGAAAACAGTGAAAAATTACTAAAATTCAACCCCAAATCCGCATATCAACATTCAAGGAGTGTAACAACTAAACATAACAAAGAGACAATAAAAGGAACGAACATAAAGCAGCCTAATCACCATTTACCTAACCCAACAATAACAAGCCAACTCAATCGCAAAAATTAACGAAACCCAGCATAAACCTCAACCAAAACAGTAAAAAATTAAAGGAAAAAAACCAAACCTAGTATCAAATGGCGCAAAGAGTAAAGTCGCCATTTTTTTCAGCACAAATAATTGATCTACCTAACTTCAACCACAACAATCAGACAATATATGAAGGCAAACAAAAAAGATGTAGAGGAAAAATAACATGCACTGTAGCAAGGAACAAATGGCAAGAGGGCATCCACAAAATCAACATAAAAAAATAATTTATGCTACGAAGAACAGTAGCCCCCTTACAATCGCCTGTAGCAACCACAAAATTCATTCCCTTTGGAGCCAAAAATCGCCGGATAATTTTCTGGAGGCACACCCGATCGGATCTAAAAGGTAAGCGTATGTTGTGAGTGAGGATGAATAGCCACCGGTTCGGGTAGGCTAAAGCAAATAACCCACGAGGCTCGTGAAAAAATAAAAAAACCCAAGTTACTATTCATAAGAGGCCCAATAAATATAATATAGTAAAAATAGCTCTACAAACATGATATACATGGCATGAGTCCTTTATTACAAGAATGACACTAAAATCAAAAGGTATTTTATAAAACGAGCTTAAACAAAAATCATACTCAATTTAACAAGTGGATGTGCAAAAAAAGGGGTAACATGAAGATACCAACAAGCGGTTCTTAGAAAAACATTAGTCGAAAAGCGGTTTTTAGAGAAGCGTTGTAACTTTAACCAATACTAGCTAAAAAGATAAAACCGCTTCAAACACAGTTTATTGAATAAAAGCTATTCGCCATCAAATATTGATCGAAACTGGACACCGTTGCGGCTAGGCACGGATCAACTAATAAAAATATAAGAAGTTACGATAACTTCACTAATAATAGCCGTGTATCTGCGCCTAGCGGCATCGGTGTATAGTTTTCGACAAAGTCCGGTTACTTTAAAATATATGTGTGTAAGGTGTTCGTCCTTGTGTGGATTGTATTTTTAAGATTAACTCCTTTTTACGAAAAGCATATTTTGGTGCGAACAAAAGTTGCGATGGAGAAGATTGTGGTTCGTGGCGGTAAAATTCATGGTCACCATCATCTATGTCATTCTTTCGTAAAAGTTTTGTTAAGAAAAACGTATAAATTACCAACAGTCGCTCACCACAAATTTAGTCACATGATACCCGCCGCCGCATTGCGCGGGTACCCTGCTAGTATATATTAACACATAAAAGTTCATTACAAATTAAAGGAAGAAGTCTTCCCCAATCTAAGAATTAATTATGTATTTATAGTAACCGGGTGTCAAATATACCGCAACTTATAACTATAAATTAAATCACTTTAATTTTGCATATTAAATCATTTAACAATTAACCAAGAGTCTATATCAAATATCAAGAACCATCATCCGTGATGAAAACATGCACGTTTTCACTATGGATATCAAATTAGACAATTAAAATATGGCAACGAAATCAAATAACATCATATTACAATAATCATACTTAACAATTCGCATAAATTGCATACACCATAAGGTTTGTATCTACTAATTTTATAACCCTTGAAGCATGAATCTTTTTACATTAAAAACGCCCAAATGGCTTAATAAAATTAAACATCAACTAATAAATCATAGGTTATATCCAATTTCACATTTATGTAATCACAAACACTATAATTATGCTTGTGATGCCACTGTTGTAATTTTTAACCGTATTAACACTTAATACTAAAACAAATAATCACACGAGTATGCAACGGAAGATTAAGATCAAGCATAGTATAAGTAATTAACATAAGTTCAAGAACATGTACCTTTTAGCAATTAAAAGCAAACGAACAATGTTCTTGAATATTTGCGTGTGAATAAATCTAACACACGAACCACCAAAGATCAAAGTATGATCTTCTCCACATAAACACATGCACAATATGTTCTTAGCAAACGATTAAGTATGCTAGTGCTAGTAGTGAAAAGCAAGCAAACGTCTTGATCTTGAACAAACAAAAACCCGAAACCTTTTCTGTGTTGTTAAAGCTCAATCAACCCACGAACAAATCAAAACCCAAAAACCCTTTGTGGGTTTTATATCAAATCGACCAAAGAACCAAATAAAACCGTAAACCCTCTGTGGGTTTTGTATCCGATCGACCAAAGAACAAAACAAACGGAAACCTTTGAGGCTTTTGGTATTCGGTCGAGCAATACAAAGAGAGGAAGAAAGCTTTTAGGATTTTAGGAATAATAATGAAAGTGTAGAGAATAAAGACCCTAGGCCTCATTATATATGTTAGGATTACTTGGCTTGCAAGCCAAGCAATCCCAAAACTCCTACAACAACAACACCGACTGGTCTACGCCAAAAAGTGATTTGTAGTTTCTTTTTTCTCGGTTTAGCATTTAGGTCCTCTAACTATCATCTAACAATTATTATTTAATTAAAACATTATAGCTTTTCACTAGTTTAATCGTTCTACGTATTAACTTGTGTGTTCCCGTAAGCTCACGTGTTTTCTAGACATACGATATTTGATCATGGACATATCCCAACAGCTCCCACTTGAACATGTTTCAAATAACGTAATAATATTCGTGAGCATCTAGCAATACGCCAATGCTCGTAGAAACACGTGAGTGTTGTTTCGTAAGGTCACAGTTAAATGATTCATCATTTATTATTCTTTTGTTTCAGATACCATGTTAAATATGTATATGAACAGAGTCATTTGGAAGATAAATAGCAAAAGATGTATTTGAAAAGCTAAAATGTACCAATAAATTGCTTGTGTTAAAATATAATTTCCTTCTTGGATAATAAAAGTAAAAAGTGAAACCAATTGGTCAACGTTAAATTGAGATTAATCTTATCAAAAAGAAAACGAAAAGATGCAAATGACCTTATAAGTTTTATTTTATTTTATTTTAGTTTTCTTTTTTTTCCTTTTTTTTAACCTAAATGTTAAATAACGTTATATTTTGATAATTGTTGGTTTTTACAATTAAAAACCCAACCTTTTAAAAAAGGGTTAATCTTTAATCCACTTTTGTGGATTTAAATGTAAAATTCTAATCCTATAATCTTTAATGAATCTTTAAATTTGAAAAATACCACATTTCCTTTAAGCTTTTAAGAAAAAATAAGTACGGGGATTTTTTTATCTAATGAGTTATCCTTATTAGATGAAACATAAGTAACCAACTAACTATAAACATCTTAGGGCATGCTTGGTAGAGGGTTATTGGGGATAAGAAATGAGAAAAATACTGAATAAAGGTGGTTGGTAAAGTATAATGCAATGACCTATTACTCAATAGTGGGTAATGGTAACATCTTAGGGCATGCTTAGGGCATGCTTGGTAGAGGGTTATTGGGGATAAGAAATGAGAAAAATACTGAATAAAGGTGGTTGGTAAAGTATAATGCAATGACCTATTACTCAATAGTGGGTAATGGGCCATTACCCAATAAATTAGGTGATTGCTTTTTTCTTTCCCTTTCCTTTTCCCCACTATTATCATTGTCTTTCTCTTTTCTGAGTTTGAACCAAGCACACTCTTAGTGTTTGGTTTGTTTAAAAAAAGGAAAAACCGAATGTGTACCATTTATTCGATAACATGTACCGGTATCTCAGAAATTTCGTTGGTACATTACCAGTATACATTTTTATGGAATTGATTTGCACACTTTTAAAAATGATTGAGACACTTTATTTGTGCATTAAATACTTGTACAATATTAATATTGTGCTTCAGCTGTTTGTACATATGAGTGTCTCAATAATATTTTGGATTGTGCAAATCACCTCTCCATTTTTATGCTTAGGAAAAAATGGTACCGCTAATTTGGTATTGATTCGGTACGGAATTTGTACTGAGCTCATGCCTAACTTCATTAATGGTAACTAGCAGGGTACCTGTGCGTGTAGCAATAGGTACCATGTGATTAAAGTTTAGGAGCCAATATTTTAGTCCAACTCAGTTCACCCGTTTTTACTGGTTCCGACTGGTTCTTTCCGTTTCATTTTTTAACGACTTTTATTGGCGAGCCGAACCAATGGCTACGTCGGATTCCGGTTGAACCAGTTGGTCCGATCCGGTACCATCAACTTGTTAGCATATAAATTATATAAAGTTTTGTGTGTTTTATTTGTTTGTGCAATAGTAACATGTATTTTTTATGATAAGAATGCTTTAAAATTATAATAATTAGTGTGTTTAATCTTGTATTCTTAATTTTAAGATTTTGATATGTGTGTTTAATTGATTTGTACAAAAAGCTTTTATATGTTGTATATCTTAATTTTTAAGACTTTTGATATTTAATGTGCTTAATGTTATGAAATTAAGTTTTAGAGATATTTAATGTTTCAAAATTGTGTTTAATTTACATGTATATTTTGCTTTATTAGTTGTATTGTTTAATTTTAAGATTAGTCATTTAATGTTTGAAAAGTCTTTTGTGCTTTATAAGATAGTCAGGTTACGTGCTTTTAAATACCCTTATCATCTACAAATGATTTCAATAGTTTAATTTAAATAATAATATCAACCTCGAGACAATGTCAACTGAACAATGTCAAAAATCCTTCGTCCAGTAAAACCACGTACGTGCATGAGAATATTAACCAGTTATAAAGTTAATATTCTCATGTACGTACGTGTTTTTACTGGACAAAGGATTTTTTACTGGATGGAGGATTTTAATAGTTTAATTTAAGGGGCAATTTCATATCTCCCCTCATTTTTATTGAAAATTTCATATATACCCAAACATGCATAAAAATCATTGTACATTATGCATTACATACTTGCATTTTGGGTATATATGAAATTTATCTTGAAAGTAGGGTGATATATGAAATTAATCCTTCATTTAAATAACAACATCAAACTCGAGACAATGTCAACTAAACAATGTCAAAAATCCTTCATCCACGTACGTGCATGAGAATATTAACCAGTTATAAAGTAAAGCATCAAGAGTGACTTAATATTATTTTAGCCTAACGTTTAAGCAAAAATTTGTTGTCAAACTTTTAGGTAGTCAGATTTCTACTAAATACATGTTAATAGTTGACTATCAAGAGAGTTAACTTCAGGTAGTCAATTTGCAGTTAACACGGTACCATTTTGCCAACCGAATATTGCAAAATTGCATTTCAGTTCTTAGAAGTACGGGAGATATATGTAAAAGTACAAAAAAAAATAGAATACATCCAACAAGCAAGCAGGATTCTTAATAGTTACGCAAAGAAAGAACCAAACTGAGACGAGGTGCCAATCAGAAGTCAAATGTTAAAAGACCAAAGATGATAGATAACTAGTCAACCGTAGACAAACTAAGAATGAGAAATTATCAGTACTACGAGCCAATGTACACCTCGATTAGCGAGAAATTCCACAGATGACATGTCTATTCCCCCTACTGCATGTATCTTCATCTGCACGACCTGCAATGACAATGCATATAAATCAGCAAGCTTAATACCACAACAGAACACTAAGAATTTCAGCTCATAAACAAAAAGTAAAGTAAAGTAACGCCCAATGCCGTCTTCCACGGGTTATGGGTACCCAATACCGTTTCCGGTGTATGGGGGAGGTGAAGATGTAGACAGCCTTACCCCTACCTAAGGTAGAGAGGCTGCTTCCAGTTCTACCAAAGGTAGAAAGGACCTCCGGCCTTTTGTAGGGAGTGAGGATCGAACCCCTGACCTCTCGGTTGAGAGGCAAGGGGTTTTCCAACTGATCCAACCCTACTTGTTAATTTCAGCTCATAAACCCAATATGTAAACTCAACAGATAAACTATGTGTAAACTATGAACCAATTGCCCATCAGGGGTTTTACAATTACATGGACATACATTTAAAAGTAAAGAACATGGACCTAACAATTCCAACCCAACATATTGATGAAGTTTATTTTAGTAGAAAAAAACCAAAATATCGCAAAACGATTACGAGTCAAATATAAATGAACCAAACAGGGAAAAACCTAGTTATATGTTGACGATGTGAATAGAGATAGAGTCACAATTACGAGTCAAACATTCATTTTTCTTAGTTACAAGTTCTCATAACATATTTTTTTTAATCATAACCTTCGACTATTTCCAATTAGATATAGAAAAACTCCATAGATGCAAAGTCAACTTCCTCTACTGCATTTACTTTCATGTTCAGAACGTGAAATGCATATCAGCAAGCTTACTTTTAAGAAACTTATGAGTCCTGTATAATTCTTCGATAGTAGGATGCTAATTAGTCTCAACCATGGTTTTAAATTTATTCGGAGGTGTTACTAAACCAACTTGTTGCTTAGGGCATAAGGTGTTGCAAATTGAAACAAAGCAGCAGAATTTTATTTGGAGCTGTAATCCCAAATTCAGTTTGTAACAAACTGCAAGCTCCTGGCCGGTAAATCTTGTTGAAGCGTTACTACTTACTTTCAACCATTATATTAATAAGCAGAATGCGTGAAGCTCGACATTATATATAGCAACCAATAGTGTCATCAAAGAAGAATACAAGCACATGACTAAAGTATTGGCATCATTTTAAAGTAAGATTTGCTTACAAAGTCCTTGTTACAGAGTACTATGGAGATTTAGGAAATTGTATATTGAAACCAGAAATTTACCTAAACTTTATTAGAATAATCATATGAACCACGAATACATACAACACATAAGTAATGACAGAAACCGAAAATTTACCAACGGAAGTTGAACAGGGAAAAAGGTACAGAAAATAAATTCTCCCATTAAATGAAAACACTAAGCTATTGGTTCTTCTAAACTGCTCAATACCAGGGTTCATTGAAGGTAAGATAGCAGCAAGACATGGGATACGCAAAGACCCACATTTGCATAAGAAACCATACAAGGAAGACCAAGCGAAATAGGATAAATCACAAAAAGCGTACACAAAACTGAACAAGATGAGAAAATCCAAATTAAACGTATCCAGCAGAGTCTAAAGTTACATATAACGACCCATTGAACCACATTCCACATGCTACTTTGTACTGTTTACATGTTGATGCAGCTTTAACATGTTTGGTAGAGGGGAACTAATATTTCGATACGATACCAACTTAGATATTCAAAAATATGATACTTGTAACGATGTACTTTATAATGCAACGAAATAATTCAGTAACTTAACACAATTACTAATAAACTAGCGTAGATTAAACTCTATGGAGGCCGTTCTTTCATTATAATGTAGGCCATAACTTCACATTATATAACTTAAACAGAAAAAATTGCTCCTAAGCAATCAGTTTTGCCACCGAGATACATTCTTAGAATAACAAGAGTTTAGACATATGCTAATGATGCTCGACAACCTACAAGAATCTGAGATCATACCACCTCTATTAACTACAAAGTTGGAGATACAGACCTTAAATGGTCCAAAATGAGAGTTAATACTAACGACCATTGTTTAAAGTTGATTTTAGTTATTATGTCTCTTTGGCCATGGCCCATGGGAGATACAGACCTTAAATGCTCTAAAATGGGCTTCTGATAGAGACCCTTTAGAGTAGGTCAATCTCCCAAGATAAGTAGCTAATTGAGTTAGCAAGTCTCCAAAAAATCAAGAAAGAAACAAGAGTTACAAGACTAAACTTTGATCAATAATCTGTTCTATTTTATTCCATACTTAATGAGAGCTTAAATAACCAAAGAACAAATGCATGATTTCATAATAATGAGTAAACCGAAGTTTAGGACTAAATGAAACATGGGAAACAATTCAATAGTGGTCGATCAATACTAGGCTAAAATTACACATGCACATACACACTAACGTCTATATTGAATTAAAACATGAAATATGTCTTTGGTCTTCGCGCGTCAAATAATGGCAGTTGTCTCCTAAAGACTTGGTCAACATGTTTTTGGAGGCACGTATCAGCTTCACTAAATCATAGCAGCAATAGTTCATACAAGACAGCCTCAATAGAATAACGAAGCAACTAGTGACATGACAACATAAGATACGAAGATCATACCTGATATTAAAAGCTTCATCACACACTAGCAAAAGATGCAGTGAACAGAAAGCTTCTAACAGGAAAATATCTTATTGTGGAAAACATGGACTCCAATTCAGGAAGCTTGTGAAAAGTTTTTAACACGAACTTGTATAGAAGAACCTCTCCATTTACTTTAATCACCATAAATGAATCCTCTTCTCTTTCTCTCAGATCAATACACAAGACTTCAAATGGAGACATACTCGAATGATTAACAGAGTACTTGAACGTCCAAGCAGAATCCCCATTCCCCATCTCATAAACATTCAGCTGATCATGGGAGAGAGTCTTGTCCAAACCAAGAAGAAGCAAACAACCACGCGACTCAAACAACTTGCAGTAAATATCCATGGTTACAGGGAGTTGTATTTGTGTTAGAACAGCGGTTTTAGTCACAAAGTCTAGCTTGTAATGCAAACACTTTTCATAACCATAATATATCCAGTGAATAGCATCATTCGAAAAGATTCCATGTCTAAAATCTCCAGAATGTGTTATGGGTACCGGTAATGGATCCGTGCAACTGCAAACAATACTCCAAATGCCTGTTTCTGAAGAGTAAGTTTGTATTCGAAAGCGATTGTCATGACCAATGCATGTAGCATGCACGACTTTGTAGTGAGGTGATTTGGTAGGATCAAAATCCATACTTGTAAAATCTAAAGTTCCCGGTTTATAATAAAGGGGTTGTGGAAGCATCTTAAACAAATTAATGGTTGGATTGTATACGTAATACTTACGGATGGGAGTTATAACACAGCATAAAAATAACCCATTGCGCGACTGCATAACAATAGCATTAGCATACTCATACTCAGGTTTATAGGTAGTAATTTCCAACCGAGGTCGAATTCTGATATCCAACGACGCGAAACCATATTCATTTAAGATAGAATCACGCATGATACAGAGACCAGAAGGAGGATCAATGATAGGGATTCGGTTCCGACGCTTAATGAAAGCAGCATCTTTAATAAGAGATAACCAGCGTTTGGATACAAATTTAAAAAGAACAAGTGAGATAACAGGTAACCTAACTAAGATTTCACTTAAAAGGTCGTCATCAGACACGACTGTATGCACGGACAAAGGGAGTTCTTCTGTGAAAGACATTTTAATAATAAGGGTTAGGGATACAAATAAAATTACAAACAAGTACAATGCTTAAACAAACACCCCTAACAATATATACTTAACTTAAAAAACTGAAAATCAAAGTAAGCATTAACAATAGATACAATTAACGTTAACATACCAACATCCGCAAGCCGAGGCCTTCCCCTCTTCTTTTGTGGTGTCGGATCAAGAATTGGACCGTATTTTCTAGGCCTCCCTCTTGTTCTCTTTACACTTCCACCACCATCCATGTTGATTGCGCAGATATTAGAGATAATTTGGGGGGAAATTAAGGTTTTTTGTGTGTGTATGTGTGTTTGTTTTGGGATGGAGGGTTGTGTTTGTGTTTATGTTGTGTCAGGTGGTAGGTAGACGAGTTGAACCGAAAAAAAAAAGTCATAAAAAAAAAGAGTAAATAAGAGAGGGAGGTTAATTGAGCTAACTTACTAATTCATCTGACTAATTTGATGGTAACAAAGATCATATGGCAAAATCAATAGTAAATAAGAGGAGTGAGAATAAATGGAATATGTATGTCATTAAATAAATAGATTAGGCATGAAATTGGTCACATGAATTAGGCATCTTAATCATTTTCTTTATTGATTACTCAAGTTCACGAGTTATTAAATGGGTTACTCCATTTTTAAAATAGGGAAGTGCTATTTAGACTTACAACACATGTTTAAATATATGTTTAATGCATAAATCATTTATATAATTGTATTATATAAATATTTTTTTTCTAAATTCTCATCAATTATTTTTTAAATCAACAAATCAAATTATTATGTACATTTGTAAGCATGATTAGTAAACATAACAATCATTTTTCTTTAAAATTACGGAGTATTACACTATAGTTACTCCCAAGGTGGGCCTATCGGTTGATATCTCGTATACCATCTCCACGTAGGCTGATACATATTTCAGTTCAAAGAAGTTACTAAGATTGAGAAAATGTTCGCCTAATTTACTAAAATTTCATAAACGAGGTGATGAACTACAACTATTTAATTTGCTATAGGTATTTTATTACTATATTTAGTAGTTGGCTTGTTTAGATAATTGATAGTCTGTAAAGAAACACTAAACTTGTTCCTTTATATTTCTTAATCTATCATAGTTGATTATCAGATGAATCATGTTCATTTCTTCTTAAGCATGTTTTAAATTTTGACAAAAGTGGGTCTGAAATACGTAGTAAATCAGCATATAACTAAAACTAATACTTCTATTGAACTAATTGTAAAGAAACCGAAACAGGAACTTACTTCATACCAAGATGAATGTGCTCCTGAATACCAAAACCAAAGCAACAGTCGTCGCTGAAGTTGCGTCTGACAAGCTCGTATTCCTTAAACTTCAAACTAACTTTCCAAAAGCTGCATTGCCTTATCTCCCCTAAGAGTGACGTAGAAATTAATAAGTACACCGCCACATGGACATCTGAAAAAGTCAAATTTTTTGAGTAACATGAATAGTTACAATAAAAGAATGCATAAATCATGAAAAAGGTATCTCCATACCTCAAACGTTAGATCCTCAATGTAGGAAAACTACATGTTTGTTGCCATCGTTTCGGCAAGTAAGCATTCCTTGTTATCTTAGGTGTCACCCTTTGGTTTCTTGCATTACTTACCAAGAAATGGAAATCAACATAGCAAAATGATAGCAGCCCTTGGTTTTATGGGTTTGGTAATGGGTGAAAGCAGGTTCACGTGACAGATAATAAGTAATACCTTTATAATTATCACGTTTGTGCAATCGAATAGAGTGGGAAAACCATAAACAAAACACTTGATATCAAATAGTGAGAAATAAGGCTTGGAGACTCAACATCACAGTTACATACATCACATTCTACAATATCATTCCATTTGAAACATAAAACTGAAGCACGCAAACACAAACACGCTTTAATATCTATAGAGGCTCAGATCCGCGAGTATGGAAGCTGTACTAAACGCATGCTATGGCTGCAACCACGATCTGGATGTGGCTGCCCCGCCAAAATACATGAGTTCATAAACTACACTCACCAAAGACATAACTGCGAAAAACTATCGTCATCGCTTTCATGACCCTATTATACATTTACGGTGGCACGTGATGTTGGGAAATTCACAAATACAATTAGTACTCTTAGCATTGAAAGTTTGTACTGATAGTGATAATACAAGAGTATTAACTAGTTAGTACTGATAGTGTTAGAGTTAGTATTGTTCTATGTATAGAATACCGTGTACGTTTTGCAATAGCATATCTTCTATCCCTATAGAAGATATGATACGTTTAATGCATAGTTATCTCTGTAAAGGATCTCCATGGTGTATAAAAGGAGATCCTAGCTAGGTCAGAACATATCTCTTACACACACTAGCATTTCCCTTACCCTAGCCGTTCTAAGTAAAGCTTCAAGGTTGTAAACCCTAGTACTAGAAAGAGTACTCGTATTATTGGTTAATAATATTGAAGCATTGATTGTTACATTCTGCGTTTACTTGTTTACTTTAATTTTCTAAGTGCATTCAAGTAGATTCCGCATACTTGTGTGTATTTGATATAGCTCAGATTGTACATGTTTTTAGTAACGTTATGCGTGCTTTTTTATATGTTATTTGGTTATATTTGTACGATTTCAGTGCTTAATTGCATCAAAAGATGTTTGTCTAGTATTTATAACCAAGTGCAAGAAACGGAAGGAAAAGGAAAAGAATTTTCAACCAATAGAAGATTCCCGTTCCAGTATAGCATGTCAAGCACAAATCAGTATTCATGTACCATTGAAGACCTAAGTGATGGAAGAACCAAGTTCTACAAGTCAAAGAGAAGTTAAAGATCAATTTTCCGTAACTCAGGAAATCCAGCCGGATCGGTTGCCATAGCAACCGAATCGGTTGGAAAATGACCATAAAGTGCCAGTGACGCCATCTCAACCGTTCGGTCGCCGCCCGCAACCGGAACGGTTGGATCCTTTGTAGAAGACCAACCGGATCGGTTGGTCGTGATGACCGATCCGTTGGAAGACCTCAGACTGCCAAATCTTCATCACTAAGTTTCCCCTTTGCATCCAAACGATTCTAGGTCCTTCTCTTGGTATATTCTAGTCCCTTCCTTACTCCTTGGAGGCCAAGTTCAGCAATTAATACCCTAGGCTTTGGAACTAGTATAAATAGAGGCCTTTTGTGAGCATATGAGACACACACTTCAATACAAATCTCTCTACTCATCAAACAAAGCTCTTAAGCTCTCAAATTCGTCCTTAGAAGTCCAGGAAAGTTTGGAGTTCCAAAAGTTTCACATTTGGAGGCCAAATCACCGAGAAGTCTACCCCAATACTTTGGGAATCATTACTTCACCATTTGTAATCTTATTCCAAGCATTGTAAGACTTTTAATCGTGTTTTCTAATGTTCAAAGTTCTGAGTTTATGTTCATGTTTGCTGTGAGTGGCTAGTTTCTTTATACACTTGCTTAAATGATGTTGATTATCATATGATTAGTTAGTGATTGTGTTAACATGTTTTAATTCAATTTCAAGTTGATTCTAAGATCCAATTGTGCTAAAGTTCCATAGTGACATTTGTTAATCAAGTTTGACTAGTTGATAGTAATCGTAGAGGTCGAAAGAACTTATTGTTATTCAACTAGTTATAATCATTTTGTCTATGGATGATTGTTTTTACCCCTTATTCTTGATTATACAAAGGAACTAAGGTGTGGTTGTGATAAAAACGCTTTTTGATTATCAAATTGGATTGGTTGGAAAACATCTAAAAGGTCGTAAGATTAGTTGTTGAGAATCAATTGTAGCATTTTGTCTATGATCGGTTACCTTTTGTATTGACCATTTCTTAAGCAATTTGATGAAACAAGTGGATGTTTTTGTGTTTAAGTTTATACAAGTGAACTTATGAAACTTGAATTGGTCTTGAATTGATTGGTTAAACGTAATGCTTGTTTTTATGAACTAAAATCTTGACGAAGGTTTAACTTGTAAGAACAATAGATTAGTACACCAACTAATTATCACAACCAACATGTTAAGAGGTTAACACAATCACACTAATCATGGATATGAAACTAGTTTAAGCAAGTGTAGTTTTTAATCATCTGAATTTCATTATATCTATTTGCGTTGTTATATGTTTTGGATTGTCTTTGTTGATTCAAGCTTGTTAATTAGATTCACTCAAATCCCTGTGAACGATCTCGACTTACCTCATAATCTTGCTATAACGGACGAGTATACTTGCTCGTATGTGTTATTGGTCATATTGGTAATTCACCTTTTATAAATTTAAAACTTGTACACACGTAGCACATCAAGTTTTTGGCGCCGCTGCCGGGGATTTGATTGTGTTTCAGCAAGTTTTGAATCTCCATCAGTCGATTCACTCCAAAAACATTTTCTCAGAAACTTCAACCGATCCGGTTGCCTCACAACCGATTCGGTTACGTCCTTAACCCATACCAAACTGATCTAACCGATCGGTCGCATCTCGCAACCGATCCGGTTACCCTTTCTGTCTAGAAAACTGTTTTCGTTATTTGTTCGTGTATTTAGGTATTGCCTGGATTCTATAGGTCATTGTATGAACACTCGTGCAGCGGGAATAGAACCACCTCTTACCAATCCCGAACGTTTGATTCGAAGAAGAAGAACACTTTTCATACCTTTGGAAAATCGTGTACCAAGAGTACCAAACCCACCATTTGATAACCTCGTAGAAGCCAAAGTTGCTTACAACCCTTTCACCAATTTACCTTTTCCTATGGCAGACGATCAACCCATGTGGGGAACCAACCGAGCCGTAGCACCAACCCCCGGGAGTGCTATTGTCGCTGTCAACCTTGGTGACAACTTCACCGTGAAGGGTCATCATCTTTCCATGATCAAAGACCGTTAATTCGATGGCCGTGCACGGGCCGATCCGCATAAGCACATTACCGAATTCATCGAAATTTGCGGCATGTTCCATTATGGCGACACCGATGTCAATGCCATCAAACTCAAGCTTTTTCCATCATCACTCGCCGGAGATGCTAAAGTATGGTACAATGAATTAACCTCAGGAATTATCAATACTTGGGAGGAGATGAGGCAAGCTTTTGTAAGCCGATTCTTTCCACCTGCCATGTTTGATCGATTAATGGGAGAAATTCGTGCTTTCACACAAAATCCCAACGAATCACTTGTCGAAGCTTGGCTTCGGATGAAAGATTTGCTTCATAGTTGTCATGGACATGGATTATCCAAAGGAACCATTATTCCAATCTTTTACCATGGACTAGACGAAATCTCTCAAGGCATCCTTGATGCTGGAGGAATTTTTCTCTATAAGACTCCTAACGATGCACACTAATTACTCGAGGATCGAGTACTTCTCAAACTCGATTGGTCCAAAGATTCCAAAACCAAACCTCTCCAAAAAACCGTTGCTTTTGTCGAAAATACCGATACCTCAAAACTCATGAAGAAAATGGAAGCCTTAACCTCAAAAATCGACTCGCAATACAAAGATATCAAGGATGAAATGAAGGAAATGCGAGACGGATGCAACAATTGTGGAGGAAATCATCCATCGTCCGAGTGCGACGATAAGCCTATGGGTGGACCTAAAGAAGGGGAAGCAAATTACGCCCAAGGAGGATACCGTAGAGGAGGATATCGTAGTAATTATCACGAATTGGCAAGACCTCCGACCAAGGGATGACAACCGTGATTCTCAACCACGAACTGACGATCCACCACCACAAAACTCCGACAAAAAGATGGAAGAAACTGAATTCGAGAAAACCATGAGAGAATTCATGGCTAATCAAAAATCTGCAAATGATTTTATCAAAAATCAATTTTTCAATCTCAAAGCCAAAGTTGAGCAAGGATAAAAAAATCATCAAGCATCTATCCAAGATCTTGAAAACAAGTTTGGCAGACTTTCTGACCAACATTCCTCTCGACCATCTGGATCGTTGCCAAGTAACACCCAGTCCAACCCAAAACCATCAAATGATAAGACGTACCGTCCACCACAAACGAGAAATGAGCATATTAATGCTGTCTTCACAAGAAGTGGTCTCTCGTATGATCCACCACCGAATCCCATCAAAAATACTCCTATCACCGAAGAGAGTGAGGAGGATGAGGCTGAGGAAACCAACACAACTCAAACCACCAAAAAGAAAACCACACCATCTGTCAAGGCGTACACACCAAATATTCTGTATCCTCAACGCCTGAAGAAAGAAAAGATGGAAGAACGTTATAAGAAGTTCATTGAAATAATCAAAGAAGTTAGACTCAATGTTCCTCTCGTTGATGTCTTAGCCGGAATGCCCAATTACAGGAAATTCTTGAAAGAACTTCTTAATAACAAAAGCAAGCTAAAGCAAATATCAGCTACTTTCCTTAAAGAAGAATGCTCAGCTATTGTCCAAAACAAGATCCCACAAAAGCTCGGAGATCCTGGGAGCTTTATTATTCCATGTACTTTCGGGAATAATATTAAATGCGATGCTTTAGCCGATCTTGGCGCGAGTATCAATTTGATGCCTTATTCGCTGTATTCCAAGTTGTGCAACAACAGCCTAAAACCAACAAAAATGAGCATTCAATTAGCAAATCATTCTTATCAATATCCTGTTGGTATTGCCGAGAATATGCTTGTTCAAGTCGGTAAATTCATTTTTCCCGTGGACTTTGTAATCTTAGAAATGGAAGAAGATAGTAAAGTCCCACTCATCTTAGGAAGACCTTTCCTAAATACCGCTGATACAATCATCAAAGTGAAAGGAAAAGAACTCAACCTTGGAGTTGGAGAAGATCGAATCACCTTTCTGATCGATAAAGCGATGCGCTATCCACATTCCAGTGATGACACTTGTTTCAACATCGATATTATCGATGAAGTCACTGACGAAGAATTGGATGCATTACTCAACGAATCCGATCCATTCATGACTACTTCTGAAAAAATCAATGAAACAGACTTTGACAAAGAGTTTGATGATTTCATGAAAGTAGAGTTCGAAGGAGATAACATAGAAGAAGAAGAATTGGAGGAAGAAAACTTTGAAGAAATAACTTTCAATGACGAGATGCGAATTAAATCCTCTATCGAAGAACCACCCACAGATCTCGAACTCAAACCTCTCCCTGATCATCTTGAATATGCTTAATTGGAGAAAAACTCACTTCTTCCAGTAGTCATATCTTCATTGCTCAAGGAAAATGAGAAAGAAAGTTTAGTTTCTGTCCTCAGAAATCACAAACAAGCTTTCACTTGGAAAACATCTGATATCCCAGGAATTAGTCCAAATTTCTGCAAACACAAAATCAATTTCGAAGAAGGGATTAAACCTGTTGTTGAACGTCAGCGTCGACTCAATCCCAACATGAAAGAATTTGTTAAAAAGGAAATCATAAAACTTCTCGATGCTGGTATCATTTACCCAATTGAGGATAGTCCTTGGGTAAGTCCCGTTCACTGTGTTCCCAAGAAAGGAGGAATGACGGTAATGACTAATGAACAGAATGAACTAGTTCCAACTAGAACTGTCACTGGCTGGCGAGTTTGTATTGACTATCGAAAATTAAACAAAGCTACCAGAAAATATCACTTTCCACTCCCGTTCATGGATCAAATGCTTGAAAGACTAGCAGGAAATAAATTCTTATGTTTCCTCGATGGATTTTTAGGATACTTCCAAATTCCAATCGATCCTAACGATCAAGAAAATACCACTTTCACTTGTCCTTTTGGAACCTACGCATATCGGCGTATGCCTTTTGGTCTTTGCAATGCACCTGCGATTTTTCAAAGGTGTATGATAGCCATATTCCAAGACATGCTAGAAACCTCCATGGAAGTTTTCATGGATGACTTTTCAGTCTTCGGAGACTCATTTGAAGCTTATCTTTCCAATCTTGACAAAATGCTCGAAAGATGCGAAGCTGCACATCTTGTCCTTAACTGGGAAAAATGTCACTTTATGGTGACCGAAGGAATTGTGCTTGGCCACAAGATCTCCAGAGGCAGGCATGGAGGTAGACAAAGCTAAAATCGATGTTATCTCGAAACTTCCACTACCAACTAACGTCAAAGCCGTTAGAAGTTTTTTAGGACATGCCGGTTTTTACCGCCGCTTTATCAAAGATTTTCCAAAAATATCCCGTCCGATGACAAAACTTCTTGAGAAAGAATCTATCTTTGACTTCAATGTTGATTGCCTAAAAGCTTTCGAAACGTTGAAATCTCAACTGACCAGTGCTCCGATCATGGTTTCACCTAATTGATCACTACCTTTCGAGCTTATGTGCGACGCAAGCGATTTTTCTGTTGGAGCCGTCTTAGGCCAACGTGAAGGAAAACACTTTCGGCCATATATTTTGCTAGCAAGACACTGAATAGTGCTCAGCAAAATTATACCGTCACCGAAAAGGAATTACTGGCCGTAGTTTTCGCATTCGACAAATTCCGATCCTACCTTGTGCTCTCCAAGATAGTCGTTTTCACCGATCATTCATCACTCAAATATCTGTTCACCAAGAAAGATGCTAAACCGCGTCTTATTCGATGGATTCTGCTACTCCAAGAATTTGACATTGAAATCAAAGATAAGAAAGGAGCAGAAAATCTTGCTGCTGATCACTTATCTCGTCTTGAAAATCCCGATCTTGAGGAGTTAAAGGAAGAAAAAATCAATGATTACTTCCCCGATGAAACTCTCATGACCGTCGATGAAACTGACGATCCTTGGTTTGCTGACTTTGTAAACTATCTCGCTGGAGCAATTCTCAGAAAAGGTTTAACTCATGCTCAAAGGAGCAAATTCTTTTCAGAACTTAAATACTATTTTTGGGAAGAGCCATATCTTTTCAAAATGTGTCCTGACGGAATGATCCGAAGATGTGTTTCTGGTTCCGAAACCCGTAAGATTCTTGACGAATGTCATCATGGACCAACTGAGGGACATTATGGTCCTTCCACTACAGCTAAAAAGTTTTTGATGCTGGATTCTATTGGCCAACAATATTCAAAGAAGCACATACACTTGTTCAAAATTGTGACGCTTGCCAAAGAACCACAAATCTTTCACGAAGAGATGAAATGCCATTGACAAGCATCCAAGTGTGTGAAAAATATTCAATATTTGGGGAATTGATTTCATGGGACCCTTCCCTAAATCCCACAAGTTCGAATACATTCTCGTTGCTATAGATTACGTGTCCAAATGGGCAGAAGCTGAAGCTTTACCAACGAACGATGCTCGTGTCGTCGTTAATTTCCTCAAAAAGCTTTTCGCTCGTTATGGAATTCCCAAAGCCTTGATAAGCGATCGAGGAACCCATTTCTGTAACCAGCAAATGGAGAAAACCATGAAAAGATATGGAGTTCATCATCGATTTGCGACTGCCTATCATCCACAAACCAGTAGGCAAGTTGAAAACACCAACAGAGCTCTTAAAAGAATACTCGAGAAAACAGTGAAGGATAATCCTTCAGTGTGGTCGAAAAAACTTGACGATGCTTTGTGGGTGTTTCGTACGGCTTATAAAACTCCAATTGGCACAACTCCTTACAGACTCCTGTATGGAAAGACTTGTCATTTGTCGTTCGAAGTTGAACATCGTGCTTACTGGGCTCTCAGAAACTGTAACACCGACCTCAAAATAGCTGGAGAAAAGAGATTTTTGCAATTTCACGAACTCGATGAATTAAGACTCCGAGCTTATGAAAATTCCAAACTGTATAAAGCTAGAACAAAAGCTTATCACGACAAAAAGCTAAGACTTCGAAAAGAATTCAAAGTTGGAGATAAAGTTCTGCTTTTCAACATGAAATTCAAATTCAAAGCTCCTAAATTACAACCAAGATGGTTTGGACCATATATCGTTAAACATGGATATCCATCCGGGTATGTCGAACTTTATGACAAGCAGGGCGGAAGTTTCATTGTTAATGGGCACCGAATCAAGTTATACTACGATAAGGAGCAAATGAATGAAATATCAGTTGAGACAGTTTCCCCTGAAAATGAATTCGAAACCATCACCTTTGTAGCACCATTTCCAGGAAGAATCCCACAAATTGTTCCTTGGAAACCATCTGCTGAGTTCATCTGGAACGATATCGAAGCTACTGGTGAAGAATTCATGTATATCCCCGAACTGTTCAAAATGTTCAAAGTTGCTTCTGTTGCCAAGTAAATTTGGGAAGATTCGAGTCAGACTGATGACTCGGTAATAAAACAAGCGCTTCTCGGGAGGCAACCCGTGTGTTTCCGATTTGATTTTATGTGGTCACGCCCCAAAGTTTAAACCCTTGGTTGAACTTAAGTGTGGCGGGGTGCCACCTTCTA
Organism: Chrysanthemum makinoi; assembly: GCA_910596185.1. Classification (NCBI taxonomy): domain Eukaryota; kingdom Viridiplantae; phylum Streptophyta; class Magnoliopsida; order Asterales; family Asteraceae; genus Chrysanthemum; species Chrysanthemum makinoi. The sequence continues at coordinate 177,864,432 of OU343224.1, forward strand.
ATAAAACTCTTCTGTTTGTTTATAAGATTTTTTGAAGGTAATGATTACTCTAGTAGACACTAGCAATGAAGATAATTAAGCTGACAAACTCATTGGCATATCTGGTTTCATCTCTATTTTCCCTATTTCTATACTTTGAAGTTCGTTTTTGACATTGGGACAATGTTCAACTTAAGTGTGGGGGGGGGGTGAATAGGAAAATTAGAGTTTTCATGCTTAAAATTAAAAAATTTGTTTGCCCTTGTGATCTAGTTATTTTTCACGCTTTTAGGATAATATATTAGAATAACTGGATCAAACCACTGGTAAAACTGGTAATATTTGAAACTTCGAGATGTGTTCCGATTATTATTGCAATCCATTCTGGGATCGATGACATTTGCTAGCACAAATTATAGCCCTTTCCACTAACATGTGAGGATTTAAGCATGTTCTATATAAAGCATACATCTTTTATGCTTGGATCTTTTGCTATGAGTGTGCCGGTGATTTTATTTATTCTAGAACTTGTACTTGCAAATCATTACCAGACCATAGTGAGATCACATTCGTGTGATATAAGTGAATTCGTGTGATAAAGAGGCACCTTAGGATTTAACCTAAATGGCCTTCCGTTTACATCTAATGATATATTAGCTAGCCACATCGGTTAGTTAACCACCCACATGTACCCATTTGTAGTGCTCATTTTTAGCACTAGATACCCTTAGTTCACCCTCTGAGCCATCCTTTTCATTTTTGCTTCATCCAGAAAATACAAAAAAATTTTACACTTTAAACCTTAGCCTAACCCTTGTCAATGTCTAAGCGGTTGGTTGCTAGTCACCTGGAAAGTGAAGATTGTTCAAATGATTATGAGCACCACATCTTGTTAGATTGATTGAGCCATTCCATGGAGTGTTATGTTCAAAAAAAATGTTGAAAGTATGAATGTATTAGCCAATGTGCTATGTTAGAAGAAAAGAAAATTGTCATGGCAAAGCAAAGCGAAAAGCTGTGGAAAGCCGAAGAGAAGAAAATGAAGCTTTAATCATTCATTGGTTCTTGGATTGTTTGGTAGCTAGCAACTCGGGTATTAGACTTGATTTTTATTTTTATTTTAACACCAATTTCATTAACATTCCCATGCCTTATCCATACCCTTAACCTGAAGCCTATCATTATAACCCGAATAAAAGTCCTCTTTAGATGTTTTTGCTTGGTGCTCACACCACGTCGGTGGAGTTTTGTTTCTTGTACAAGCTTATGGTAATAATCTAATCATGATTGAGCAATGAGTGTGGTTTACCTTGTTACTCCACTAAAAATGAGTGATTGAGTGAATTATATTTCGTTCCTTTTTCGTGAGGTGTTTTGAAATGTTAATCATGCAAGAAAATCATTGGATATTGTCAAACATCTTGGAAGTTTCACCCTAAAAGCATAATTGATGAATCTTCTCTCGTACTAGTACTTGGTTGATTTGCATCACATTTTCGTAATCATGATCATGTACCAGTGGATGTTGTTTTTCCTAGATTTTCTTGAGGGCAAGCAAAGTTTAAGTGTGGGGGAATTTAATAACGCTAAGATTGTACATGTTTTTAGTAACGTTATGCGTGCTTTTTTTATATGTTATTTGGTTATATTTGTACGATTTCAGTGCTTAATTGCATCAAAAGATGTTTGTCTAGTATTTATAACCAAGTGCAGGGAAACGGAAGGAAAAGGAAAAGAATGTTCAACCAATAGAAGATTCCCGTTCCAGTATAGCATGTCAAGCACGAATCATTATTCATGTACCATTGAAGACCTAAGTGATGGAAGAACCAAGTTCTACAAGTCAAAGAGAAGTTAAAGATCAATATTCCGTAACTCAGGAAATCCAGCCGGATCGATTGCCATTGCAACCGAATCAGTTGGAAAATGACCATAAAGTGCCAGTGACGCCATCTCAACCGTTCGGTCACCGCCCGCAACCGGAATGGTTGGATCCTTTGTAGAAGACCAACCGGATCGGTTGGTCGTATGACTGATCCGGTTGGAAGACATGTATCTGCCAAATCTTCATCACTAAGTTTCCTCTTTGCATCCAAATGATTCTAGGTCCTTCTCTTGGTGTATTCTAGTCCCTTCCTTACTCCTTGGAGGCCAAGTTCAGCAATTAATACCCTAGGCTTTGGAACTAGTATAAATAGAGGCCTTTTGTGAGCATATGAGACACACACTTCAATACAAATCTCTCTACTCATCAAACAAAGCTCTTAAGCTCTCAAATTCGTCCTTAGAAGTCCAGGAAAGTTTGGAGTTCCAGAAGTTCCACATTTGGAGGCCAAATCACCGAGAAGTCTACCCCAATACTTTGGGAATCATTACTTCACCATTTGTAATCTTATTCCAAGAATTGTAAGACTTTTAATCATGTTTTCTAATGTTCAAAGTTCTGAGTTTATGTTCATGTTTGCAGTGAGTGGCTAGTTTCTTTATACACTTGCTTAAATGATGTTGATTATCATATGATTAGTTAGTGATTGTGTTAACATGTTTTAATTCAATTTCAAGTTGATTCTAAGATCCAATTGTGCTAAAGATCCATAGTGACATTTGTTAATCAAGTTTGACTAGTTGAAAGTAATCGTAGAGGTCGAAAGAACTTATTGTTATTCAACTAGTTATAACCATTTTGTCTATGGATGATTGTCTTTACCCATTATTCTTGATTATACAAAGGAACTAAGGTGTGGTTGTAATAAAAACGCTTTTTGATTATCAAATTGGATTGGTTGGAAAACATCTAAAAGGTCGTAAGATTAGTTGTTGAGAATCAACTGTAGCCTTTTGTCTATGATCGGTTACCTTTTGTATTGACCATTTCTTAAGCAATTTGATGAAACAAGTGGATGTTTTTGTGTTTATGTTTGTACAAGTGAACTTATGAAACTTGAATTGATCTTGAATTGATTAGTTAAATGTAATGCTTGTTTTTATGAACTAAAATCTTTTCGAAGGTTTAACTTGTAAGAACAATAGATTAGTACACCAACTAATTATCACAACCAACATGTTAAGAGGTTAACACAATCACACTAATCATGGATATGAAACTAGTTTAAGCAAGTGTAGTTTTTAATCATCTGAATTTCATTATATCTATTTGCGTTGTTATATGTTTTGGATTGTCTTTGTTGATTCAAGCTTGTTAATTAGATTCATTCAAATCCCTGCGAACGATCTCGACTTACCTCATAATCTTGCTATAACGGACGAGTATACTTGCTCGTATGTGTTATTGGTCACATTGGTAATTCACCTTTTATAAATTTAAAACTTGTACACACGTAGCACATCAGTATTCATAACAAAGTTTCTCTTTGTTGTTTTGGAACCATCCAAGGCAACTACTCACTACAAGCTAAGTGTTCTAGATCCAAGGTTTGGGACTCCACAAGTGGTATCAGAGCTTGTGTCCTAAAAGCTTTGTTTTAGAAGATCATGTGTGAAAGAATTAAAGAAATGGACTTTGATTCAAGCAAATCCAGTGTTGTTACCAGAGTTCCTAAGTTGCAATCAAATGAATATTATCTCTGGATGATGCGCATAGAACAGTATTTCTTGGTACTGGACTATAAGCTATGGAACATTGTGCTAAATGGAGACTCCTACAAATCCATTGTTTCTGAAGAAGTTGGTGGCAAAATTGTCGTTAAAGACAAAGGTGAACCTATAACTGTTGATGAAATGGCTCAAAGAGGCAATGATCTTAAGGTCAGACGTCTTCTACTTATGGCATTACCAGATGATCATCAACTCAACTTTAGCAAGCACAAGGATGCTTAGTCCTTGTTCAAAGCCATTGAGGCTAGATTTGGTGGAAATTCTGCCACCAAGAAAACTCAGAAAACTCTTTTGAAGCAAGAATTTGAGAACTTTATTTCTAGTGCTACTAAGTCTATTGACTCAGTCTACAATAGGTTTCAAAAGGTTGTCAGTCAATTCGCAATGTTGGGTGTTGATATCTCTTAAGAAGATGTCAATCTCAAGTTTACTAGAAGTTTTCCATCACCAAAGTGGGACACACATGTCATTGTCTGGAAGAATAAGCCAGAGTTTGAAACTATGGGATTGGATAATTTGTTCAATAACTTTAAAGTCATTGAACAAGACATGAAAAGATCTACAGCTGCATCTTCCAGCTCTGGGTCACAAAACATAGCTTTTGTGGGTCAACCAGTCACTAGCAATGAGAAAGACAGTTTTTATGTTAGTACTTCTAGTACTAATGTTAATATTGATGGTTTAGCTATCATTCCAGCAGGCATTAATGACACTACCATTTATGCCTTCATCTCTGAGCAGCAAAAGGGCTCCCAGATCACTCATGATGACCTGAAACAGATCCATGAAGATGACATTGAAGAAATGGATATCAAGTGTAATATTACTTTGATAAGTATAAGGGCAAGAAGGTTCGTGAAGAGAATTGGGAGGCAGATCAAGATTAATGATGGAGATATTGTTGGTTTTGATAAGGGAAAGGTGGAGTGCTACAACTGTGGCAAGTTTGGGCATTTTGCTAGGGAATGCAGAAGCCCCAGGAACAAAGGGAGAAGTACTAAAGCTGATGATTCTTCTTCCAAAGCAATGGTAGCAATTGATGGTGCTGGATATGATTGGAGCTTCATGGCTGATGAAGAAAAAATTCCAATCAACATGGCTTTGGTATCTGAGGTACTAACTAAAACAAATTGATTAGATACATGTGTCCCATTAAGTGAATATGAGCCTCTTAAATCTAAGTTTGATAATTTGTCTAAAGAGCTTGCTAAAACTAGTTATAACTTGGCAAACTCATAAGGATTTAAAAGGTATACCTTTGAGGGGTCATTTAAGCCCTTAATTGATCACTTTTGTATCCGTTACTACTTAATTTCGTTCCTTTTCACTTTTTAGGTCTATTGAAGGCAAATTGCTGGATTGACACTTATTCGGACGAAAAGGCGCGAATATATGAAGAAAATGGCCAAAGTCAAGAATCGAGACACTCAAGCTGCTGGAACTGAAGGGGACGGCGTCAGCGTTTAACTGCAACGCCGTGGCAACATGTTGTGTGACGACTCAGTAGCCAAATTGCTTATTTACAAGTGACGGCATCATGTTTTAAAATAGTAGGGCGTCGCAGCTCAGACGGCCTAGATTTGATCCAGACGGCGTCAGAGACTGAAGGCGACGGCGTCACAGGAATAAGGTGACGCCGTCACAATGATAACGTGGCCATGACGAAACCCTAATGACGACGACCCGACGGCGTCACAATTAAAGAGTGACGCCGTCGCAGTTTGTAACACTATATATAGAATCCGAATTTTTCAGTTTTAGTGAGGGAGTTTTGTGGAGTAAAAACCTAAACCGAACCAAGGCTGTCTTGTACAGTATTTTAAGGTTCCATACCCTATTTTACATCAAGATAAGTGCTTTACTTCATTGATTCAATTATGTCTTCAATTGATTGTGTGTATGCTTGCATGTTCTCCATGTCCGGCTAATTTATTTGTGTGTTTGCTTAGATAATATGAAACCTAGTTATTTAATATTGATTGGTTGTCTCTTATTTTAATTGTGATTGACCTAGTATTGCGATAGGTCATTCGTTGTGTTATTAATGTTTGATTAATCTTTGTTGAACCTTAGCATATAGTTACTAGTGGAATTGTAGGCTAAACATCCAAAGAATACGTTAGTGTTAAGTTTATGAATCTTAGAGATTTCGTAGTCATTAACCTTTGGTAGCTTCAAAGAGTTAGGGATAAACGCATACCCTATGACCTTAGAAACACAACGCGTTAAGAATAAGGACGTGACAATTCAACCATCAATAGGAGATAACTAGGGAGTAATAAAATCTAAGTAAACACATTTTTAACTATCGTATGAGCACATAACAATAGACATAGACTACCCTTAGCTTAGTTAATTATAATAGATAATAGTAGAGTAATCGGTAGAAATACCAACCCCGAAATTCGTACCTTTCCATTTTATAAAAAATATAAAAAAGATAAAAAAAATAATCTTCCTCCACCCCAACCTTAGCGTAGTAACTTCTTACTAGCATTCCTATTCCCCTAGAGAACGATATCAATACACGTGGCTTACCCTAATACTACACTACAACGATTAGGTTCACTGCCTAGGGTGTTGAAAAACTTGCTCGACGAAAAGGAAGTTCCTTTGACTCCGAACGCGCTGCGTAAGCGTATCAAGTTTTGGCGCCGCTGCTGGGGAATAGAATAGCTAGTTAGGAGTCCACCTCGTTTAGGTTTCCTTGCTTGATTCCTATCAAGTAAGATTTTTTTCCCATTTTTAGCTTCCTCGTAGTTTATCCCCCTTCTTCGTGACCTTTGTTCGTAACCCTATCAACTTTCATCATGGAAGGTGATTGCTCATCAAACAACCCACCACCGAATAAATCACTTTCACTCAAAACCCAACCCAATGACTAACACAACCGCCGAAGCTGTTATGTGAGTAGAAACACCGACCTTCAAGATTTGCAAAAGGTATTTGATAGTACAATTAGGGATGCTGTTGAGAAAGTGGTCAGCGCCTCTGTAGTTGGCACATGATCAACAGTAATTCGGAAAATGGCTTAGTATATAGAAACGTGAATGAGGAGGATAGTGCTTATTTCAATCTTTTCCCCACTAAGGAAGAGATTGCTTACCATCAATACATAATCGATAATCCCCGATCACCCATCATTAGGATATGTCCAAAGATTCGGAGAGGAAATCCTTGAAACCTAAAAATTCCTTGTTTGATCGGATATAGGAATGTCGAGCATGCTTATATAGATACGGAATCTCCCATTAATGTGATGTCAGCAGCTGTTTACAATGACATTATGAATGAGCGACTTAAGATTAGGAGAGACCCTAAGTATCCAGGTGGGGTTTGCAACTTTGTGGGAAGAGTCAAGGATGTACACGTCTTTATAGGGAATTTCACCTACCTAGTTGATTTTGTGGTCCGAGAAGACATCAGATGTGTCATTGACTATAGCTTATCCCAAGTAGTGCTAGGAAAACCGTTTGTTGAAAAGTCTAAAATGAGCCATAACAAGTTTGAAGGAACGGTTAGGTTTAAGGAAGGGAACGATGAGATCACTTATAGGATGCCTTGGAAGACGAACGGATATGGCCGTTTATCCCTTTTTGAACGAGACAACATTAGAGCTTTTGAGGAAAAAAGAAAAGACGATGTTGAAAAAGGTTTGAATTTCATGTAGGAGAAAAGGAGACTTTATTATAAGGATTGCTTGACCCTAGGGCCTAGGTATAGAGTCGATGAAAATTTTGTCAATATGATAGAATTCTCATTGAGAATGAAAAAAGAGACAACGTACGACTTCAAGTCTAGCTACAAGACTCATAAATAAAGAAAAGCGCTTCGTGGGAGGCAACCCATGCTTAATTGTTTGCTTGTTTGTGAGTCGTGTATCTTTTATTGATTGTTTATTCTCATGTTTAAATTTGTAAAAGTGTTTTATTTTGTCTTTAACCTCGTCTTAATTACATATAAAGGTATTTTACATAAGGTATAAGTGTAGGGAGGATTACACACATTTTCAAAAGAAACGTGAACATGAGAATTTCAATTAATTAAAACTTATACATGTGTGTTTGTTCGAGTCAAATGCTTGTATCGAATCATAATGGATGCTTTGCAGGAAATTTTTCCAAATTTTAAAGATAAAAATTTTCCAGAAAATTGCAAACCAGTTTCTGTCAGGATAACCTGACGGCGTCAGGAGGAGCAGAAACAGCTTACTATTTTTTCTCGTTTTCGGAGCTTACTTATAAATTTTTGGAATTTTCCTGGTCTTAATTTTTCAGAAAATCTGTAAACATCCATTCCACAAGCATTATATCCTAGTTTAGTAGAGTCATATATATATTGTTACCGCCGATTTTACGCGATGGTTTCGTTTGTTTTCTTCAAGTGTGCAGGTTTAATTTATCAAGAAGAAGATACATAGGATGAGAAGGAGCTTTTCACGCAAACATTCTTCTTGAAGAAAGATGTAACCACCACTTCACACGGATCCTACCGAGCTAATCAGGGGAGTACTAGTTTATTTCGTTTTTAATTACCTTCCATTATCATAACTTTGATACTTTCAGGGAACATTGGGGACAATGTTCAGTTTAAGTGTAGGGAGGGAAAATAAAACGGGAACTTTGAAACTATGCTTATCCTTGACTATTTGCTTTGTCCAATTTCATTTGTGTAATAAACCATGAGAAATATCGTTTAGGGTAATTTTGGCACCAAATTTAAAATTTTTCATGACACATAGGAGTGGGCCATTAGTCTTAATAAAGCGTCTTATGGATAGGAAGTTATATGACTAGCACAAAAACCCTTTACCACTTAAATTCCACCTAAAATGTGAGGATCGCCCTTAGATTTGTAGGAATTAAAGCATTCATCTTTAATGCTTAGAGTGTGAACCGGTAGTATAATAGATTCTAGAACTTGTTTTGTGATGCATTCCGAGATCGCTAGTAAGACTACACATGTGTAGTTAGGAATAACTAAATGATAAGAGGCATTAGGATAACCCCTGTTTTATACCCGTAATATAATTACTTCTTCCACATCGGTTGAGTAATTCCCCCACACCTTTGCGTTGTACTCTTCTTTAGTACACGATACCCCTAGTTAACCCCTCGGAGCCTATCCTTTTCGCGGTTCTCGTGATGTTTCGGTTTTCCGGAATATCAATGAAGAGCATTGTTTACAATCCACCCCCAAATGTACACCCAAATCGCCTTAGCCTACCTTGTATGCACTCACTTTTAGTGCATTATTGTTATCATACTAAACCATTAGTTCAATTATCTAGTTGCTTGCATAAGTTGCTAAGTCGATTCATATCCTTTGTACACAGTTTTGGGACGATTGGGACTCATGGGAAAAGTTAAATTTTATGAAATGACGGGAAGGGAACGTTAAATTCAAATTCCCTTTATTTGCATAATAATGTACTCCAAGTGTTTTGATCTTTTCAATTCGGGTCAAATTAGTGTTAGAATAATAAAAACTCACGTGTAGGGATGTGCCTATAAATCCCTATTATTTTGATGTTATCATAGAGGATGGTAGAGTAAAAGTGTAAAAAAAAATGAAAAAACATACGGGCTGCCATCCTACATCTATCTTTAAATTTATGTTTGTTTATTTCAATTTATCTAGAGTTTAGAGTGTCGAGTCTTGGCTCAGCAACGCCATTATTCGCATGCTTGTAACATAAAGATTTTTGACTTGCCACCACTAAATCGTCTATCCCACCAAACCCTTTGTTTCCCTACCGTAAGCCTAACGTTACAACCCTTTAATAGACCTCTTGGATAGTTTTTCCTAGGTGCTTACGCCAAAGCGATGGAGGTTTGATCTAGTCTCAAGCCTATGGTAATTTATGTACTCGGACCGGTTAATGAGTGTTTATCTTCCATTTCCAACTTGATATATTTCATATACACCCGAGAGATGTGAGTATCCAAACACCCCTTGTGAGGTGCTAGTATGTAATTTTTGTGCTTGTTATGACTTTTGCGGGGCTTATATGTGTTGCGAATCGTTCTAAACTAATGATTCATGACCCCTAACTTATAAATCAATTGGCTAAAAGCACATTTGCTTGAGGACAAGCAAATACCAAGTGTAGGGATATTTGATAAGGATTTAAAAGGTACACTTCTGAGGTGTCATTTAAGCCCTTAATTGATCACTTTTGTATCCGTTACTACTTAATTTCGTTCCTTTTCACTTTTTAGGTCTCTTGAAGGCAAATTGCTGGAATGACACTTATTCGGATGAAAAGGCGCGAATATATGAAGAAAATGGCCAAAGTCAAGAATCGAGACACTCAAGCTACTGGAACTGAAGGGGACGGCATCAGCGTTTAACTGCGACACCGTTGCAACATGTTTTGTGATGACTCAGTAGCCAAATTGCTTATTTACAAGTGACGGCATCAGGTTTTAAAAGAGTAGGGCGTTGCAGCTCAAACGGCCTAGATTTGATCCAAACAGCGTTAGAGACTGAAGGCGACGGCGTCACAGGCATAAGGTGACGCCGTCACAATGATAACGTGGCCAAGACGAAACCCTAATGACGGTGACCCGATGGCGTCACAATTAAAGAGTGACGCCGTCGCAGTTTGTAACACTATATATAGAATCCGAATTTTTCAGTTTTAGTGAGGGAGTTTTGTGGAGTAAAAACCTAAACCGAACCAAGGCTGTCTTGTACAGTATTTTAGGGTTCCATACCCTATTTTACATCAAGATAAGTGTTTTACTTTATTAATTCAATTATGTCTTCAATTGATTGTGTGTATGCTTGCATGTTCTCCATGTCCGGCTAATTTATTTGTGTGTTTGCGTAGATAATATGAAAACTAGTTATTGAATATTGATTGGTTGTCTCTTATCTTAATTGTGATTGACCTAGTATTGCGATAGGTCATTCGTTGTGTTATTAATGCTTGATTAATCTTTGTTGAACCTTAGCATATAGTTACTAGTGGAATTGTAGGCTAAACATCCAAAGAATACCTTAGTGTTAAGTTTATGAATCCTAGAGATTTCGTAGTCATTAACCTTTGGTAGCTTCAAAGAGTTAGGGATAAACGCATACCTTACGACCTTAGAAACACAACGCGTTAAGAATAAGGACGTGATAATTCAACCATCAATAGGAGATAACTAGGGAGTAATAAAATCTAAGTAAACACATTTTTAACTATCATACGAGCACACAACAATAGACATAGACTACCCTTAGCTTAGTTAATTAGAATTAATAATAGTAGAGTAATCGGTAGAAATACCAACCCCCAAATCCAAACCCCGAAATTCGTACTTTCCATTTTCTAAAAAATATAAAAAAGATAAAAAAAAAAATAATCTTCCTCCACCCCAACCTTAGCGTAGTAACTTCTTACTAGCATTCCTATTCCCCTAGAAAACGATATCAATACCCGTGGCTTACCCTAATACTACACTACAACGATTAGGTTCACTGCCTAGGGTGTTGAAAAACTTGCTCGACGAAAAGGAAGTTCCTTTGACCCCGAACGTGCTGCGTAAGCGTATCACAAACCATAAGAGAGGCTTAGCAGTTTTGGAAAAACAAATTGTGCGTTATAAGGAAAACGAGTCAAAGTTTTCTGAAACAACAGCATTGGTTAATAGGGATCTCTCTCTTAAAGATACCACCATAAGTGTGCTAAAAGAATAACTAGAGAAAGTTACAGTAGCTAAGGATAACATAGAACTCAGTGTTGATACTCTTAAAAATACACATCACTATAACTCTGAGAAACTTGATAAGATGATTGAAAGCTCTCTAGTTGGCAAAGCTAAATCTAGAATGGGTTATAAAAGAGCACCACCACCATTCAGAGGTGTTCCCTCTCCTCCTGGTATAGACCTTGAACACACTGGCCTAGAGGAGTTTAAGGTACCCACATTTGTTTGTGGCTCTAAGGTCAAGTAGACCAAAACTGAGAAGGCTGATAAAGCCTTTGAAAGTGCCAGTGACACTTCCTTACCTGAGGTGTATGTGTTTGAAAACAAAAACATTAAAAGAGGTGTAGAGTCTAATGAAACAAAGCAAGAGACAATTTCTGAACCTGTAAAACCTAATGAAAAACCTGTTAGGAAGACAGTAAAATATGCTGAGATATATAGAAACATGTCATCCAGTCCTAGAGGTAATCAAAGGAACTGGAACAAGCTTAAATCTGAGCAATTAGGGGATGAGTTTATCATGTTTAACAAATATTGCTTTGTGTGTGGAAGTTTCTCTCATCTGCTGGCTCAATGAAGACACCCTATGAGACCTCAACCCATCATGACCCCAAGAGCAGTACTTCTTAAGACTGGCATAAAACCTTTGAATACTTCAAGGCCAGTTAATACTGCTAGACCACAACCCAAAGTATTTGGTGAAAGACCTAAAAATAACTTTTCAAAATCCTCGCCGTCTACTTCACCAAGGCCCTTTTATGGTAAAGCAGCACCAACCTTTAAGTTCTATAATGAACAAATCAAGTTTTACAAGAAAAAGGTTAATAGTGTTGAACCAAGACTTAATACTAATAGGCCAAAAGTTAATACCTTTAAGCCTAAAACTAAAATTGTTGGTTTAAAAGTGAGTCCTGCTGGGGGAATCAAGGGCAATACTGTTAAGCCCTCAGCTTGTTGGGTTAGAAAGACCACCCAACCCAACAATGCATCAGTTACTCTCAAGAAATATGATTACATTGATGCACGAGGCAAATCCAAGTCAGTAATGGCTTAGGTCCCCAAAAGGAACTAATTTTCTTTATTTTGTGTGCAGGGACATTCCAACAATAATGATGATCTTGGCGGATGTTCCAGGCACATGACTGGAAATCTATCCTATCTTTCAGACTTTACTGATTTGAATGGAGGATATGTTTCCTTTGGTAGAGGTATAGGTGGAAGAATTACTGGTAAAGGCACAATCAAGACTGGTAATCTGGATTTTGAAGATGTGTACTATGTGAAAGAACTCAAATATAATCTGTTCAGTGTGTCACAAATGTGTGATAAGAAGAATTTTGTTCTGTTCACAAACACTGATTGCTTGGTTTTATCTCCTAATTTTAAGTTTCCTAGTAAAGATGAGGTACTACTTAAGTTTCCTAGGAAAAGCAATCTGTATAGTGTGAGTATGAAAAACATAGTGCCCAAAGAAAACCTTACATGTTTAGTTGCTACAGCTTCTTTGGATGAATCTATGTTATGGCATAGAAGGCTAGGTCATGTGAACTTTAAGGTAATAAATATTTTAGCTAGAAATAACCTTGTAAGAGGTTTACCTTTAAAAAGATTTGAAAATAAACAGACATGTATTGCATGCCTCAAAAGGAAGAAGCATAGAGCCTCTTGTAAGCCCAAGGTTTTTAACTCTATCACCCAACCACTACATATGCTGCATATGGACTTATTTGGCCCTACCTCTCTTAGTAGCTTAAATAATAAGAAATATTGTTTGGTTGTGACTGATGATTTTAGCAAATTAACTTGGGTTTTCTTCATAAATACTAAGGATGAGACCAGTGAAATCCATAAGTCATACATAACTGCAGTAGAAAACCTTGTTGATAAGAAAGTTAAGATCATTAGGTGTGATAATGGGACTGAGTTTAAAAACCAAGTGATGAATGATTTCTGTCAACTTAAGGGTATTAAAAGAGAATACAGTATAGTTATGACTCCTTAGCAAAAAGGGGTTTCTGAAAGGAGAAATAGGACATTGATAGAGGCTGCTAGGACAATGTTAGCAGATTGCAAGTTACCCACAACATTTTGGGCTGAGGTAGTTAATACTGGTTGTTATGTTCAGAACAGGGTACTGGTGGTAAAGCCTCATGGCAAGACTCCCTATGAGTTATTATTAGGTAAGACTCCTACCCTAGACTTTTTCAAACCTTTTGGGTGTCATGTCTCTATTCTCAATACCATTGACCACTTAGGAAAGTTTGATGGAAAGTCTGATGATGGATATCTGGTAGGCTACTCTTTGAATAGTAAGGCCTTTAGGGTTTACAATTCTAGAACCAGAAGGATTGAGGAGAATCTGCACATAGAGTTTCTTGAGGATAAGCCAAGTGTAGAGGGGCAAGGACCAAAGTGGCTTTTTGATATTGATATGCTAACTGAATCCATGAATTATGTGCCTGTTTCTGTGGATTCTAACAATGTTTCAGGTGAAAAGCAAGGTCCTGATGCAGATTCTGATGATGATAATGATTGTGTCATCTTGCCCATTTGGAATGACAACTCAAGTGGAAGCACTTCTTTAGGGGAGGCAGACAAAGATGGTGATCAGTCTCCAAAGACCAATGATACTAATGCTGAAGGAGTAATAACCAATGAAGATGATGCAGTTGTTGAAACTGAAGTGATTAGTACTAATGTGGTTAATAATGATAGGCCACATTTTAGTACTGATGGGCCAGATGTTAATACTGATGGATCTCACTCTATTCCATCAGTCAATACAAATGTTTCTGATTCCAGTGATCCTAATGATGAAGCATATGAGATTGATATTACAAATATTGCTTCATCCTATGTTGTTCCTGTTACACCACACAGAAGAATCAATCAGGATCATCCATTGGAAAATGTTATTGCGGGTGTTCATGTTGAAAGAACCACAAGATCTCAAGTTCAGCATAGTGAGACTGGCTTTAGCCATATATGAAGAAAGGGTTCATAGTGAAAGACAAAAATGTCTGTTGCTTGTTTTGTTTCATAGGCAGAACCAAAGAAGGTTTACAAAGCCCTTGAAGATGAAGCATGGGTAGAAGCAATGCAAGAATAGCTTCTCCAGTTCAAACTTCAAAATGTATGGGTTCTGATAGATCTTCTTGAAGGCAAGAGAGCTACTAGCACTAAATGGGTTTTCAGAAACAAGAAGGATGAAAGAGGTGTGGTTATAAGGAATAAAGCTAGACTGGTGGATCAAGGGTGTACACAGCAGGAAGGTATTGATTATGAAGAGGTTTTTGCTCATGTGGCAAGGATTGAAGCTATAAGACTGTTCCTGGCCTATGCATCATACAAAGACTTCACAGTATACCAGATGGATGTGAAGAGTGCTTTTCTCTATGGAAAGATTGAGGGGGAGGTATATGTCTGTCAACCTCCAGGCTTTGAAGACCCCAACTTCCCTGACAAAGTGTACAGAGTTGAAAAGGCACTCTATGATCTGCATCAGGCACCAAGAGCTTGGTATGAAACATTGGCCAAGTATCTCTTAGGAAATGGCTTCAAAAGAGGAAAGATTGAGCATGGACATATCCCAACAGCTCCCACTTAAACATGTTTCAAATAAGGTAATAACATTTGTGAGCATCTAGCAACACACCAATGCTCCTAGAAACACCTGAGTGTTGTTTCATAAAGTCACAGTTGAATGATTCATCATTTATTATTCTTTTGTTTCAGATACCATGTTAAATATGTATATGAACAGAGTCATTTGGAAGATAAATAGCATAAGATGTATTTGAAAAGCTAAAATGGACTAATAGATTAGCTTGTATTAAAATAAAAATTTCTTCTTGGATAATAAAAGTAAAAAGTGAAACCTATTGGTCAACGTTAAATAGAGATTACTTATCAAAAAAGAAAACAAAAAGATACAAATGACCTTATAAGTTTTTTTTTTTCCAACTTAAATGTTAAATAACGTTATATTTTGATAATTAATGGTTTTTACAATTAAAAACCCAACCTTTTAAAAAAGGGTTAATCTTAAATCCACTTTTGTAGATTTAAATATAAAATTCTAATCCTATAATCTTTAATAAATCTATAAATTTGACAAAGACCACATTTCCTTTAAGCTTTTAAGAAAAAACATATGGGATTATTTATTTAATAAGTTATCCTTATTAGATGAAACATAAGTAACCAACTAACTATAAACATTTCAGGGCATGTTTGGTAAAGGTTATTGGGAGTAAGGAATGGGAAAGATATTGAAGAAAGGTGGTTAGTGAAGTATAATGCAATGACCTATTACTCAATAGTGGGTAATGGGTCATTACCTAATAAATTGGAGGAATGATTTTCTTTCCTTTTCCCTTTCCCCACTATTATCATTGTCTTTCCCGAGTTTGAACCAAGCACACCCTTACCGTTTGGTTTGTTTACTTTTGTTTAACAAAAGGGAAAACCGAATGTGTATCATTTATTCGGTAACATGTACCAGTATCGGAAATTTCGTTAGTACAGTACCAGTACACATTTTTATGGGAATTGATTTGCACACTTTTAAAAATGATTGGGACACTTTATTTGTGCATTAAATACTTGTACAATATTAATATTGTGCTTCAACTGTTTGTACACATGAGTGTCCCAATAATATTTTGGAGTGTGTAAATCACCTCCCCATTTTTATGCTTAGGAAAAAATGGTACTTTGGTACCGATTCGGTACAGAATTGGTACCGAGCTCATGCCTAACTTCATTAATGGTAACTAGCATGGTACCTGCGCGTTGCAGCGATAGGTATCCTGTTATTAAAGTTTAGGAGCCAATATTCCAGTCCGACCCAGTTCACCCGTTTTTACTGGTTCTGACTGGTCATTTCCGTTTCGTTTTTGAACGGCTTTTATTAGCTAGCCAAACCAATGGCTACGTCGGATTCCGGTTGAACCAATTGGTCCTATCTGGTTTTCAAAATCATATGTACCATCAACTTGTTAGCATATAAATTGTATAAAGTTTTGTGTGTTTTATTTGTTTGTGCAATAATAACTTGTATTTTTTATGATAAGAGTGTTTTAAAAATATTATTAATTAGTGTGTTTAATCTTGTATTCTTAAATTTAAGATTTTGATATGTGTGTTTAATTGATTTGTAACAAGAGTTTTATATGTTGTATATCTTAATTTTAAGACTTTTGATTTTTAATGTGCTTAATGTTATGAAATTAAGTTTTAGAGATATTTAATGTTTCAAAATTATGTTTAATTTACTTGTATATTTTGCTTTATTAGTTGTATTGTTTAATTTTAAATTTTTAATAGGTTCTTAGTCATTTAATGTTTGAAAAGTCTTTTGTGTTTTATAAGATAGTCACATTACGTGCTTTTAAACACCCTTATTATCTACAAATGATTACAATAGTTTAATTTAAATAACAAGATCAACCTCGAGACAATGTCAACTAAACAATGTCAAAAATCCTTCGTCCAGTAAAAACACGTACGTACATGGCTTTTTAAGATTTTCAATACCCATGTTTCCTGAAGTGACACTTTGTTTCACTCCTTTCATTTATACTTTAAGCGCGACCCGCCTACTCGGGTCTTGTATGGATATGCAGGAAGGGGTGCTCCTAGGTGTGTGTAGGGGTTGTGTTTGTTCGCGAGAATGGATTCCTCGTCAAGTCAGTTTGGGGGGTGTGGACACACTTGCGCGAGTAGGCTAGGAAAGAAAGAAGAAATGATAGAGCGATATGGGTGAGAATATTAACCAGTTATAAAGTTAATATTCTCATGTACATATGTGTTTTTACTAGACAAAGGATTTTTTATTGGACGAAGGATTTCAATAGTTTAATTTAAATAACAACATCAACCTCGAGCATAGTTTTAAAAAGCGCGCCTTGAGGCGCGCCTCGCTCAAGGCTCAAGCTCTAGGGATTTTTTCGGATCGAGGCTCACGACATGCATGAATCCCATAAAAAGCGCAGCGCCTTGGGGCTTTTTGCGCCTTTGCGCTTTAGGGCTTTTTGCGCCTCAGAGATGTAACAGGTTTTGGGGCTGTTTTCTAAATATTAAGATAAGGTACATGGGCCTTATAAGTTATATACATGAGCCTTTTAAGTTATATCTAATAACCCTAATTTGGAAAAGAACTAAAACACACAATCAAGTGGGTAACTATAGATTCTGATCATTTTACAAATATGTAATCTCTCTAACGTCATAAGTTTATATCTTGAACTGATTTTTATTGATTGTTTATTTTATTAATTTGTAAATAACGTCATAAGTTTATTTTATCTTCAAGCATCACATCATAGGGTGAGTATTTGTATGATTTGCATTATGCCTTGAATATTAATATGTTGCTTGCTTGATATTTGGGTTAAATTGTGAACTTTGTTAGATGTATGTCTGCAAGTGTAGGACACAAACATATTTAGTCTCATATGGATTTAAATCTATATGTAGTTCATCAAACCAAAGAGTTGATCCATTTGAGAAGTGACAACTGATCCATTTTAATCTTTATAATGGTTATATGTGTCATGTATTAAGTATTTAATGTTATTTTGTGTTATTTACGCTACATAAATGGTCACATATATTATAAAAAAAACTTAATGTATTTAGTGCGCCTCGTATTCATGAATCCCGCGCCTTGGTATGCGCCTCGCCTCGAGGCTCTTTGGTCCCCTTCGCGCCTTAGTGCGCCTTGAGCCTTTCAAAACACTGACCTCGAGACAATGTCAACTAAACAATGTCAAAAATCCTTCCTCCAGTAAAAACACGTACGTGCATGAGAATATTAACCAGTTATAAAGTAAAGCATTAAGAGTGACTTAATCTAATTTTAGCCTAACGTTTAAGCAAAAATTTGTTGTAAAACTTTTGGGTAGTCAGATTACTACTAAATACTAGTACATGTTAATAGTTGATTATTAAGAGAGTTAACTTCAGGTAGTCAATTTGCAGTTAACACGGTACCATTTTGCCAACCGAATATTGCAAAATTGCATTTCAGTTCTTAGAAGTACGGGAGATATATGTATAAGTCAAGAAAAAAAAATAGAATATGTCCAACACGCAAGCAGGATTCTTAATTGTTACACAAAGAAAGAACCAAACTGAGACGAGGTGCCAATTAGAAGTCAAATGTTAAAAGACTAATATGATAGATGACTAGTCAACTGTAGACAAACTAAGAATGAGAAATTATTATTATCAGTACTACGAGCCAATGTACAACTCGATTAGCGAGAAATTCCACAGATGACATGTCTATTCCCCCTACTGCATGTATCTTCATCTTCACAGCCTGCAATGACAATGCATATAAATCAGTAAGCTTAATACCACAACAGAACACTAAGAATTTCAGCTCATAAACCCAATAGTGTAAACTATGAACCAATCGCCCATTAGGGGCTTTACAATTACATGGAGATACATTTAAAAGTAAAGAACACGGACCTAACAATTCCAACCCAACATAATGATGAAGTTTATTTTAGTAGAAAAAAACCAAAATATCGCAACATGATTACGAGTCAAATATAAATGAGCCAAACAGGGAAAAACCTAGTTATATGTTGACGATGCGAATACAGATAGTCACAATTACGAGTCAAAAATTCATTTTTCTCAGTTACAAGTTCTCATAACATATATTTTTTAATCATAACCTTCGACTTTTACCAATTAGATATAGAAAAACTCCATAGATGCAAAGTCTCCTACCTCTACTGCCATTTACTTTCATGTTCAAAACATGAAATGCATATCAGTAAGCTTACTTTTAACAAACTTATGAGTCCTGTATAATTCTTCCATAGTAGGATGCTAATTAGTCTCAACCATGGTTTTAAATTTATTCGGAGGTGTTACTAAACCAACTTGTTGCTTAGGGCATAAGGTGTTGCAAATTGAAACAAAGCAGCAGAATTTTATTTGGGGCTGTGATCCCAAATTCACTTTGTAACAAACTGCAAGCTCCTGGCCGGTAAATCTTGTTGAAGCGTTACTACTTACTTTCAACCATTATATTAATAAGCAGAATGCGTGAAGCTCGACATTATATATAGCTACCAATAGTGTCATCAAAGAAGAATACAAGCACATGACTAAGTATTGGCACCATTAAGTAACATTGCTTACAAAGTCATTGTTACAGAGCAATATGGAAATTTAGGAAATTATACATAGAAACCGGAAATTTACCTTAAAATTATTAGAATTATCATATGAACCACAAATACATACAACACATAAGTAATGATAGAAACCGAAAATTTACCAACGGAAGTTGAATAGGGAACAAGGTGGTGTGGTACAGAATACAAATTCTCCAATCAAATGAAAACAATAAGCTAATGGTTCTTCTAAACTGCTCAATACCAGGATTCATTGAAGGTATGATAGCAGCAAGACATGGGATACGCAAAGACCAAGCAAAATAGGATAAATCACAAAAGGCTTACACGAAACTGAAAAAGTAAGATAAAAAAATCCAAATTAAACGTATCCAGCAGAGTCTAAAGTTACATATAACGACCCATTGAACCACATTCCACATACTACTTTGTACTGTTTACATGTTGATGCAGCTTTAACATGTTTGGTAGAGAGGCACTAATATTTCGATACAATACCAACTTAGATATTCAAAAATATGATACCTGTAACGATGTACTTTATATTGCAACGAAATAATTCAGTAACTTATCCCAATTACTAATAAACTAGTGTAGATTAAACTCTATGGAGTCCGTTCTTTCATTATAATGTAGGCCATAACTTCACATGATATAACTTAAACAGAAAAAATTGCTCCTAAGCACTCAGTTTTGCCACCGAGATACATTCATAATAATGAGTAAACCGAAGTTTAGGACTAAATGAAACATGGGAAACAATTCAATAGTGGTCGATCAATACTAAGCTAAAATTACGCATGCACATACACACTAACGTCTATATTGATATAAAACATGAAATATGTCTTTGGTCTTCGCACGTCAAATAACGGCAGTTGCCTCCTAAAGACTTGGTCAACATGTTTTTGGAGGCACGTATCAGCTTCACTAAATCATAGCAGCAATAGTTCATACAAGACAGCTTCAACAGAATAACGAAGCAACTAGTGACATGACAACATAAGATACGAAGATAATACCTGATATTAAAAGCTTCATCACACACTAGCAAAAGATGCAGTGAACAGAAAGCTTCTAACAGGAGAATATCTTATTGTGGAAAACATGGACTCCAATTCAGGAAGCTTGTGAAAAGTTTTTAACACGAACTTGTATAGAACAACCTCTCCATTTACTTCAATCACCATAAATGAATCCTCTTCTCTTTCTCCCAGATCAATACACAAGACTCCAAATGGAAAAATACTCGAATGATTAACAGAGTACTTGAACGTCCATTCAGGATGCCCATTCCTCATTGCATAAATGTTCAGCTGATCTCGGTGAGTCTTGTTTATACCAAGAAGAAGCAAACAACCACGCGACTCAAACAACTTGCAGCGATAATCCATGGTTACAGGGAGTTGTATTTGTGTTAGAACAACGGTTTTAGTCACAAAGTCTAGCTTGTAATGCAAACACTTTTCATAATCATAATATAGCCAGTGAATAGCATCATTCGAAAAGATTCCATGTCTAAAATCTCCAGAATGTGTTATGGGTACCGGTAATGGATCCGTGCAACTGCAAATAATACTCCAAATGCCTGTTTCCGAAGAGTAAGTTTGTATTCGAAAGCGATTGTCACGACCAACGCATGTAGCATGCACGACTTTGTAGTGAGGTGATTTGGTAGGATCAAAATCCATACTTGTAAAATTTATAGTTTGCAGTTCATGATACAGGGGTTGTGGAAGCATCTTAAACATATTAATGGTTGGATTGTATATGTAATACTTACGAACACGAACGGGAGTTATAACACAGCACAAAAATAACCCATTGTGCGACTGCATAACAGTAGCATTAGGATACTCATAGTCAGGTATAAAGTCAGCATTTTCCAACCGAGGTCGAATTCTGATATCCAACGACGCGAAACCATATTCATTGAGTAGAGAATCACGCATGATACAGAGACCAGAAGGAGGATCAATGATAGGGATTCGGCTCCGACGCTTAATAAAAGCAGCATCTTTAATAAGAGATAGCCAGCGTTTGGATACGTATTTAAAAAGAACAAGTGAGACAACAGGTAACCTAACTAAGATTTCGCTTAAAAGGTCGTCATCAGATAAAACCGTATGTACGGATAAAGGGAGTTCTTCATTACCTCTCGCAGTCGTTTCTGTGAAAGACATTTGAATCATAAGGGTTAGGGATAAAATTAAAATTACAAACAAGTACAATGTTTCAATTTAGACATTTTAAGAAATGACTAGTATTAACATATATACTTAACTTAAAAAACTGAAAATCAAACTAAGCATTAACATACCAACATCCACAAACCGTTGCTTCCGAGGCCTTCTCCTCTTATTTTGATATGGACCGTATTTCGTAGGCCTCCCTCTTGTTTTCTTTACACTTCCACCACCATCCATGTTAATTGCGCAGATATTAGGGTTAATCTGGGGGAAATAGCAATTAGGGGTAATAGTAGATGCTGCTAGAAACTGAATCTTCTTTTTTTTTTTTTTTTTTAACGGAATTTATATAGATAATAGACAAAAATTCAATGCCGAAAAAATCAAATCCCCTTCATTCTTATATCATTTTAAAGAGTAAACTACACCGTTCGTCCTTGTGGTTTGCGTTGACCGAAAAAATTACACCGTTCGTCCCTAAATGCGAAACGTCATTTACCGTTAGTCCTTCACTCTAACGGACATATTTAACAGCTGTTAAGTCTCTCCATGTGATATCCACGTGAGGGTATTTTGGTCTTTTTATCATCTCTTTCTTAACATCATCTCCTTCTTCCTCCATTTTTATCCACACACTCTAACAACACCACTAACAATACCACCATCATTATCTCACCACCATTATCACCATAAACCATCACCAAGCACAAAATCCATTTCCAAATCCCTATTTTCATCCACCACACTCAATATTTTCATCCACCCACTCAAAAACATAAATAAATTTAATCCAATTTAAATCAAATTAAAATCACCTAATTTATGGTTATTTGAAAAAGAATATAACACATGTATACGCAAACTCATTCGTTCCTCGCTTGTTATATAATTATGATCTTTTTCAAATAACTAAAAATTTATCATATTTTTACTTTCTTATTGTTTTTCCAAATATCCATTACTGCAAATCTTCACCCAAAGATATTAAATCTTATCTCCATAAGTTAATATCAAACAATAAATCATAACACATAAACCAACAATCTGAAAACAACAATACACATCAAACCTCATATTATGAACAGAACCAATTTAGAAAATAATAATAAAAAAAATTCTCGTACGATCTGGTCGTCTGGTGGCTGTGAAGACGTTGGCATAGATGCAGACCATGGGTTAATGGCAGAAGGCGATATCAGTGGTTGCCACCAGAGTTTGTGGGGTTGGCCGGAATAGATGGCAAGAAAAGCATAATAATAAAATGTCTTGACGTAAATGAATATGAGGGTTTCTGAAAAGCATTACAAGTGAAGATAAATGTGTCTAACCAAAGTCACCAAGGACAAACCTTCAGCCGTGTGGTGAAGGTGAGGGTTTCTGAACAAATTTTCTAATTTTGATATATCATTGTTTGTTGTGAAGTATTTGTTATTGAATATGATTTCAAATTTTGAAGTGATAGTGGACCGGTGATATATTGTTTTCTTGTAGATTATGATGGGGATTCTATAGATTATGTGGTATGTGATGTGTGAATTGGGTGATTTTTGATTTGATTTATGTTCTTGAGTTTATATGTTTTTGAATTTATGTTTGGTTTATGTATTTGAGTTTAAATGCTTTTGAAATTATGTTAATGAATGGGTGGATGAACATATCGAGTGTGGTGGATAAAATGAGATTTGCAAATGGATTTTGTGTTTGGTGATGGATTAGGGTGATAATGGTGGTGAGATAATGATGGTGGTATTGTTAGAGTGTCTAGATGAAGATGGAGGAAGAAGGAGATGATGTTAAGAAAGAGATGACAAAAAGACCAAAATACCCTCACGTGGATATCACATGGAGAGACTTAACAGCTGTTAAATATGTCTGTTAGAGTGAAGGACTAACGGTAAATAACGTTTCGCATTTAGGGACGAACGGTGCAATTTTTTCGGTCAAAGGACGAAACTTGTCGGTCAACGCAAACCACAAGGACGAAAGGTGTAGTTTACTCCATTTTAAATTAAATAAAGGGGTAATTTTATAAATTAACTACACCCCTCTCATGTACTCACACACTTGGTGTGTTTGGCAAAAGTAGTTGTTAGCAGTAATAGTGAGCGGTAGCTGTGAGCTGTGAGCAGTAGTTGTGCAGCTCACTGCTCACTGCTCACAGCTTTTTAAATAAGCATTGAAAAATTGAGCATTCTTAAAAAATAGGAAAGCTCACCGCTTGATGTGTTATTTCATCCTGCTTTTAATATTTATAAAACTTATGGTGTGTTTGTTTCATTAAGATGTTTTGGGTTTGAATCTGACTATCACATCTTACTGGTAAGATGTGGTTATAAATTCTGAATCTGACTGAAATAATGCTGTTTATTTTTGTATAAATGTCTGAATGATTTTAATTCTTTTCTAATATATACATTAAAGCATAAAAATACGATGAATAAGTAGCTTGTGTAAATATGAAACAATTTTTATTTTATTTTCTTATAAATCAAAACCACTAAATAAATTATCTTAATACATATTCTAAATTTAACATAGTAAAAAACTACATGAATTGTCTTATAATAGAACATAAGTTCAACGTTTAATTTTTCCATCATTTCCTTTACAAGCTTTGAATTCTTAGTTTTAGAACGTTTCGTTTTTTCGATAAATCTGATATTTTAATCATTTCAAAAACAAATTCTTTTTTAAAATTGTCTACACGTTTTATTAGGCTATGTATTTTCGGTACAAACTTATCTCTCAAAATGTCACAATACTTTGACCGCCATTATTTACCTAAAAATCTCTTAAGAGAGTAATTTACTACACAAATTAATTCCAAATACTTGATTCGGCCTAATGTAACATCAAATGATAAAACAATCTTCCCAAATATAGTGAGTACATTTGGCCCAAAGTTGTCTTAAACATTTCACTACTTAGCCCGCATAAGAAATAATGCAACCTTAAAAAACTACTAAACCTCAATATATATATATATATACTAGGTAGACTATTTGGCCGTGCTAAGCACGGCCCTAGATAGTTTACATTTCTATCTCTCGCGTCATTTTAATTGTTTAAGAAAAGCGTAGTTTGAGATAGGTTCAAGTTTGTTTTTGAACAAAGTTTGAGCAAATGATGTTTTTATTACCTGAGTGACTATAGAATAGATCTAAAAATAAGAACTTAAACTAAACGATTATGAAGTAAGAAAAACAAAAAGTTAACGGAATTTTTTTGCGGGTTGGGTTATTTTGACCCCCCTATAATTTTAGGTTGACCCCCCCTATTTTTTTTGTTTTTTTTTTTTTATAATTTTGTTTATATAAAAAAACTATAAACCTGAAAATGCGGAACAGTAAATATAAATTTTAATAAGTCAAACGCTTAAAACTGTCAGAAATACGGAACAGAAACTGACAAAAAATTGTGTTGTACTGAAAAAAGTGGGGGACAAAGGAAATATTCCCCTATTATGTGACATCTGTTAGGTCACAAGGTTTACCACACAAGCTTATAAGAAAGATAGAGAGGCGATTGAACAAGTATCACACACACACACACGAGATAATAGACACGGTTTAGGCGTAGAGTGTATGTGAAAAGAAAACTTGAACAACCAACCTTCAAATGAAGGTTTACATAAGGTATTTATAGGAGGGAAGCTAGGGCAACACTCCTAGTTCCCTTCCTTTCACCTATGGGCTTGGGCCTAAGCTCATGGGCCTTCTACATAAGCTTAAGGCTAATAACAAACATAAATGCCATAATAAGCTAACTATTACATATGAGTAACTAACACTTGAATAAGGTTTAGGAGTGATTCCAACAATCTCCCCTCAAGTGTTATTACATACGAGTAACAAACACTCAAGTGTTGGTGATGAAAACGGTGAAGGCGTTGATGTAATAGTAGCTTTGACGTCGTCTGACATTCTTCTTTCTTGTGAGAAGAATTGCCTTGATTTGAACAATCTCCCCAGTGTAGAGAGATAGTTTACTTTGAACGGTTATGCTTTGACGTCATCTTTAACTTTGTTCTTTGATCATTGTTCTTTGTGATGAAAGTGATAGTATGTTGTTGTTGTCAGCATCAAGTCTGCCTCAGGTCTGCTTTGCCACTACAGTGTCTCCACGTCATTCTTCAACATGCTCACACGCTCTTTGACGTTGGAATTCAGTACTGATGGAGTTCTTTAAGTCTTTAACTTTGTAGATTCTCCGTATTGACGAAGAATCATTCTGACTGTTGTGTTGCTTTTGGATAGAACTTCCATTAGTGATGAAGTTGGCGTGAGCATGGGAAGAATCTGCACGATCATTCCGCTCTAGAGCTTCCATAAGAAGAAAACATTTAAACGGTTAGTAATAAGCGGATTCCGGCTCTTATAAGTTTGAACTTCGAGTGTTAACGCATAGTGTGAAAACAAAACTCTAATTCTTACAAAGGCCGTTCTGAATCGAGTCTCACAAGTGAGATAACACGATGTACCGAAGTACACCTACGATTCAGATGAGTCGTTGTGGTACACCGAAGCATCACCTCACGACTGTAGACCGTTTGAGACCACTAAGCGAAATCCACGGGGAGTTGCCAAAGCGACCTGGCATGGCGTTTGATGTTGACCCTGGCAGGAGTTTCCATTCAATCACTGAGGATCACAAATGTGAACCTCTCATAAATGTTCTCGAGAGATTGCTAAGATCTGTGAAGGACTCGATAATGTATCACTGAAATTCTTATTGTTGAATATCAAGTGATGAAATGTCAAGTGTACCTAAGAGATCTTTAGATGAATCTCGTGGCTCTAGACTCAATAGTGCGTTTTGGTTTTTTTTTTTCTGAGCGGAGACTAGGGAGAGGGTCTCCTTCTTCAATACCAGCAATCTCTAAGAGAAAGCCGATAGTTTACGTAGGGTTCCCTGTGAGAATGAAACAAGCTTCCGTTAAGAGAAACTTGAGTGGATAAGAAGGTTTAGTGCATGCGTCACTGGGTCCATGACGACTTTTAATCTTCAATACTGGCGTCACTAAGTGACAACCAGTAGCATATGAATTGAACCCGTGTGCGCCTAAGTTGAATAATCTGGAGGGCTATTTCTTTTCACCCTTTTCTTTGCATTTCTTTTTAATTCTTCAACTACTTCTTTCTCCAATTCTTATTTTCTCCTTTTTTATAATCATACCTAAGGACTTCTAAATACTAACTATTTGTGGTGTCCTTGGGTAGATCCCTCCGGCTCTGGCGGATCATAGGACGGTTATTCCTAACCTTAGTCCCCTTATAACTCCATGACTAACCTATGTTGCCATAAAAACCACTGATGTGAAAAATCTCTCACAGTGTTTATGAATGAAAAACATTTTAGTACCACTGTTGAGATAAGATTTTGCATAAATACTCCCCTCCACATGTGCTTAAGAGTTTTAACGGTTAAAATGCACAGTGATGAAAGAGCGCGCACTTTTTGAATTGATTAACTCAAGATAGACATTCCCCGCGAGACACAGTTACGTGGCATAGTTAAAGAGTTGCATTGTCAGCTTTTAGGTGACAACTGGCTCTAGTAACTACCTTAAAGGTGTAGACAATCCTCGAAAAGTCGTCAAACCCGTCAGAGTTCATGTTTATCAAGAGTTTCTCGAATGGTACATTCTACTCAGACAAGTCCTTTGCGAGACACGTTTACATCACTAGCGAACTAGCTTGAAATTATTACCCGTTCAGGACAAGTCTTTTCGAGTTACTAACAGTTAAGCATCGTCAATTCGTTGGTTAAGTCTGAAGCACATAGATTCATTTGCATTTTACACAACATATTTCTTATCACACATTTTCTCCCCTCAAAAATGGCATATTAAAGTGTTATTTTTGAAACGTTTGAGAATAAATATGACCATTTCGCGTGTTGCGGGAAGAATGACCACTGTGAACAATTTGTGAACAAAGTTTCAAATACTCCCCTCAACAAGTGATATAAACGGTTGAGGTTTTGAAAAACATAAGGGGAAGTACTTGTTCTTTTGAGCAAAACCTTGAAAAATGGAAGGTTTGATAGGTTTTACTCAAAAGTAAGAAGCTTTCGCTCCTTTTCTAAGGATTGTGGCACTGAGGCGTACCACAGGGTCCTTTATTTACAAATACGGGTTGTACACTGTAATGTGTGCACAAGCCATGTACATAATTAATCAAACATCCAAAATTATATGAAGGAAGCAATTCAAGGGGTACCAGGAAGTGCAGTGATGTTCCCAGAGTGTGCCGCAGGGCGTTGAAAGCGGTTATGTTAATCCCTGGGTCGACCACCGACATAACTCTCCAATCGTCTGAACTGATCCCTTCGAAACAACCGTTCATCAATCATTGTGATGATCCGTCTCACATCCCTCCATTCCTGAGAATTCCAGCTTATGAGACCCAATATTCTCGCGTATATCCTTCAACCATGCCAATCCATCCCTAACACGCTTCAAAGTATGATCCCGAACTTGTGGAGTTCGCTACACGCCATTAAGCAGTTTCTTTGAAGTTCACTACGGTAAACAACGCCGAAAGGTTTGCCGATGAGTGTATATTGAGATAGCTGGTTGATATCGGGAAGATCAAGCTTTGGAGGAGTGAAGTTGACACGCGTCCGATAAGATTCAACAGCCAGCTGGAGATCTTCTACACGTTCCTTGATGACAATGCGTCTTATGAAGATGAGAAGTGACTTGATAAATTCGCGTTGTACTGCGGTTGAGAATTGTCTCATGCGACCCTGTACCTTGGCAAGGTACATGTCTTCGATGTCATTGAGATACAAATTCTCAAAGTCGACCTCGAGAAAGCATAGTCCCGTTCATCTTGTCGTTTGACTACGATCTTCTTTAGGAATGTGTAGTCCCACTTAGACGGAAGGTCAACGTGTATGATGGCAACGATATCTTTAGAACTATGCACAGCATGATGAGACTTCTGAACCTACAACTTCGTAGTAGATTCGCCGTGCTTCGGCCCGGTGATGAATCCCATACAATGCATCTCTCGGTGCATCGTATGCTTCCCTTGTGTTGGAGAACAAGTGATTGGCACGTTCCTCAATGGCTATGCAGTTTGAGTAGACAACTGCTGGGAATGGAAGTGTCAACGATGTAGCATATTTTCTTGAATCATCGTCACCGTGTAGAAGAAAATCCAAGTCTTTGTTGAAGAAGTATCTGAAAGGAATCCTTGGTTCAGCTGGTTTGCCAAGTGTTGGTAGAGGTTTGGTCCAATCGATGTAGTATGGAGGGTTGTCCCTTTGTGTGAAGTCAATGTTTGCTTCCAGGTTGAGCCAATCCATGTTGTTAGACATAGCTCGAGCAATGTTTTCAAGGTGATATTCGACCTCGAGGGCACTTCAGAGCTGTCTTTTAGAAGTTGAAACGCTTCATTCTTGATTCGCTTCAGCTCAGATTTAGTCATTTTCTTCACATGGAACTTTTCTTGCAGAATTTTAGCATGCTCCAATGTAGAACCGTCTACCAAATCCTGACCTTCTTCAGGGTAGGGAGTGTTGTTAACAAGATTAGCAAACCATTCAAATTCCTCAATTTTAGCGTCATCTAGCCATGATACGACGTCAGTCTGAGGCGTCTTCTTCTTCTTCTTTTCAAGCCTAGATGATGATACTGTTTTCTGAACTTGTTTGGGAGGTGGGTTGTTGTTGGGCTCAAGGACCTCTTCATCGTCACCACCTGTATACTCAAAGTGATCATCGTTTTTCTGAGTCCCGGGGTAACTACTCGATCGTCCTGAGGTTGTTTTCATTAGAAGAACGAGGAGGAAATTTGTTGAACAGGAGGCCGTTGTGGAGGAGGTTGCATCAAGAAATTCCCAGAATGCTTTCTGACGTTTAGGTGCAGAGTCTTTATCCTTATCCTTGTCTTCATCGTTCTCAGGACTTTAGACTTTTCAGCTTCGATTTTGGTGATGGTTTGAAAGTTTAGATGTGAGAGACGACGGTGCCATAGCCAGGATTTTGTTGATGTTGCCTTTGAAAGTAAACATATGGGAGATGAAGCAACCATGTCTTTCATAGAGATAGTGTAGAGACTAGAATTACGCGATCCAGACATAGGTCATTTCCTTGTAGATCACGAATGAAACAAGTTTTCTCCCGGAAAGCAACCTCCAAATCTCCAACACAAAACTGACCTACTGAAAACAGATTATGACCGAGGCCTTCCACATAGTAAACCCTGCTAATTTCGATGTTCCCATTGACATAGTCTCCGTAGCCCTTGATAGCTGCGAAGTGATCATTCGAACCTGCAGTGCCATGAACTTTGCAATAATTTGATAACAGTTTAAGATTGCTGTCATGTCGGGAACATCGCTATCAACAATCCAGAGAATGATCTGTATCACCTGCATTACACACAGAGCACAGACATGGAATAGAAGTAGATTTGGACCCCGAAATGTTAGAGGGTTCCGACAAGTTAGTAGATATACACACATCAATAGCTTTAGGTATCCACTTAAATCCTAGTGTGTTATATATCCATTTCTTCCATCTCCAACTAGTATTTGCTTTAGTCTTAGTGAATGCACTAGGTGGTACTACATTCCTAGGAGGTGACACAGGAGCTACAGGGACAGCAATGCATTTCTTAGAATCTAAAGATGGCGGTCTACCAAGCACAGACTTAGAAAGATTAGTGGGCCTAAAGGTATTCCGGTTCTTAGGATTCCTTAAACGAGAGATGATAGCTTTAGGAACACATTTATCATGGCAATCAGAATTCATACTTTTACCACAAATAACACAAGGTGCATCAGACTGAATATCAAAAGTACTTAACGGTTTAGCATTCGTTACATCACTATATCTATTACATTTGCCAACGTCAATAAATCTTAGTGGAGCAACGTGAGTCTTATTCATGGTCCTAGGGTGTTCTTCTACTTTAGCATTCTTGATTGATCTTTTCTTAGGTCGCAACTTCCTATTCTTCGATTGAGTGCTCCAAGGCTGTGAAGTGCGGACGTTTGGAAAAGGCTCAACTATTCTGTTTCAAGTAGAAGGAAGCACGTTAGCTACTTGTGATTTGGCAGTAGAGATTCTAGGTTCATGAGTACTAAGTGTTATTAGGGCTAATCTCTTAATGATGTTGCGGAAGTTGTTCTACTTTCCTAACATTTCTCTAACTTGAGGATAGTGTGAATCATATCTTGATTTCAGACGAACATTTCCTGCAAAATGCATAACTTCTTTAGTGTGTGCAAGATAATGATCAAGTTCATTTGATGCTTCATCACGAGTCTTTTTGAGTAAATCAAATATGACACCATATTCCTTTTTAACTTTTAAAAGTTCTTGTTCATATTTTGAGATTTGACACTTAAAAGACACGTTTTGATCATCCAATTTGATTTCCGCAAAATGCATAACTTCTTTAGTGTGTGCAAGATAATGATCAAGTTCATTTGATGCTTCATCACGAGTCTTTTTGAGTAAATCAAATATGACACCATATTCCTTTTTAACTTTTAAAAGTTCTTGTTCATATTTTGAGATTTGACACTTAAAAGACACGTTTTGATCATCCAATTGCTCAATTTTAGGATCAGAAGATTGTGCACGCAACTGAGCGATTTTGTGTTGAAAAACATGTTGTTGATCGTGAATATTTTTTGACACCAATTAAGACGACGTATTGCATTTGAAAGTTCGTTTGACAATCGTTTTTTTTCAACTGTTAAGGACTCGATCTGAAGCACATTATCAGTGTTCTCAACATTTATCACCGATTCAACAGTATCAGCAGAGGTATGATCAAATGCATATGACAAAGAATTCTCTAGCACAACATTATGGACATCAGCCCAGATGACATCTTCCAAGAGTCGATCAACATCTTTTCTCAACATTTTTTTTACGTTTAGTATTTGAAATAGATGTTTCTTCATTTTTCGAAAACGACCTTCATCACTCCAAGTTCCTTATGAAAATCCTTTTCCCAGGCTAATGCACAATTTTTCAGATTTTTAACGTTAGGTAAAAGATTTTTCTGAAAAATGTCTCTTTGTTCTCGCGCCAAAGGCGATTGAAAGTGATCAATTTTGATTTCAGAACGATATTCTATCTCATGTTGTAAAATTTTGAGGTCAGCCATGAAGATGTCAAAATATCTAAGAATTTTTCGATTTTCAGGTTTTGAATTTACTTCACTGATGGAAGGTAAAGGACCATAAATTTGTGCATAATCTGGTTGGGGATTAACATTAGAAGACTCAGGTGTTTTGATGATAACCCTTGGTGTGTTAGAAGAATCCGTTGGTGTGACGAAAGTGACCGCTTTTGAATAGTTTAAAGGTTTGTTGTAAACAACATTTTCTAATTTTGATCGACTCTCGTCTTCTGCATCTAATTCCTCTTGACGTTGATATTCAACAACATCTAACAGAATTATCAATTTTATATTCTGCACTGGAAACTTCAGGATTTGGTTTGAATGCTTTGTTGAAAGCTTAGGTTTGTAATCAGCAAGATTCGGTCCATAACCATTTGGATTGGGTTTTAAAGTAAACTTTTCAATGCCTTTGACCGACTCGCCATGTTTGTAAACAACAGTTTTAAACTCTTTAAGTTTGTTTTGCAAGCCGATGATTTCTTCAAGATGATCATCTATTCGTTTCGTTGAATGCTTTTTGTATGCAGAGAACTGTTTTTGGCAAGTTGACAACTCAGCCTTAGCTTTTTGATTTTCCAAGGTGAGAGCGTTAATTTGCTTTTTATGTTCATGTTTCAGTTGTTCTATTTCAGACAACAAAGCATTCTTCGAAGCGGCTAGATCACGCATCTGTCTTTCTAAATATTTTTCGTTTTGATAAGATTTGGCAAAGGCTGCTTCAAAACCGTTTTCACGTTTTCTTGAGTTTTGAAAAAGTTGAGTTGCTTTTGTAAACATTCAAAATCCTTGGTTAACAGTGCATTTTTTTGCATTTCAAGTCTGATTAATGGCATGACATTTTTCCACTATGGTTTGTTGGTCTTGTATTAAGCGAGCAAAATGCGGATGAGGCAAAAGTTCGGCGTGTTCAACGTGAGTCTCAACATGATCATTCCTGAGATCTTCAAGTATAACCACGGAGTCAATTTGATTATCAAAGGAGACCGTTTGGTCATCTTGATCGTCAAATATAACTACGGGGTCTAGTTGAAAATCGTCAGAATGAGATGTGGGCGACTCATTTTGAACATTCGAGTCTTGCGGATTCAGGATGTTGGCGGAGATAGTAGATCAGAGATGAATATGGTTTGTTCGGTACCGAGACAAGCCATCAGTGTCATATCTTGGGCACGTGTCACGCATGTGTAACTCATGCATATTAGCCATCAACATAACATTTGCATTGGCCTGCAAGTCCTCCATATCATCATCTGAGTCTGCATTTGCCATAAAACTCTGTTCTTTGTCCGTGAGAGATCCACCAGCTTCATCCTTAAGAGCCAAAAGAAGAGCCTCTTTAAAATAAGCACTGCCCCTAGTCCTTGGCTTTGGGCATGCATTAGCCAGTGTCCCTTCTCATTGCAGTTGTAGCATCGAAGACCATTCAACCCATTTCGAGCATTTCCCTGTTCCACCACTGGAGCTCGATTGTTATTCCTACCCACAGCATTAATCCCTTGACCACCGCCATCGGCGACCATAACCACGATTCCGAACTTCAACTCGTCCATTGTTCACAACAGCTTGATTCCTTGTATTAGATGAGGAACGAATTCGGTTGTTGGATTTGTTGGTATAACGGCTAAAGGCATTAGCAATCATAGCAAATCCTTGTTGCAGTGCTTCGAGCGGATCGATTCCTCATTAGCTTCAGCTTGAGCATTGTTGTTGTTGTATGGAACCAATTGAGTTTGTTGAGATGGAGGTTGTGAAGGATCATGTGGTGTGATTGTAGCAGTTGGTTGAGTTGCTGGTTGAGGAGAATAACCGTTTTGAGCATATAAGGCAAGTTGTTGATTTTTCGGATGTGTCGGTGGAGCAATTTGAGCACGGAGAATCCTTTCCTATCAACTTCCTTTTCATGAGGCTTCAAGTAATCGTACAATAATCCATATGTAGACTGATGCATGTTTTTCGGTTGACGGAGAAAAATGACATACTTCTCCCATTCAGGACCAAGACTACTCAAGAACTTTGTATTCACTGCAATTTTAGGCATATTGATGTTGTGTTTATCCAAATCATTGATGATGTCCGAAAATCGGTGATGATAGGACTCGAGTGTCTCTCCAGGTTCAATCATGAAGTGTTCATAAGCCAAGTAAATTTTGGATTCCAAATCCTTCTGATTGAGTACAGATCCTTCCATAAGAAGACGAATATGATCCCACATTTTCTTTATAGTCTTTTGAGCATCAACACTACGAAGAATTAGGTTTGGTAATCCTAGGAGGATATATTCCATTGCAAGCTCATTTGCTTCATAGTGTAGAAGTTCTTGAGGATTCAAGTCTGCAACTGTAGCAATGTTCGTTTGTTCATCTCTTGGTGGAATGGCATTTGGATCTCCGGGTACAATGACAGTAGGCATTTCAAATGGACCTTCCAAGATAACCTTCTTTAAAAACTTTCCATGTGGCTTCTTTAGATCACAAAACCTAAAGAACCTTATCACCCATTGATCGTAGTTTCCTGGAGTGAGCATTGGAGGTCTATCAAGTGATCCAGCCTCATGAATTGATTGTTGGCTGCTTAAAGTTTCAAACATCTTTGCAAACCAAGTGGGTTCCCTCATAGTGATCCTTGATGGATGTTGATTAACGTCATTTGTGTACGGTTGAACTTGAAAACTTGGTGGTGGTTGAACCATTTGAGGTTGCGGATTTGCAGCAAGTTGTGGAGTATGTTGTTGGTTAAATTGTTGTTGATAAATTGCTTGTTGTTGATTCCATAGTTGATGTTGTGGAGTTAGTTGTTGTTATCGTTGAGGATAAGTGTAAGGGAAATAGTTAGAGTATGGTGGTTGTGACATGTTGAAAACTTGTGTTGGTAAATATGGATCTTTGTAGTCGAATGAACCTTTGTTGATGAAGAGTCCTTAGGCGTAGAAGAGACAAGAACCAAGTAGCACTTATGCGTAAAAACACCAAAGTTACACGTAACAATAATGAGTTACGCGTAGGATTTAGCTTACGCGTAAGTAGGAAAAAGCACTAAAGTTAGACGTAGACAAAATTTAGGCGTAGAAAGTTAGGTAGGATTTTCTTATGCGTAAGACTAGGCTTAGGCGTAGGAAAGATCTTAGGCGTAGGATTTCTACGCGTAAGCTTATGCTTATGCGTAAGTTTAGGGTTTTTGCCCAAATGATCTTTACACTATCACAGTGCAAAAGATATCCAAAGTCGACGTATTTTGAGACTTATCCAAGTAAGAAAACACGGAATAAACCACGAAAATGAAGATCAAACCAAGGAGGCACTACGCGTAGTTTTAGGGTTTTACTACGCGTAGAAATGCTGAAATTTTGATTTGTCCAAAAGTGTTTCTAAACCAGTTTTGTGTGATAAAATAGCTTCAATAACACCAAAATACACAAAAGTGTGAAACTTGATGAAGCAAAGCCTCTAAAACGATTCACAGTAGGATAGAACCCTCGTTCAAAAACTCGATTAAAACCAACTATCCACGCATAAAGTTTGAAACTTTTGCCAAAAACAAGTATTTTAACACCTTAAAACATTGAAAGTACAAGAATCTTGGATTAAATAGTGTAAAAAACAAGTTTTTAAGCGAACCAAAGTGTCACTCACTTTTACGCGTAAGACCACGAAAAAAAAACTTTCAAAAAACAAACTTGTTCACCCAACTATTTGGCTCTGATACCACTGTTAGGTCACAAGGTTTACCACACAAGCTTATAAGAAAGATAGAGAGGCGATTGAACAAGTATCACACACACACACACACACGAGATAATAGACACGGTTTAGGCGTAGAGTGTATGTGAAAAGAAAACTTGAACAACCAACCTTCAAATGAAGGTTTACATAAGGTATTTATAGGAGGGAAGCTAGGGCAACACTCCTAGTTCCCTTCCTTTCACCTATGGGCTTGGGCCTAAGCTCATGGGCCTTCTACATAAGCTTAAGGCTAATAACAAACATAAAGGCCATAATAAGCTAACTATTACATATGAGTAACTAACATTTGAATAAGGTTTAGGAGTGATTCCAACAACATCATAGGGGGAGTTCCAATAGTACAACCCTTTTTTGCACAATGCACTACAGTATCTAGCCATACCCCCTCCACCCACCCCACCTAAGGCATTTCAATTTTTCACAACTGAGAGTTTGACTTATCTAATTTTTATCTATGTAAATAAGCAACTCGTACCAAATAGTACACATTAATTTATAACATAAGATACGACTATAATTCTAGTAAAGAAAAAAAAAAACTCTTCAAAACTTGAATAAGTTCTCTCATTATCCATTGGGTAAAATTAAATCTATAAACATTTATGATTTCAGTTGTAAATAAAATAACCATAAAAACTTATTTCATTAACATTTCAACAACTTAAGTAGTGATACTTTACCTTAAACCTTGTGCTAATAATTTTTAATATCATCCTAATTTACAAAAAGTAAAATATAGCTACCTACCATATATCCTCGTCCTTACTCATCTCAGCCATCACAAATTAGACTATACATATCAATTTTAACATGTGAAGTATATATGTCATTTTCCAATCTTTGTAAAATATGTCTTTTCCATAGACATTATTTTTATAACAGTGAAAAAAGCCTCAAATTTCAATCAGATCACATCCTCACATTATCTCCTACCACCTTACTTTAATTCATGTATATTTGGCGCGAAGCGGTGTGAACCTTTTTAAGGCGGTGAGCGGTAAGTAATGAGTATTTTAAATTTTAGTAGTCGTTTGGCAAAAAAGCGATGAATTTTCAGTAATTTTAGAAAGGTTAATTTTTCAATATTTCTTTAAGAAGTGGCGAGCAATGAGCGATAAGTTGTGGCTACTGCTTACAGTTCACAACTACTACTGACTGTTATTGTTAACTGCTGCTTTTAACAAACACATCCTCCCATATTTTCCCCCCATAGCGTTCTTTGAAGTTTACTCGATTTCTTTTCCGTTTTTACCTTCTCTGTTTCTCTTCTAAAATACATAATGGACCCATCACATAATTGCATGCACACACTGTCTCTACAATTAGATAATGCAACAAAAATCAAAACATAGAATATGTATATGTAGGCTTGAATACACATTAATTAATTTTTCATTTGTTATTTTCCTCGGGTACTAAAAAGGTTAAAGAATGGGAAGAAAAAAATTGTGATAGCAACTGACTACATATAGTTGTTAATTTGTCAAAAAAAATCTATGTAAATTTAGTTACACATTCCTTAATATTTATTAGTCCATCACCAAATTAGTATTCTTCAAGAATCCTTTTATCTTTTGATTTTCATCATCGAACTTCAAAGCTCCATGCCACCATTTTCTATCAATATTCATCTCAAACTTCTTATATTCAAGTTTTACCATCAAAACACCTAAAACCACACATATACGTGTAAGTATGCGTCTATGTTCTTTAGAATGGAACCATACGCATGTTCATCTTTTTGGCTCATGAAAGAATCCAAGCCTCAAATATAAATGCTAATCCATATATATACATTAAAGGAGTATTGAATGGCCTAACAACTATACCTCAATCACTTATTATATTTCTAGAAGAAAGTCAAATATTACTTTTTGATTGACTTCAAAGATTTCCACACACGCAAAATCAAATCCATATGATTTTTGTCCCAACACATGCTGACATACACATCAATGTCCATACTCGATCTTAATATCATGCCATACTTTCTCTATTCGGCCATACTTGTACCTGAACTAAAAATGTGGCTATCAATCAAATCACGTACATTATAAGAAAGAATCACTTTCAATATTGTATTGACATGGTTTTTATTTATTTTTTTTTTCTTTTTCTTTTTTTATTTGTTTAATAATCAATCATATTGAAGTAAAATTTTTAAGAACCAAGACTTTCAAATCCATTCACACTTATCAATGATCATATGAGAAACCGATACAAAAGATCTATCTTTTTAGTAATTACTTACACATGTATTGCCATAATCGATGGTAAATGTGTTTTACACTTAACACTAAATAAACTTAATATATAAACCTCATGCAAATCTCTTTACACAATCAAGCTACACAATAGGAGAGTTTCTTAATACACTTGTTCAAGCCAATGGGGTGTGAAGTTTTATAACTCTCTAATAACATAAATTTTGAGGATATGTGTATAAAGAAACTCATCTATCGTGATTAAGAATGTCACTGCCATATCATGAAGTAAGAGTGTTGCTGCAAATATCTCATTCTCACGCATAAAAATAAATCCGGTACCACTTGACACTTGCCTTATGGTCACTTTCAACATCAAAGCAATGACAGAGTGGATATATATATTTACACGTATAAACCACGAGACATCTGCGTTAGTTATTGATTACCTCTATGAAGGGAACTTGTACAAGAAAAAAATGCATGTTATCCCATATAACTAATCTAGTATAACTTGAGAGCCATAATGCCAAACTTGCAAACGGTTGCCTAGCTAGAAGATAAGGCTACAAATGTATAGCACCAAAGATTCTGATAGAAATCACAACATATATCATTTGAACAGTTAGTCCGAGATTTTATTCTTCATTCCAGCCTTTGGATTTAGATTTTTGAAAGTTAAAATAAACTTCATCATCATCTTCTTCATCTGTTATCACCTAATCAATCATTTTTACACAATATCAGTATATATATACTCAATTAAACCTTACTCCACCATCATTAACAACAAAAGAATTGACATGCGTAACAAATGGTTGATACAAATAAAGAAACATGCATACCTGTGAGACCCTCCAAAGTAACTGAATAGTAATCTCATAAAGAAAAAGAAGACACAATTGTTGTTTCTGGAAATTAGAGAGAAATATGTAGATCGAGAAAGTGAGAGATGATTGAAGAAGAGATAAGGTATGTCATGTTTTCTTTTATAGAAGTGGTATAAGGGAATGGCCATATAAAGAGCTGCAAATGAATGCGTAGAATAAAGAACAGTTGCAAACTGTTTGGTGCTGATTTGGCATCTCCTAAGGCATCAACAGTAAATTAGCAACTCTCTTTTATAATATAGGTATATATATATATATATATATATATATATATATATATATATATATATATATATATATATATATATATATATATATATATATATAGATTCCGGATCGGTTGAGAAGAGTTTTAGATTGAGAAAAATGAGAAGCAATCTTGATCGTTCATCTCACTAAACTAATGCAAGGGCATAATAGGTATTCATAATTATATATTTCATTTTCATTAAAAGTACTTCAATACGTGCATTAATGTACACCTCCTTCGTATGAAACAAAAAAATGACTAATGCTTCATTCTTTTATTGGATCGATTCTTTGTGTTCGTCGAATTCGATCGGTTCTATGTGTTCGCTTTCGGGTGCATCTCAAGGAATATTATACACACTTATCACTACACCAACTTTTTATTCTTTATTAATGCAATGATCAATATAATAAGTACGAGTACTTTTATATAATTTACATATGGTTTATTATTGATTCACTATGATATGAATCAGTGAAAGGTCAAATAAAATTAATCGAATCGATTGCATCGGCTTTCTTTTGAGTAAGAAGCGATTCATAAAATAAAACTATAACTTAGATTTGATTCACAAATACAAACACTATTCAAAACAAAACACAAACAATATTTTTGTTGATTCAGTAATATGATAATGATTCATAAACCCGATAAAATGATGCATGATTCACGAATTAACAAATGATGCAAAATGAAACCATTATTTTTTGTTTCTGAAGATTCATTTTTTAAAGCAACAATGTTTTTTGATTCAAAACTCAAATCGTGTGTAATGCATGTTACATTTAAAAAAACTTGAATCATATATTTTACAATTTTTTTTGTTTAGTTGTGGTTCCAGGATTTCCATAAATCATCTTTAATCTTCAATTAAGTTTGTATTTTAGTAGGTTACTAATAATAAATTTAAAAAAAAGAAAAAAAAAGGTAAAAAATGAATGATTCACGAATGTATAAATGCTTAAAAGTTAATACAGGGACAAAAATGTATCGAGAAACTAATAATGGTCAAATTCGAATTTTTGAAACAGTAACGGTAGGAGTCTTGATTGCTCAATTAATTATTTAATGGTTCAATTACTATTTTAGCCTTTTCATTTAAATTAATGACTTTTATAATGCATTAAAACTAATTGAAATCTATGGTCTAAATTGCTTCTCAACCTTCTCAATCTAAAAACATTCTCAATGGAACCAAAGGCTATATATATATATATATATATACATACATACATATATATATATATATATATATATATATATATATATATATAACACAAGTTTTTGGTTGCCCTAATAAAATACACGCCTCTCTCTTAAACAATCAGCCACCAACCATTTTTCACTCTATTTGTCACAACCACAAGAACACCCTTATGTATTAACCTTTTAGTGGTGTTTTTCTTTTCTTGTTTGCTTCTCAAATCCGAAGTTTAAACAAACAATATCCACCCCTTGTATTTGTAACCCATGATTTATTATAAACCAAATACTATTTTTATCTTTGATGGCTCGGCTAAGATCTTTTTAGAAGGTGTCAGGTAGGGTTTTGGTTCTTGTTCAACTCTGTAAACTATAACCACATAGCGAAGACACAAAACCAAGAATCGTTTTTTAAACACAAGTTTTTGTTATGGTTTTGATGTAATGGTTAAGGTGATATTTTTATTTCTTTTTAAGCAAAGATCGATGATGGATTCATTCTTCTATAAAGATTTTGTCAATAATACTTTGAAAGAAAAAAAACCCTGAGATCTTTGTTTTGTTGTTTATGCTATATTTTTGTTCTTTGTTCTATCTTTTGCGAGACACATACAAAATTTGGTCTCAAACTTAGAAGATGATCGAAGAATTTGCATGAGTAAGAGCCGGTAAGACTTTATCTCCAACTCTTACTCGGTAAGACATATACATCTTACCACGTCTGATTAACAGAAAAAAAAACAAACAACCTTCCTATCTGACTGGGCAAGAGTCAGAGGCGGTTCAGACGTTTTTGTAGAAAACAAACACAGCCTTAGATAACTTAGGATAAACACATACTTATGGGCAGAGAACCCGATCAGATGTAGTAAAGCCTTAGGTAAATCTGAGTATCGTCCCAAAAGAGTTGTGACCTTGAAAGAACTAAGATGATTATAAATGATATTGATAAGGTGTGATAAGATTGGTATAATTCATCGATATGCTATTATTCCATACACACAGACACCAGAAATTTAGGGTAAAGAGATAAATAAACGAAGCTTAACGAAGAATACAAATATGAATTGATTCTCGATATAAAGGTTCAATATAGTGGTTAATTATCACCAGACTCCTTTGGTCAATTTGTCATGGCCTATGGTTCTTAGATTCCTCACCAAGATGAACAGGTCACCCAGGATCGTTCGGCAACCTAATAGCAGTCATTAAGGGCCAAATTACTAGATCTAGTCTGTGGAAACCCGGCCGTTAGGAACTTAGATTTCCCCTAACCTCTTAAATACCTCCACTTGATAGGTGATCATTTGGTCAGTTCGCACACGAAGATTGGTTGTACTATGGCCAACTCCTCCCATACTTCGCAATCTATTAGGAGGGGTCAGTTGGTCATATCTCCCAGCCCTTTAGATACTAAAAAGCTTATAATATTACCAAGACTATCGATCAATGATAAGACTAGTAAATGTTTATAAAGAATTAAAGAGAAGATCAATAACACAAATGCAAACTTCAATTA
The DNA here is from genome assembly GCA_910596185.1 of Chrysanthemum makinoi. NCBI lineage: Eukaryota > Viridiplantae > Streptophyta > Magnoliopsida > Asterales > Asteraceae > Chrysanthemum > Chrysanthemum makinoi. Next base: position 177,906,033 of record OU343224.1, read on the forward strand.
ATAACATGAATTAATAGTATAAGTCCTAGAAAAATATAAAAGGAATTCAAACTCGAATACAACGGAAATCGTAGACGAGAAATTCGTTATTCAATGCTCCTAAGCCATGCTTCTTCTTCTGTGTTTGATCTCCCCAAACCCTAGAAGGTTTGGGAAAGGATAGATGATTAAAACTGATGAAATCTTTGACTATTTATTGGCTCCGATATTAGTTACGGCGTGACATTTATTAAGTAATTACGCCGTAACTCTTTAAATATTGTGCTTATCCATGGTTACGGCATAACCTGAGCTGGGGGTTACGCTGTAGTCTTTGTAAATCATATGCTTATCTTCTGTTACGGCGTAACCTGAGCTAATGGTTACGCCGTAGCCTTTGTAGATTGATGTTTATCCGTTGTTACGGCGTAACCTGAGCTGAGGGTTACGCCGTATCTCTTGTCAAGTAAGCTGCATAATGTTCAGTAGCATGTTACGGCGTAACTATATTCCATGGTTACGCCATAATCTTCATAATCATTGATACGCCGTAACTTCATCACTTGGTTACACCGTAATTGAGAGAAAACTCATCCTTTGGGCTTGAAAATGTCCAATTACTGCTTCCTTGCATAAAATAGGTCCTGCAATGAAATAATAAGAAATAAGGATGTTTTCACTAGCATTTTACTCATAATGTGATGATAAAAGGGGGAAATTAACGCTTAGAATATCAGGACTATTTGATGTTATCAAATATCCCCCACTTAAACTCTACTTGCCCTCAAGTAGACCAATTTAGACTGCAAAATATACATCCCTAAGGAATGCGCAGTTAAGATTTCCATACTAAAATATTTATAAGAGCCGAACACCTCACGAAATGGGAACGAAAACACTCTCACACTCATCATAATCTAAGTGTTAATTTCGAGGTGATCACTCAATTTCACGGACATAGCAAGTATTCTATCATAAGCTTGGCAATTACACACAACTCCACCATTATAGCAAAGGTTAAGACAAATTTTAGAAAGCAATGTTGGGTGATAGTGATTCAAAGGCGATGGGGTAGTGTCATTACTAACGTGTCACGGCGAAATGGACAAAATCAATGATACATGACCAAATCCATGGCCAAGACATCAAGGATTGCTCGCTGCATCACCTAGACACGCTTCACGACAAAAATGGTAAGGTAAGGCATGGGATATTTTAATGGGTGAAAACAAAAAGAAAACAAATAGTCTTAGCTTAAAACCGAGTTGCCATCGACCCACCGTTTATTAGAGGTTTATCTTTATATGATCAATATACATGAATCCATCATCTTTCTCGAACTATCTTCCATCCTTCGAATGCGATCGAGGTGTTTATTCTCAATGCCAATTTCATTCATATAGTGCTTACAATATTTGCGCTTTTATCAATATCTTTTAAGGGAGAAAAATGTCTAAATTACATCAATATCTTTTATGTAATAAAAGAATTAACGTGGAATTACATATATATTCTTCCAAAACTTTATAATTGCATATATATTCAACCCAAATTAAAAATTGCATATATATTCTTCTAAAGCTACATAAATATCATATATATCTAAATAATTAATTTATATATAATAAGTAATAACTATAAAAACTTACATAATTACCCATACATTGACCATTATACTTTTACTTTTTTCTATCTTCTTTGCTACATATCTAACCCACACACATAACACATAAAATTATTAGTCAATTACCAGTATCAATTTAAACAATGTAATGACGGTTATAAATTTCAAGTAATTGTAATTGAATTGATGGCTGTAATATAATTTATTTATGTTAATATTCAACCAACACATAACCTGTACAAAAACCCATCTCGATATGTAAGGATCAATGTTGTGTTTGATTGGAGTCAGGGAAATTATTATTTTATTTTATTTTTATTTTTTTAATGATAAATGGAAGGAGTTTACCACAATAACATTGAAATTTTCTATTTTATAATTGTTAGTTTAAAATAAAAATAGTGACAACTAAAAATGGTACTTGGGTTACTCAGTTGGAAAAACATAGCATTTGCAAAGTTGAGAATGAAACCATTGTCGTATGATTGCAAATGAATATTAAAAAAAGGTAAATGTGTAGTGGGTTTTGTGCGAGAGTTAAGTGTAGCCAAAAAGATGAAGAAGAACAAGGTATAATAGTTCATGTATTGTTAATTAAATATTTGTGTCAAATTTGAAAGAAAACAAAACTTGATAAGAGGTGGAGTTAAGTTTTAGATGTTTAGGGTAAAAATTGAAAATAAAGAAACCAGTATATATCATATCAGATTCACATAAAAATTCTTTTTCATTCTTCTTTTTTGCCCAGCGATCCAGCCTTAAAAAAATCAAAGCTATTTCTTCACCTATTTCTAAATAGCCAAAAGGTGTGATTTTTAACCCTAAATCAACATCACTCAATCTATTAACTAGGGTATGTTTTCTGTTTCATGAATTAAAGTTCTATTAATCTTCAAGTTATATATTTATATTGAATTCATAAAAACGATTGGATTTTTATTAGTAATCTAACATATCTGTAAATATAACACAAAAAATAAGGTAACATGTGGGGATTGATAACATCAAATAGTCCTGAATATTAAGTGTCAATTTTCCCCAATAATGCTCGTATTTTATATCATTTATATGGATTTACGCTTGTTTTCTTCTATATTTCACTTTCAGGTAAATTACGAGCATTGGAGCTAAAGAGACGCGGATTTGAAGAATTTATTTAAGATATATCATAGTATGCTCATTTTGAAGAAGTTACGGCGTAACTCCTCTCTCACATTACGCCGTAACTGAAGCGTGGCTCAGAAAACCAACTCAACTGAAGATTACGGTGTAACTCTCCCAAAGATTACGGTGTAACTCTCCCAAAGATTACGACGTAACCAACTAGGTCAAATGAGGTTTCGCGCCGCTGCAAGCTACGCCGTAACTATTGTCTCAATTATGGCATAACCAGGATTTATTGAAGATACGACGTAACTCCTTCCAGATGTTACACCATAGCCAGCATTTTTAGTGCACAATACGAAGAATTGGATGTTACGGCGTAACGCTTAACATTAGTTACGTCGTAACCAGATCTGACCTATAAATACCCCTCGAATTCCAGCATTTCAAATCATCCCATTTCACACACAACACCAAGTGAACATGAGTAGAAGTCGAAGGCAGATCTAGAGGAGCATACAGAGCTATCTCTAAGGCAGACATTACTCCCCTACGATAAGCATTAGCATTTTATCTTTTCTTTACTTTCAATTCAAGTATTTCGTACTATTAAACATTGAATCGATTGTTTTAGTTAATATGAGCGGCTAAGCACCTCTGGTGCTGGCCTAGTTATGATTCCTTAATTTTTTTTGTTTCTGTTTACATTGCTTCCCTATAATTATTTCTAAGTGTATGCATGCATAGTTTGTTGGTAGCTACCCTTGTTTCGGTAGTTTTAATGGCGGTAGTGGCTAGTTACTTAGGAGATATGACCAACTGACCCTAAGTAGGTAGACTGAGTGGGAAGGGTAAGACATGACCAACTGACGACCCTTTCTGCTTGTGCGATTTGACCAACTGATCACCTACCGTTTGGATGAACTTAAGAAGTCTGGGATGAGTGTTTAAGATGCTAGCGCCCGGGCACTCATTGTTACAAATCTTGCATGTAGCGGTACTTAATGACTTGGCTTAGGGGACTAAGAACAACTGGACTTATGACGGGTCACCTGATTTCTCCAGTGGGACCCTTTGCTGATAGGTTAGGACGAACTGACTAAATGCTGTCCTAGCGACTTTGACCCCAGCTGAAGTAATTTGAATTAATTAAATGTAAAAACTAGTTAGGATGAATAACTAGGTTAGCACCCCTCTCCTCTATTGATCACAACCCTCGCCTCTATTAGCTTTCTTTTCTTATTTTATTAATAGTTTTTCATTTCCACCTTAAAATCTATTAAAATCTGTGACACCTAGACTTAGTTTAAATCTGCACACATAGCTCTTGGGACGACCTCGGTTTTACTGAATACTACACTACACACGACCGGGGTACGCTGTCCGTTAGTGCATTAGGTAGACCATAGGTATAATGAGAACTTATAAATATTAAAACCTGGTCAGTAAAACTTGCATCAAGTTTTTGGCGCCGCTGCTGTGGAGTTATATTAGGGTTTTGTTTAAGTCTATTTTTAATTTTCTTTCTTTGTCATTATGTCAGGATTCAAGACTAGATGCTCAAAGCCATTTCTGGCCACCCCGTTCGATGATCCGGAAAAACAATTTCAGACGAAAAAAGTTTACTCACCAATTCCTATTCATAACATTTTTTCGTTTTACGAATTTGACAAATTTGATGCAGAACCTGAAGTCATTGATAAAAATAATATCGAAGAAATAACCATGGAGCAGTATTTGGAGCAGCCAAATGTGAACTGTAAACGAGCCTTCACACAAGACTCTAGTGCGGAAAAATTCTCCATTCCGGACCAATTTATCCAGGAATTACACGAGCTTAAGTTTTCAGGAGATGAAAATGAGGATGTTCAAAATCATGTGGAATAAGTGCTTTACTTATCATCTCTTTTCAGCGTCCGGAATATCCCTAGCTATTCAGTTACAACAAGAATTTTTCCTATGACTCTTACAGGGACTGCGAAAAGATGGTACAATAAGCTCCCTGCCGAGTGCAAGGAAACATGGGATAAATTAAGAAGAGAATTCGTTCAACAATTTTGCCCTCCTTCGAAGATGGCTAAACTTCTCGGTAAGATCCATCAATTCGTTCAAGAGAGTGAAGAAACGTTGTATCAAGCGTGGGAAAGATTCAATGAGTTACTTTACCGATGCCCCACTCATGACTTGAACAAGCATCAAATCGTCTATGTCTTCTACAGGGGAATTAATGCACTGACAAATGAACTACTCGATTCTCCTAGACCTATTCCAAGCATGACCCCTGATCAAGCTTTGGAGCGTATTCGACGGATTTCTGAACACTGCTATAAGTGGCATATGGAGACATGGTATGGACCAAGGGATAATTTTGATCATAAGGTGATGAAAACATTAACGAAGCAAGAATATAATTATGGTGAAAATTTCTAAAAGCGAAGACTGGAAAGGGCAAATGAAATTGAAGTAGGGTAGAAAAGGTTAAGAGTGTATTTGGGACCAAGACCGGAAACAACTTAGAAAAAAGGATCCTTGGCCATATTGAGGAATCTAGGGAATGTGATGAGAGAATTGAAAAAATGATGAAAACATTCGTGGAAAACACAGTTTCTTCTCTCAAGACTCATGAAGACCGGATAAAGGGTTTGGAGAAGAGTGTGAACTCATGTTCAAAAGCCATCATGGATTACCTCGCTGCACGGGAAGAAGAAGTTGTCAACACAGTTGAAACAATCTTTGAAGAGCCCACTACCTTTTCGGAGAAGGTTAAACGAAGAATCAGCAAGGAGAAACTCTCGCTTCTTGACGTTGGAGCTCTCCTGGTAAACGTTCCTCTTGTTAATTCCCTTAAAACTGATCCTAACAATATTTTGCAGGAATTAAGTAATGATTCCGATGAGACGGTTCAACTTAACGAGAGATGTTCTATAGTTTCAAGAAATGAACTGCCGCAAAAGGAAAAAGATCCCGGTTGTTTCACTCTCCCTTGCTTGATCGGGAGTCTCAATATGTGTAATGCCCTAGCTGATCTTGGAGCGAGTATAAACATAAGGCCTCGTTCAATGTTTCTACGTATGGGTATCGAAGACCTTAAACCAGCCAAAATGAAGATTAAAATGGCCGATCGGTCCATGTAGTCACCTTTGGGAATCGTTAAGAATGTATTGGTAAAGATAAAAAAATTTCTCTTCCCGGTTGATTTCGTGATTCTGGATATTCCCGAAGACAACCGAATACCTATTATTTTAGGAAGACCAATGCTAGCTACTGCCCATGCAAAAGTGGATGTCTTCCCCCGAAAATTAACTCTGAAGCTAACGGGAGGTTGACACATTTAGACCTAATGAACTTCTTTCCACCCCTCAAAAAGTTTGCGCAATTGATCCTATTGGTGATTTTGGCGATGCATTGGAAGATTTTCTTAGTGACTCCCCGAAAACTCCTACAAATCTTGGCGAGATAGCTTCAGGGAAAGATTTTGATGTGTTCGTAAATTTTGAAGAAGAAGACTTAGGAGTCAGTGCTGATGATTTCTCTAGCGACGTCGAAATGGTCCATTGGCACAACAACTCTGAAAAGAAGTTTTCACAATCTGACCAACCCAAATTTTATGAGATGGGAGCACGAATACATCATAGGAACCCCTATTATCTGAAAATTTCATGCAAGATTGGGTTCATTGATTTCCATCCATTCATCGACACAAATTCCCCAGTTAACACCATTTCAAAGGAATGCTACAACCAAGTGATGGAAAAAGAACTTGAATATAAAGGAAACAATTTCCTAGGGATTGCAACAAACATTCGTGTCTTTGTTGGGACTCACTCATTTTTGGTCGATTTTGTGGTTTTGGATGACGTTAGCGAGTTTGTGGAAGATGGGCTAACCGAGGTGATTTTCGGGAAACCCTTTCAAGAACTATCTGGGCTAGATAAAGATGACAAGGAAGGGCTTGTATGGTTATAGATTGGCGAAGATAAAATGGTTTTTAAAATGCCACGGACTGTTAAGATTTTTAAAAAGTGGACAAAGAGGCAGTTGAGCCATGCTCAGCCACTACTCCACATTAGTGACGAAGATATAGCCAAAGGTATCGACCACCCTTTCCAAAAGATCAAGAATTTTTACTTGGGGTGTTTAGAGCTGGGGACATGCTACAAACGTGATGAGAATCTGATCAGTTGGATTCAACGTGGAGATTGCCATATCCACGAAATGACAAACAAGCACTTCTAAGCTTCGAGGCTCTGAGTCTAACTTAAAGACTCGTAAATAAAGAAAAGTGCTCTTTCAGGAGACAACCCAGATTATCTCTTTCGGTTGTTTAATTTCCATTTCTGTTGGGTTTTGTGTTTTTAACCATTTTTGCAGGATTTCGAGAAAAAGTTGTTGCAGCATGCTGAACGGGGACCTGATCTTTCCATAGTTACGGCGTAACTCATTTTATGGTTACGCCGTAACATACTTTTGCAGCAATCTTCAGAGCATTACCAATTACGGCGTAATCCCATTCAACGGTTACACCGTAGCTACACTCCTATAGCGTCTGCCAGGTTTTACTTAATTATGCCGTAACTCCTTATGGGAGTTACGACGTAACTTCTTATGGGAGTTACGACGTAACTTCCCTCTATGACACTTCTTTCATTTTAAACACAATAACATTGTATTAGTTTTCAAATGAACTTTGTGGGTATGTTCCCTGTAAGCCAACACTCGTCCACTTGGGACACCAAGTGGTTTAAAAGGCTTGTCGCATACGCTAAATGCAACCGTGATTCCTACGAAAGTGAGTTAGGTTTCTTTTTCATTTTTTCTTTTTCTTGTTTAGAATTATGCTTGTCGGTAGTGTGATTTCAGGGATTAAAGTTTGCTCGTGTATGCTTATGCGAAGGCACGACTCTTTTCGTGGGCCTTCTTTCTTTTTAGAGCAAATTTCAGGGAAGTTCTCGCTCTAATTTTACTTTTCTCTTCACCTTTATTTAACGCTTAGTACAAAAGGGACTTTGTACAATTCAAGTGGGGGGACGGGAGTAGAATTGTCTCTTGAACTTTATTTTGCCCTCATTTTTCTAGTTTATTTTGAAAAATTATGCCAATTTTAAAATTTTGACATGTTTTTCTTAACCTAACTGGATTAGACCTTAGCCGAGCACATTATAACCCTTGATATTTTATGGTGAGATTAGCCTTATCCGTTTCCATATTTTTACCCCAAATCCACCAAATTATGAGTGTGCCGGTAGCTTGTAAACTTTAAAACTTGGCATTTACATCATTTCCAGATCATAGACGAGGTATGTTGATTTAGCTCGATGTATTTGGACTTTTCAGTTTAAGAAGGCAGTATTATAGGATTATCACCCAAATAGCCTATCATTGTGTGTCTATCGATTAGTCACCTCGACTTCTCGACCCCCATCTTAAACCTTTGTTGCACTCACCTTTAGTGCAAGATACCCCTAGATACACCCTTCTGAGCCATTCCTTTCATTTTGTTCACCCAGCATAGTGTTTCGATACAACATTACACCTTAGCCTACCCTGTAGTCTTTATTCGTAATTACGAAGTCATTATTTGCCTAAGTTCAAGGTTCAAGTGGAAATGTTTGGGAATCACGCTCTTGTCGATGACATATCCTTAAAAATCATTGAAAACCCTCCAAATTCTCATATTGTTCATCTCAAGTGGGGGATGTTATGTAATGTTAAAAAAAAAAAAAAAAAAAAAAAAAAATATTTTATTCATTTGATTGTAAAGTGTGATATTATAAGCACAATTGTTATGAGCTTAATATAGATTTAGTATCGAGGAGGCCACATCGGTCACATTTAAAGAATGAAGTTGGAAGTGTGCCTATCATGACGTCCTCTAATGGCACATCTACCTGGTAATATCATGATCCGGTTTCTTGACTTCAAAACTTGAACTTTGGGCAGACAGTAAGTGGTGATGACTTAGTTGTAGATTTAGACTATTTGCTTGATTTTATTTTACACCAATTTTATCCCATGTCTTATCCTACCCTTAGTCATGAAGCGTGTCTAGGTAATGCAGCGAGCAATCTTTGGTGTCTTGGCCATGGATTTGGTCATGTATCATTGATTTTGTCCACTTTGCCGTGACATGTTAGTAATGACAAATCACCCTTAACCTTTGTCGTGTCTACCCATATTGCCTTCGAGAATTGTTTAGTCCTTAACTCTAGTGGTGGAGATTTGTGTAACCGCCAAGCTTATGATATAATACATGCTATGACTGTGCAACGAGTGATCACCCCGAAATTGACACTTAGAATAGTTGAGATATTTGAGTGTTTTGTTCCCATTTCGTGAGATGTTCGGCTTTGTTTTATTCTAGCATAAGGGATTTGTAAACTTATATTTTCCAGGTAATGGGAGATATCTTTTTAGGAATCTATCTAATAAGGTCTATTTGAGGGCAAGTGGAGTTCAAGTGGGGGGATATTTGATAACATCAAATAGTCCTGAATATTTAGTGTCAATTTCCCCCGATAATACTCGTATTTTATATCATTTATATGGATTTACGCTTGTTTTCCTCTATATTTCACTTTCAGGTAAATTACGAGCATTGGAGCTAAAGAGACGCGGATTTGGAGAATTTATTGAAGATATATCATAGTATGCTCATTTTGAAGAAGTTACGGCGTAACTCCTCTCTCACATTACGCCGTAACTGAAGCGTGGCTCAGAAAACAAACTCAACTGAAGATTACAGTGTAACTCTCCCAAAGATTACGACGTAACCAACTATGTCAAATGAGGTTCAGCGCCGCTGCAAGCTACGCCGTAACTATTGTCTCAGTTACGGCGTAACCAGGATTTATTGAAGATACGGGGTAACTCCTTCCAGATGTTACGCCATAACCAACATTTTTAGTGCAAAATACGAAGAATTGGATGTTCAGTAACTCTTAACATTAGTTACACCGTAACCAGATCTGGCCTATAAATACCCCTCGAATTCTAGCATTTTAAATCATCCCATTTCACACACAACACCAAGTGAACGTGTGTAGAAGTCGAAGGCAGATCTAGAGTAACATACGGAGCTATCTCCAAGGGAGAAATCACTCCCCTACGATAAGCATTAGCATTTTATCTTTTCTTTACTTTCAATTCATGTATTTCGTACTATTAAACATTGAATCGATTATTTTAGTTAATATGAGCGGCTAAGCACCTCTGGTGCTGGCCTAGTTATGATTCCTTAATTGTTTTGTTTATATTTACATTGCTTCCGTATAATTATTTCTAAGTGTATTCATGCATAGTTTGTTCGTAGCTACCCTTATTTCGGTAGTTTTGAATGGCGGTAGTGGCTAGTTACTTAGGAGATATGACCAACTGACCCTAAGTAGGTAGACTGAGTGGGAAGGGTAAGACATGACCAACTGACGACCCTTTTTGCTTGTGCGATTTGACCAACTGATCACCTACCGTTTGGATGAACTTAAGAAGTCGAGGATGAGTGTTTAAGATGCTAGCGCCCGGGCACTCATTGTTACAAATCTTGCATGTAGCGGTACTTAATGACTTGGCTTAGGGGACTAAGAACAACTGGACTTATGACGGGTCACTTGATTTCTCTTGTGGGACCCTTTACTGATAGGTTAGGACGAACTGATCAAATGCTGTCCTAGCGACTTTGACCCCACCTGAAGTAATTGGAAGTAATTAAATGTAAAAACTAGTTAGGATGAATAACTAGGTTAGCGCCCTTCTCCTCTATTGATCACAACCCTCGCCTCTATTTGCTTTCTTTTCTTATTTTATTAGTAGTTTTTCATTTCCACCTTAAAATCTATTAAAATCTGTGACACCTAGACTTAGTTTAAATCCGCACACATAGCTCTTAGGATGACCTCGGTTTTACCGTATACTACACTACACACGACCGGGTACACTGCCCATTAGTGCATTAGGGTAGACCATAGGTATAACGAGAACTTATAAATATTAAAACCTGGTCAGTAAAACCTGCATCAGGGATACATAGTTTTGGGTAGATAAGTGGGTGGGCGATTCTAAATTATGCGATATGTTTCCTAGATTGTATCATCTAGATAGGAGAAAGTAGGGTAGGGTGGCGGAAAAAGGGAAATAGGTGGATAATGGGTGGCAATGGGAATGAGATTAGGTTAGAAATTTAAGTGGGAGGGTTTGCAAGGAGTTCGAAGATATACTCATTATATTACAGAATGTTGTAGTATCTAACGATTGTAGGGAAAAATGGAGTTGGACGCTTCAAGAGGATGGCAAATTTACAGTCAAAGCGCTAACAAAAATGGTGGAGGAGAGAATGTTGGGGTTCGAAAGTGATGGTCAAGAGACTTATGGAATAGATGGATTCCTAAGTAGGTCAACATCTTTGTTTGGAGAGCTTTAAAAGGTAGGTTTGTGGTTCGTGTGGAGCTCGACGAAAGAGGCATTGATTTGGATTCATATGATCATAGTTCAGTTTTGTGCAACTTTGCTATGAGTTTTTGGGAAAATTTTTATAGATGGTGGAAGGTTGGTGATGTCAACGCCTTCTCTTGGTGAATTACTAGCGTCCAATGGGAACGTTGATATCCCTAACCATGCCACCCGTTTATGGCAAGCGGTTAGATGGAAATCCGGATATTATTTTTGGAAAGAGAGAAATATTCGTGTCTTCAAAGGAAAATTCTTAATTATAAATAGAATTGTTTAAGATATTCAATTAAAGAGCTACAAATGGATTAGTAGAAGATCGAAAAATAAATTGAGATGGATTGGAAACAATGGCTTTCTGATCCAATAAAAAGTGGCTTAGTTAACAACACCAGTGGGTGAGCAGTTTCTTTGGTCTGCTGCAGCGAGTTATGGTTGCAGCTCTGGTGTTTGGCTGAGTTTGTTTCGCTTCTGCTGTGTTTGGTTGAGTTTGTGGTATGCATTGTATGCTTGTGAATTGTGATCATTCTCTGTTGCAACATATTTTAAGTTGGTTTGGCATCTTTTGATCGTGGTCCAGGCTTCCTTTTGAGTCAGTGATGTTGTGTTTTTATTTTCATTTAGGACATTTGTTCTAACAGGTATTTTGTGCCATATTTGTGGTGTTTGGCTTAGGTTGTTTTGATTTAGTCAAAATTTATTGGTTTTTCCTTTGGGTTCACTATGCTTAAGCATCTTGTTAATATAGTAGATGCTTTGTTTGTATTTTTGTTTGGTTTGGTTTGAATTGTATTGCCTTTCAAAAAAAATTATATATCGGATTTTAGTGTCAATTAGTGGTTTGTGCATGTATTTCTATAAACTTTGTTAATTGTATTTGGTTTTAGTTTTAAGTGTTATTCATTTTAGGGTTTGTGTGTGGCAGTGATCAAGAATATGGGTGTGTTTGTTTTTAAAAAAAAAGCTCTTACCGCCTCTTATCACTTACCAGTCAGACAAGGTAAAAGACAAAGGTTGTTTGTTTTTTTCCTTCCATTTTAGACGCGGTAAGAGTTTATCCACCTTACCCAATAAGATGTGGTGGTAAACTCTTATTGTCTCTTAACACTCTTAGTGTCTCTTATTTAATGATTTATATTGTATTAAATTTATAAAAATGTTTTATTTCATGTTTATACAAGCTATATATTCATTGCATTGATATGGTTTAATATATACTTAAACAAAAGATAATAAAATCATTCAGACAATTAAAACAAACAACGTTTTTTCATTCAGATTTAGAACTTTATAACCACCTCTAACAGTAAGATGTGATAGTCAGATTCAGACCTAAAACATCTTAATGAAACAAACACACCATAAGTTTCTTTCCCCTTTATAAATATGGGTTTTTTATTATACTGTTAAGGGGTTTGGCTTTCTTGCATAAATTTCTAGTAATTTACTATGGTTGCTCAGTTCCTACTCCGTCGCTGCTTTAAGGTGAAATTTAGATAAATCTTCTTTTGAAATGTGTTTGTGTTTTCTTCTATAAATTACTATGAAGTACAAGTACAAATAAACAGATTATGTGGATCCAAAGTCAAAATAAGTATGCATTTCTTTATTTTGTAATAAGGGCAAGTAGATACTATTAACATGGAATAAATATATGAAACATTTTTGTACCATTCAAGCATGATATATCCGTTTTACAGTTTTCAACATCATTTTCTTATTAGTCCTGAAATAAACTTCTATAGGACAAACACTAGAAATATATTATTTGAAATTTGAAAACAAAGTATCTAGATTATCTCTTGCAAAACATAACACCTGATCATTGTGCTAATGTTGCTTAGTAAATTGTGTTATCTTGGCATTATAATTAAATTACATTCTCATTTTCATTTGGTTAGCCTCATGGTAGAGCTTGATAAAGCAGATTGAGCGTTTTACTTTACCAATGAAATGGTTGCCTTATTTGTTGCCATCTACATCTAATCTTTTATGTAATAAAGGAATTACATCATTTCGAAGCAATTTTACCTTTATGTCACAGAAAAATTTTCAACTAAACGGAAGACCCAACACCACTGGCAGTTTTATCAAGCTTATTTCTTGTTGAGTTTTAATTAATTAAAATAATTGAGTTGATGCATTCTTATGTATTTTAATTTTCATTATCAGATCTTTTAGAAAACTGATACTTCATGTGTATGAGATGGGTTAGTATGGTGAGATGAAAGTTGGTGCTTATAGAAGGTCTTTATTTATTTTTATTGGAGGATGACCTTAAGAATTATTCGTAACATTGCAGAAATTCACAATTTGAGGGAATGAAATAATATTTGAATGGATTGGATAACGTAATGGAATAAATGATGTAATATAATGACTCATTACTATTATTAATTATGTTAGGATCGAACACGACACATACAAACATAATTAACTGCCACAATAAAGAACACAAGGATTTAAGGTGGTTCGGTCTAATCTGACCTACGCCCATACGAGGTAACTAGGAGTATTTTATTTCATCTGTGTTGTGTGTTGTTTACAAATACAGAGCAATCTCTTAAATAGAGATTGAGATGATAACTGGTCAAATAAACACACCGTAAATTATGGTTGTCAATTACGGCTGTCAATTACGGCTGTCCATCAATCACGAGGAACATGGTCGGCTGAAAAACTTGGCTTCCTGTTTTTCTAGCACTACCTTTTTGACCTGTCTAATAAGTGGCTTCACACTCAACAATCTCCCACTTGAAGCCACGAAACAATCTTTACCTGTGCTTCAACTGTGTATCTCTGTATTTCTGTAAAACAAGAACTTTTGATCTTAGCTCCATCCTAGTTACTGTTGCTTTCTCATCAGTTAACCTGAAGGCCCGTTGAAGCTCCCGTTAGCTCCAACACATCAGTCATGACTGAAACTGTCACTGACCCATTCTTTGTCCCTATCGGCTCCCACTGACACGAACTGCCCGATCCTGGAACATCCTGAGAACAAACACTCTCCGAATAAAGCAGATAATCAACTGGAGAGACTTTGATGGCTGGAATACTGGTTCTCTTAACCCACTGTCGTCTGGTAACTCTGACTGAAGCACAAACTGTGCTCCCACTGCCATGAATGCCCCTGACTGGTTTTACTAAACCTTTTCTAGCACGTTCAACTTGAATCTGACCTGTGACTCTAGGTTTCCCATCTGCAAAGCAAACCTTCTTCTGCCCACGAGACTCTATGAACCGGACTTTGGTCTTCTTCTGAACCAGGACGGTTACTCCCTCAGACGGTAAACTGACCATATACAGCGAACCTTGTTTCTTTCCTCGAGCTACGACTAGATTTCCCTTCATAACCTTCCACCGCCTGTTCCTGAACTTAACCTCGTGTCCCTGTTCATCCAACTGCACAACAGAAATCAACTGTTTCTTCAGACTTGGAATTACCCGGACATCCTTCAAAGTCCATGGACCGACTGGAGTCTTCAGATCTAAGTCACCTATGCTCGTCACATCAAGAACCTCATCGTTCGCCAGTCTTACCTTACCAAAATTCCCTTCTTTCAGATTCGCGTGCTTCACGGCTGTGGGTAGCGTGAAATGAAGCACCCGAATCCATAACCCAGGAATCCACATTGCTCTCCACACTACAGATCAAAACATCATCATCTGAATGGTCTACTGCAACGTTAACTTCTTTCTTGTCTTTTGGACATTGATTCCTGAAATGTCCAACCTCTTTACAGTTCCAACAAGTCACATCATTTCGAGTCCTCGACTGACTCCTTCTCCTGTTCCCACTCCCACTACCTCTGTTATTTCTTCTACCTTTGATCGCATTCAATTGTTCACTTGATGATTCCCCGGAATTTCTTCGTCTGACGTCTTCGCCTAGAATTAAATCCCGAATTCCCTCAAAAGTGAGACCTTTCGATCCTGATGAACTAGTAACGGCTGTAACTGTTCCGGACCAACTGTCGGGTAATGATGATAACAGTAGTAAAGGTTGAACTTCATCCTCGAACTTTATTCCCACTGACCTAAGTCTGGATAAAATCGAGTTTAAATTGTTGATGTGCACTGTAACTGAACTTCCTTCCCTCATCCTTGTGTTGACTAGCTCCCGAATCAGGAAGACTTTATTTGCTGCCGACGGCTTCTCGTACATATTAGACAATGCCTCCATGATTCCCTTTGCCGAGGTCTCCTTCAGAATGTTGAACGCAATATCCTTTGACAACGCTAGTCTAATAAATGCCTTGGCCTTTTTATCCAAAGTCTCCCACTCTGCCTGTGTCATCGCCTCCGTTTTTTCACCTAAAACTGCGTCCAAGTCTTTCTGCACGAGCAAATCTTCAATTTGCATCTTCCACCAACCAAAGTCCTTTCCATCAAACTTCTCAATCTGAAGCTTACTGCTTTCTGTTTCAAGTGTTAAATGGCGATGGACTTGTGCAAAGATCTTGATTAAACTGTGAGGGACTACTTTTGTCAAAGTTATAAACTTGTGACCAACCTTAAAAAATAATTACTTCTTTTTCCCTTAAAAGAGAAATTCGGTCTTTATTTTCTTAAATAAAAAACACAACTTTTTATTCACCCAAAAAATACCACACCTGCTCTTTATCTTCTCCCAAGAATAAATCACTCCTCCCTCTTTATCTTCCCCAACACAAAACACAGAAAAAATATTCCTGCTCTTCCCAAAAAAAAAAACCAGTCAGTCACGTTTTTTTTTCTTTAAAAGAAGACCACTCCTGGCCACTCCTGGTCTATTTCTTCGAGACTCCTTCTCCTCTTTTTTTTTCTCCGGCGGCCGGGGTTGCTGGGTTGTGACAGCTCTGTCACCGCGGGGTTGTGACTGCGATGGGTAATCGGAGCGCGGTCAATCGAAGGTGGTGCTGGTCACGATAGGGCGCTGGTGGCGCTGGTTGTGAAAGCTGGTGGTGGTCCTGGTGGCTGGTGGCGACGGCGATCGATGCCCTGGTCTCGTTATCAATATCTGCCAATCAGGTTCTCCACCTTTCTCTGTTCGTATGTGTCAATCAAGAGCCAAAGCTCTGATACCAGTTGTTAGGATCGGACACGACACATACAAACACAATTAACTGCCACAATAAAGAACACAAGGATTTAAGGTGGTTCGGTCTAATCTGACCTACGTCCACACGAGGTAACTAGGAGTATTTTATTTCATATGTGTTGTGTGTTGTTTACAGATACAGAGCAATCTCTTAAATAGAGATTGAGATGATAACTGGTCAAATAAACACACCGTAAATTATGGCTGTCCATTACGGCTGTCAATTACGGTTGTCCATCAATCACGAGGAACATGGTCGGCTGAAAAACTTGGCTTCCTGTTTTTCTAGCACTACCTTTTTGACCTGCCTAATAAGTGGCTTCACACTCAACAAATTATGCTTGGTTGGTACAACATAATGTAATGCAATCAATAGAAAAAAATTAAAATGCTTTATTTATGATATAACTTCTTTAGTATAATGAGTATTTAAAAAATAGGCTTTTATGTAATTTTGATTCTATTACAAGATGGAATGAAAAGAAAAATGAGGGGGTCCCTAATGAATCAAAATGATGATATTTGATGCAATGAGTCATTCCATGTAATTAGTCATTGCATTTCATAATAGTAAATAAGCATTTTTTCTTCATTACACCATAATAATCTTTTCTATTATTTCTTTTATTACAACATACCAAACACTACGTAAGAGAATGAATAAAACTAGCAAATTTTTAATCACTACAGGTCATGTATATTAGGCATTCTTTTCCCCTACTGACACAGTTTTATCCTCTAAGTTATTTTGGATTTGTCTTGTCAAACATTATCTATTTTCTTATTGTTTAGTTCACTCAAAAGCAAGAACAAGTACTATAATAAGATTTGAGTTGGTTCGATGAGGTTGAAAGTTTGTCCAAATAAAGTTTGTGCAACTGAAGTTGTTCTCAGTTAAGTACTCTATCGTCTGATATAAGTTTTCTAATATACATATGCATTTGATCCTTTTTTTTACTAGAAATCCAATACATAATAAAAGGAATATAGAGAAAGTCAATGCTTCACGGCCACTTTCCGTTTTTTTGTCAAATTAGTTGCACTAAATCTCTAAGAAAGTTGAAGTTTGTTTCTTTTTCTATTAAAAAAATAATGGTTTTGCTAACAGCAGCCCTTAGGGTTGTCACTAACAACTAATTTCCGAATTTGTAGGTAAGACAATACAAAATGTCCAAACAAAATCATTTAAAATCATCAAAAATTAATAATAATCTCTTAAAATTTCTCACATACAAATTCAATTCACTTTTCTTATTGGCCATTTTAGCTAAAAATACGGAGCATGTTTCTCACTCTGTCTTAATATTAGCGAATTATAAGAAAGGTTTGTTGTTATCAACAGCCCTTAGGGCTGCTGTTAGCATTTCCCAAAAAATAATAATTTATGTCTCTTTATGTTTTTGGTTGGAATCGACCCACTTATAGGTTAAGTATAGTTTAATTGACGCAAAACACCTTTTGTCTAAACATTTTGTAAGTAGCTATCAATCAAATATCACTACAAGCTTCCTTCAAATTAATTTCGACCCGTTTTCTTCTAAGCAATTTTATTTTTTTGTTCGACCTATTACAAGCTTAAAGCTTACATTATATTTAAAGGTTTATACTTTGTTCCTTTTTCATAGGTCAATTCGAACTACATCGTAAACTGCTATGGTTTCCATAGAAACCTTAGCGTTGAGATACTCATGCGACTAAAACTCTCAAGCTTATGAACAACTTAGCGCCATTCGCAAATTTATTGGTTGCTGAGCTATATACTATTTACTTTTTAATAAATGCTATTTTCGTTAGATTACATATCAAAATAAGTACTAATTGAGAAGACATAAAGTTTAAAGTGGAAAATGACGTTCAATTCCAATTTTCTATGTTGCCTCATATATTGAAGAATGCAAAATAATCTTAATCGTAAGGCTTTATATATGTGTTATGGTATGATAAATTATAGCCCGCTTTACTACGAAGATGAATAAACACGCTTGCAACTAGGTATTCCTACCAATCATAAGGTGAAATTGGACAAATACTCTTTATCCATCACTTTAATCATTCGTATTTGGCTATAACTTACAATAAAACAATTTAGGAAGTTCATATGTTTGCAAACATTCACTTTACATTCAACCTGTTTGACCCATAAGTAAAGGAGGTTCAATTTGCTAAAATTTAATTCCTAATAATTGAATGAGCCCATGTTTACAACTCTACTTATCATCCTTATGCAGTTAGTACTTAAGTTAATTTAGTAAATCAAGGAGTTGTTATCAGCTCATTAAGAAACTGAAGCTATCTCATGTATTTGCTTCTTAAAATTACATCAATATACTTACAAATATCAATATTACATCAATATTCTTTCACACAAATTAAAATTACACATATATATCCAATTTAACATTTTAATCAAATTTTACTACTGTGATATTAATTAATAATACATATTACCATTTTACCTTTCTTCCTCTTTCATTCCAACTCAGAGTCATCATCCTCAGTTAGGGATTTTTGTTCACCACCATAAACAAGAACAATACAAGAAGTTATTATTGGTCTCCGAAATTGAATTAAGCATTCCTCGCGTTATATGTTTTAGAAAGTCTTAAACCTGTTTTGAATTTGAAAGGAGATTTACAAAATTGATATTTTATTTGACTTTGATGAATCTGACTTAAAAAATCTTCAACTTGGTAATCTATTCAGTGTGTGGTAACACTAATAAAGGGACTTGTTTATCCCAAATAAAAAAGTTAAACAAAACCTCAAAAAATACGAACCTTGTTGGAACCCATAATTAACATTTATATTAGGTGATAAAAAGAACAAAATGAGATTATCAAATTATACGATTT
The DNA here is from genome assembly GCA_910596185.1 of Chrysanthemum makinoi. Lineage (NCBI taxonomy): Eukaryota > Viridiplantae > Streptophyta > Magnoliopsida > Asterales > Asteraceae > Chrysanthemum > Chrysanthemum makinoi. Next base: position 177,925,111 of record OU343224.1, read on the forward strand.
GAAATTACATTGCATATCATTAACGAAAGCATTAGGGAGTTTGTTTCATTGTGGAAGAAGGTTAATAGTGTACTTTTACTTGAATATTAATATTTGGACTATATTTTTGAATATTGAAACTAACTTATTATTGTAAAACCATATATTTAGATACGAATGAGTATTTTGTGAGTTTTAAAAGTACATTAACGTAATTTGAAATTTTGTAGGGATATTGGCCTAATATTAAAGTTTTGTAAGGATATAGATGAAGTTGTCTCTATTTTGAATTAAAGTTTAACGGTGTATTTTGGGTACAAGTTCAATGATGATTCGCGAATTTTTGTCTAATTAATATTAATACATAATGAAAAGTTTAAGTAGAAACATGTGCGTACACAAGAATTATAACTAGTTATAAAGTTAAGCATCCGGAGCGACTTAATCTAATTTTAGCCTAACGCTTAAGCAAAATGTGTTACTCCCTGCGTTCCAAAATTATAGTCTCCGTTTGATTTTTTCGATCTTTCTTTTACAACTTTGACCTTAAATACTTTTGTTTGTGTTATATAATACTTGATGCAAAATATATGAATGGATTGGTTTTAAATGTATTTTATTTGGTATGAATTTTATCAACTATTGTATATCACAAACAAAGATATTACTGTCAAACTTCAAAAACATAGATAAAAAGGTCAAACGGGGAGTATAATTTTAGGACGGAGGTAATATAAAACTTTGAGTAGTCAAATCTTTTTATATAATAAAACAAAACCTCTAGCGGAGACTTTTACATTTGAAAAAAAAAAAAAAAAAACCCTTTTAAATAATGCCACTTTTTTTTTTAAAAAAAAACTTTAAAAATAATTAATTCTAATTATTTCCTTATTTATCTAAAAGATTAAGAAAAATCGTTTTTGTATTCATGTGAAAAAAAAAAGGAAACCGAAAGTACACATGAGACTCAATGATGTAATTGTTAACCAAAAGTGAAACTAAAAAAAAAAAAAAACATAACTTATCACTAACATTCTTTCACGTTACTGTACAATAACCAACTATTACAATACCCGCGCGTTGCCCGGGGTTTATCATTACAATAATTTACCAAGTATACTGAGAAACTTGTTTTAAGTGTGTAATATATATATATAAAAATTCGATTTCTTTTCCTCCTTTTGATATTGGCTACTGAGAAAGCATCCTCCGCATTGTATCCTACATATGTATACAAACAGTCAACCCATACGATACAAATTAAGTTAAATTGATTTAGGTGTAACTAATATATGCATTATTTATCTATATTATATCATCTTTAGAATTTTATTAACACTAAAAAAAGCTTTCTGATCAACCAAAATCTCAATACTCTCAATGTCCATAAGAGCATTGAAGCTCCATGTTGCAAGTTTGCCTCACTTTTTGTTTTCTTAGAAATGTGATTCAAATAAAAACAAATTATCAGCTTTTGGTATATGGGATATAAAAGTGAGTGAGACAATGAAGCTATAGTAAAAAAATGACCAACCCATCAAGCAACGAATTGATATCCAGTTCAACGTGTGTGTCACACTTATGTTCAAAGAAATTGAATCTGCATTATGCCTTCATACAAATATGAAAATACGATTCATTTTTGGAATATGAAAAAAAAATGTAAAAATAAATGTTACCTCATCAAACAACGCATGAATACCCATGCAACATGTTCAAATATATCCAGTTCCACACATGTGCTCAGATTGATGTTCAAAGATAGGAAAACTATATTAGGCCAATTCATACGAATATGAGTACGCAATTCTTTTTTTTTTGGAAAGATGAAACCAAAAAAGTGTGGAAATAGACGTTACCTCATCAAATAATGCATGAGTACCCATGTCCACATTGTTTCCGGCTTGATATTGAAAGAAAACAAAAAAAGATTAGGTCGTCATAAAATATAAAACGATGAGGTAAGATGTTGAAAGGTGATATCAAAAAAGTATAGACTCAAAAGTTACCTTGATTTCTTCATTGACAGTCATTTTCACTTCGTCGGCTAACTCGTTTCTAGCTTCGCTAGTGAGCATATTGTTTGATAGTCCCTCTGTGTAAATGGAAGAAAAGAAAGGTTTACAATAATCACTTGGTAACATAAATGGATCAGACATATTGCATTGTACTCATACCTCCATTTTCTTGTATATAATTTTTTTTTATCCTGTGAAAATGATTGATTGGCTAACTTTTTACAAATGAGCTAGTATGAGTATTGATGTGTTTACCATTTAATTTTGAAAACTACTATAAAGTATAAACCATCACATGGCTGTACGGAGAGAATAAGCAGATATTTTAGTGAATTAGTTTCATAGTTTTGTTAGTCAAAGTTTAAGAATGATATTTTCTTGTTTGTAAATAATTGCATGCGTCTAATGTTAATATATTACCAATATTTAAAACTTATCCTCTTGCATTAATTTAGCACATGGATATATTAGGTTTCAATGCTTCCGTTATTACCTCCAGTAAGTTACAAAAGATAATGAATGAATTAGAATGGTTCAGATTAAAACTTCATATGATCCTATGAATGTAAAAAATTTCTGTAAAAGTCACCGTCGGCAATAGAATAGTAATAGTAATAGTAATAGTAATTCTATCACTTCCATCCACCATCACCTCCATACACCCGATCCCCAAATTCATACCCAATTTTTTTACTGAATATTACAAGCTACAACACCCCATCATCTGGGTATTGAGATAATAGATTACTTGACGATTCATGTAGAGAATGTTATTCTAGATCTAAATAAGACTTTTCCTGTGGATGGATTACGTACTCACCATTAATTTAAATCCTCACAGAGGAACGGCATCTCAGTCTATACTTACTTTTGGGACCATGGACAACAGATACTAATTGTTTTTTGAACTACCTTATTTTTCCTAATCGATGGGTTGTTTCAGATTATTATAATTTTAGATGCAGTTTCTATGAATACCTACTCAAATTCTGGATAACTGCAGAGGTGAAGCATTATAGGTGAGAGATTCATTTAATAAAAATGTTGAACGTTGCTTTTGTATATTAATTTTTTTTTTCGAGCTATAACTTTTTTAGCTTAGCAACTTTTATCATTTTAATGGAACATAAAAACAGAGATATGTGGGAGACATTAATGAAATGTCTATTGAGTTCGCAAGAATGCACACTCATTTTACATATTTTTTGAGAAGATAGTAAATTCCTGATATTGATATGGTAATGCCAACGTGCCAAGTTATCATTAAACGACACAATTAAGAATTCAATGTACGATAAATATAGGGATAGTATTTTTCTTCCGATGCATACAGATGGACGAGTTAGCTTCGCACCAGGAATGATAGCATTAAGGTCATCTAGTTATGGGCTTGCCGATTTTTGCAACATTATCAAATTTGGCCAAAGAGGTATTGTAATAATACTTCATTCATCCAAATGCAAACACAACTAAAAAACTTTTTTACCTTTTCCCCCAAATCCTGAATCATGTGAGGAAAATACCAAAGAATACGGAATCTTAACTTTGAAAAACAACTACACAAAACATTGAAGAAACTTTGAAGTTCGTTATAATGGGTTTCAAAACCCTTATCTCACCAAAACAAAGTATGCTCATCAGTTAACATTAAGGTTTGTTGAACACTCGATTGATTAAGGATGCTTTATAGTGTAAAAAATCAAATAAACCAAAAGAATGAAATCGTGTACTTGATCAAAATAGATCAATGTTGATTTAAGCTTATTCAAGTAGGCAACTTTATATTTGTTGTCTACATAGGCCATCTTTATATATGGGATGTGATTGTCATTATAAATTTTCATTGAAAAAGAGCTGTTTGGATTTTCAGGAACAACAAACAAAGACAAAGAACTTCCACGATTCAGGCACTTACATTGGTAAAAAAAAAAAAAACAAAGCTTATACATTGAGATGAAACTTTCATTTTGGTTAAAGTGACTCAATTTTTTTTGTCATACTGAGATATTTGATGTTTATGATCCTGGGTTTACAAAGGTTATAATTTTTATGTAGTGATTTGGATTGTGTTTATTTTTATGTAGTGGCTACCGCTATAAATGGACTTGAGACATATGCAAATTAATAAAAGATATGCCAAGGCTAATATTGGTTTGTGTGGCCACTGAAGAGATACTACTGAAGTTACTAACTTTTGGAATGTTTTTTCCGAGTCAAAATAATTGTCAAAAGGGGTATTTGCCTAAAGTGAACATATTAACTATGAAAAAGCACCTTATGCTCTCGTTAATTTTTATGGTAAAGAGCTCAACATAGTTACCTTTCCAAATCTTCCACAACCTGACTTTGCCTTCATCATCTTTCACCATACAACCAATTCTCTGAATTATCTGAATGTATACGGTTAGCCTACTCAAACAATTGCCATACCAAATTATAACAATCACAACTATAGTGTGGGCATCTGTTTCCTTAGCAATAACAATTTGTAGTGTAGGTTTTTGAAAATATATGAGAAATTTTGTAGTGCAATTTTTATCAACACATCAAAGTTTCCCCCATCGATGTATAATCATTTCCTGGTTCCGCTAATGATCATAATATTATGTGAAATTGTACATACCTATCACCAACAGGTTTGGTAAAAATCTGAAGCAAAGTTCCCTGATCGTATCTCTATCAACCAAAATTCCTATCTCTTCACATTCCTTAATCTGCTCATCACTCAACACATCACCAACTTTCTTCTTCAAATTTCCATAATACGTCAGTGGTGGGGCTGAAATAAACTCAATTCCACCAACACCACTTCTCTTCCTCATCTATTTTAATCTCCTAAGTATATCCTAAGTTGCAAACGCCAAATGGTGAACATCAGCACCTTCATTATGCTCAAAATAGGCATTGATGACGTACCCTCCGCTTTGCTAACGAGCGTTACCGTCACTATGGTACTTAGCCTACCATTTGTACAAAGGGTATGATGTAACCTCCTAAAGGATGAAGCCTATGCCTTCGTCCTACACATAATGTTGGCATAAAGTCATTCACAATGGCTACCGCAAGGGAATCCGCCAACCTACACCCAAAGCACTCATAGTGTCTAACCTCTGTCACAGTTCGGAGCCTGCCTGGCCTCCGTCAAGGCCTCCGTCACTGTTTGGAGCACCCTCCGTCATGGTTCGGAGCCTGGCCTCCGTCACTGTTCGGAGACCCCTCCGTCAAGGCCTCCGTCACTGTTCGGAGCCCCCTCCGTCAAGGCTTCATCTACACATTTTCATTATTACATGTTAAAACAACCGAATTCATACTTCACCGTTATGTGAAATTGTGAATGCAGGTGTTTAGTTATGCAACTAGCCGATTTATGTCTTGATTTTAGTTGTTCATCATAATTCTTGCGTGGATTTTCATGATGCATGACCATAAGAAACTGGTACATGCATGTAGCGTTTTTAAGTTCATCTGCTTTTATATATTGTGGATCCTATGGTTTCCTGAATGACGACCTTTTAGTTCTTCTTACTCTTCTCACCGGTCATGTCATTCAATATAAAGAAAAATATTAACAACGTTTAAAATGTAATATATGATTTTGGATTTCAAACCATGGTGTGTGTGCAATATAATTGTTTTTTTCTTTTAACTTATATAAAGAAATATAATTGTAGCATGATGTGTGCAACATAGGATGTGTATAAATACGCTAATCAAATATAAAAGTTTGAGAGAATACATCTATTTAGTTCTTGCTATATCATGTGAATAAAATTTAAAAAATAAATCGATAATAATACATAATTAAAATCTATAAACATTTTACATTAGTGTTCTTTATTGTTTACAAAAAACTTATAAAATTTTATAATAGGTGAACTAACAACTATAACATGGCAACCAGACAATCAATATTCCGAAATAAAACTAAACTATTAGTTTACAAAAATAGTCGATGCAAAAACAAAACATACGATAAGTAAACTTTGTTTGTAAAGTTTTGTGATTAAACAAAAATAAAATTATTTGTTTTTTAAATAGATAAAAATGCATTATTAAAAACTTTAGAAAAAATTTCGTACATGCACGGATGTTATATACTATATACATATTAAGGAAAGCGTTCAAATAAAAAGTGACAACAAAATAAAAAGTCTGCAAAATAATCTAAACCATTAAATCAAACTCATCTTAACCATCTAATTGTATATTTAAATATGTCATCTCATAAAACACATAAAGCACACCTAAAAACACACAAAATCTCTCAACAGACCTCATACACCACGCCACTACCACCATCATAAGATCTTCGCGATATGCCGTCACAACAACCACCACCATCGCCGGAACCAACACCATCACCGATTAGAATAACCTCAATCTAAACCACTACCACAACTACCATTGAATTTGACGACATCACCATTGCAACCGATGGCCATTGCCGGATTCCGTTGTCTAATTAATATTAATACATAATGAAAAGTTTAAGTAGAAACACATGCGTACACAAAAATTATAACTGGTTATAAAGTTAAGCATCTATAGTGACTTAATTTAGTTTTAGCCTAACGTTTAAGCCAAATGTGTTGCAAACTTTTGGTTAGTCATATTTCTACTAAATACAAGTTAATAGTTAATTAGTAGGAGAGTTAACTTCAGGTGGTCAATTTGCTGTTAAAACTGTACCATTTTGCTAACCCAACATTGCGAAACTGCATTTCAGTTCCTAATCCACCAAAATCCTGCAAACGAAACACCATTCAGGTATTCAGAAGTACAGGGAGATATATATATGTAAAAGTCAAGAACAAGAATAGAATATATCCAACACGCAAGCTAGCAGGATTCTGAATAGTCAGCAAAGAAAGAACTAAACTGGGACTAGGTGCTAATTAGAAGGCAAATGTTAACAGACCAAAAAATAGATAATTAGTCAACTTTAGACTAACTAAGAATGAGAAATTATCACTACTACGAGCCAACGCACAACTCGTTCAGTGAGAAATTCCATAGATGACATATCTCTTTCCCTTAGTGCATGTATCTTGATCTTCACGGCCTGAAATGACAATGCATATTAATCAGTAAGCTTAATACCACAACAAAACATTAAGAATTTCAGCTCTTCCCCCTACTGCATTTACCTTCATGTTATCAAGATCACGATCTTACCTAGGATCGTTTTCGTCTTAGCATAATCGGGATCGAAGGGTCGAATCAGGATCTTAAGATCCCGCTAAAATGCCGATTTTTCTTTAAGATTTGCAGTGTTATCTTTTATATAATAAAACAAACCCCCTTGTGGGAATTTCTCATTTCAAAAAATCAATTCATACCTTATTTGGTAATATTTTATTTATCTATTATTATTTTTATTTTAAAATATTTACTAAAAAAACTCAAATATTCCGGATTTGGCAATAGTTTAAAAAAACGTTCTTATATATAGTCAACAAAAATAAATAAACATAAAAGTTTAAGTGTCAAAAGTATAAAGAAAAAACTTAGTAAAAAGTGAGAGTGATTTTAAAAATATTTGTGTCTAATGTACAGAAATAAATTAGTAGTCGATTTTTAAAAAAACACAATATATAAAAACTCGCGCATGCACGGGTATTATAACTAGTATAGTTCTATACAATAATGAATATAATTGAGAAATTTAAATGAATGACAAAATGAAATTTTGATAATTCAAACAATGCAGTAATAGAAATACACCAATACATAGAGTTACTTCAACTTTTTAATCGTTAAATAAAGAATTTGGTGCAAAAAAAGACTTCTTTGCCTCTTTTGAGATTATAACATGTTTCTTTCCTGTTTTAAAAAACGTAGCATAATATTAATGGCCATGTATATGAGTAACATTGGGCTAAATTTTGAAAACTTGATCTATTTTTTTTCAAATTGTTTCTTCAATATTATTTTTTTTGGTTTTGTAGTAGGATCGGGATCGTGATCGATAGCGAACCTACAATCTTACTAGCTATCTTAAAATCATACTCCGATCCTACGTTGTTTCTGATCCTACTTTGACCTTACAAAGTTTTCTCATGTGGGATCGTAAGATCGTATGATTAAGATCGCGATCGATAACCATGGTGTAGGGTATTTTTGTCCAGCCATTTACACTTTTACTATCACCATTAAGAGTCAAATATACAACTCTTTGTACATTGTTCCATTATAACCATTGTCACTTACTAATGATGTCAAACAAATTTCCATAGACGCTATGCCCTACCGCTCTAATGCTAGGATTTGTTCATGATTTAATCATAACGCACCTTTAGCATTTTACAACTAGAGGGGAAATTTTTACAAGTAGAGAACCAAAATGAAGAGTTGATACTAACTTACAACCATTAAGTTGATTTTGGTTTATATATATGTATCTTTGGCCATGGGAGATACAGACCTTAGACGCTGCAAAGTGGGCTTCACTATACAGTAGAGCCTCAACAGAAAAACTAAGCGAGAGTAGTGACATGACAGCATAAGATACGAAGTTCATACCTGATATAAAAAAGCATCATCACATACTAGCAAAAGATGCAGTGAACAAAAAGATGCCAGTAGAGGAAGAATATTCGCTTTTGGATAACATGGACTCCAATTCAGGAAGCTCGCAAAAAGTTTTTAGCATGAACTTGTATAGTACAACCTTTCCATCTAATTTTATCACCATAAATGAATCCTCCTCTCTTTTTGCCAGAGCAATACACAAGACACCATTTGGATAAATCCTCAAATGATTAACACAGTACTTGAATGTCCACGCAGGATCCCCCTTCCTCATTGCATAAATGTTCAGCTGATCTTGAGGGTGAGTCTTGTCCCTACCAAGAAGAAGCAAACAACCACGGGACTTATAAAACTTGCAATAACGATTACACATGGTTACAGGGAGTTGTATTTTTGCTGGAACGACAGTTTTATTCACAAAGTCTAGCTTGTAATGCAAACACGTATCATTTACGCGAGTTATCCAATGAATAGCATCATTCCAATAGATTCCTACAAATAGATGGCAATATGGTATAGGTAATGGATCGCTGCAACCGCAAACAAGGCTCCAAATGCCTGTTTCTGAAGAGTAAGTTTGTATTTGAAAGGATTCAGCAGGATGGCGACTGTCATGACCAGGTATGGGTGTAGCATGCACGACTTTGTAGTGAGGTGATTCGGTAGGATCAAAATTCATACTTGTAAAATTATGTAGATTACAATTATAATAGTAGGGTTCCGGAAGCACCTTAAACAGATTAAGGGTTGGATTGTATACGCAAAATCCAAAACCAGGCCTAACAGAGCATAAAAATAAACCATTGCACGACTGCAAAACAGTAGCATTAGCATACTTAGTTTTAAAGGTATTTTCCAACCGAGGTCGAATTCTGATATCGAACGGCGCGAAACCATATACATTGGTTTTCGAGTCACGCTTGATAAAGAGACCAGAAGGAGGATCGATGTTAGGGATTTGCCTCCGACGCTTAATGAAAGTAGGAGATTTGATGAGAGATAACCATCGTTTGGATACGGATTTAAATAGAACAAGTGAGATAACAGGTAACCTAAGTAAGATTTCGTATAACAGGTCGTCATTAGACACAACTGTATGTACGGATAGAGAAAGTTCCCGCAAACCAGCTCTGGCAATCGTTTCCATCAAAAAAGAAAAAAAATACCCTTTTGATTGATCGGAAGGGTTAGGGATAGTCAAGTGCTAATCTAAATTGCAGAAACAAATTAGGGTTGTATAGCTACAAGAGGGGGTAACAAAAAACATTATGGGTGTGGTTTTATAAAATTGATACAACACTTAGAAAAAAAAAGATTACAGTTAATAGCTCTTAAATATTAAACCCTTGTCACTTTTCTTTTATCTTCACACTTTTCTCAAATTTTTGTTTTCTCTAGTTTATAACCGGTGCATACACGAGATCTTCGTATTAATGTTCGTACCTCTATTTCAATATTTAAAACCTTGTGCAGTAATATTTTTTTAATTGTGTAATATTTCAAAAATGATATTTGCTTGCATGAGTTTGTGCTTTGTTGGTGCCTCAACAAGACTTTTTATCAAGTGTTTCATCTTTAGGAATGTGTTGCAATGGTAGATAAAGCTCAAGGATTGTTTATGTAATTTTCTGCAAAAAGACAAACTGTACTGTTTGTTGAACAATACAAATCCCAAGACTAGAAGGCAAGAAAACACTAAATTCACCTTACACATCAGCCGATTTTTCACTCCTCTCACTTCCTCTCACACTCACTCACTAATTGTGGATAAAGAACAACTATATTCACCTTAACTCCTTTTTTTTTTTTTTTTTTTTTTTACAAAATTAAAAACGTAAACGTAAAAATATAAAAACGAAAATTTACTACATAGAAAACTTTTATTCATAAATTAAAAACATTACATAAACTCCAAATATTAAAAATGTAACATTTAAAACTGAAATTACATATTAGATACATACAAGTGTTCAACCAAATCGGCTCAAAGGTTTTGTTGCGCTTGATGTGATCTGGTGTATCTCATCATTTTTCGCATTTTTTCATCGGATCGTATGTGGTCGTTCGGTTGATGTTCTTCCTCCGGGTACCATTCGGGAGATATCTCTTTTTTTCTGTCTTTTCGAATCATATTATGTAAAATAATGCATGCATACATTATTTTCATTATTCTATCTTTTTCAGCGCTTTTGCGGGATTGGCTAGTATCACCCATTTCTTCTTCAGAACACCAAACAATCATTCCACATCTTTCCTTGTCGATTCCTGCATTTTCTTATACCTTAGTCTCTTGTGGTCATCATCTGATGGTTCTGGAATCGTCTTAACGAGTGTTGCCAATTCCGAATATATCCCGTCAACAAGATAGTAACCAAATGGGTAAGTTACCCCGTTAGCAACAAACGGAATCTTCGTTGCTATTCCTTGTTTAAGATCATTAAATAAAGGGGATTGATCAAGAAAGTTGATGTCGTTGTTCGACCCAAAAACACCAAAGAAAACGTGCTATATCCATAAGTCTTGATACGCAACATCTTCTAGCAAAATGAACGGATTCGGACCATGATCACGTCAAACATATTGCCCTTTTGTCCATTCGGACAACCAAACCACTCCCAATCTGTACAGTCAAGGCTTCCTATCATCCCCGGAAACCCGTGCGTTTCTTCATGATGTCGATAAAGCTTTACGACATCAGTCATAGTGGGTTTCCTCAAATACTCTGGACCAAAAATTTCCATAACAGAATCACAAAAATAAATTAGACATCAAGGAGAAGTTTTCTCACCCATCTACAGATATTCATCTAAAGCATCAGGAACCGCGTCGTTTGCCAATTGACGAATTGCGGATGTACACTTCGTCAACGCTGAAATGCCTTCTTTTCCGGTACAATCAATATTACCACTAAAAATGGACAATGAATAGATACCTCCTGAACTATCCAATTGAAAAGATTGCGACTCATTCGGAACCTTTTTCGGGACCTCTATTCATCGTACAGTGGGTTCTTAGAAAAATAAGCTTCTACTAAACGCTCATGCGCACCATAATGGTCTCGCTTAATGCGTTTTATTAATTTTGATTTTCTTCTATCTTTAATAAACGACACCGCTCTTGCAATAAAATTCATGTTCCGACTTTCAATTTCTTGTTCTTCTTCTGAATCGGTGAACATAATCATATCGGAATTCTCGGAATTCATTTTAAAAAATAAAAATTGAATGTTGTTTGAAATTATGAAGTTAAGAAATGGTGAGTTTGTGTTTAAAAATTGTGAAATGGTGGGTATTTATAAGTAAGTAAGATAAAGTGTATTTTTTTTAAACCTTCAACGGTACAAAAGTACAACGTGTGTGTGTGTATAACAGATACAAACGTACAAATGGGACCCATGTAAACACAAATTTAACTAAGGTGAACTGGTCACCTAGTTGGGACTAGGGAACCGTAAAAAGTAGGTGAATCTTGGTCTTGGGCAAGGGAGGTCGCGTGTGAACTGCCAAACTAGGTGATGGATTCATCCTTTTGCCGCCCAGTCTAAGAATTGTATATATTTAAAATTGTCAATAAAGCATCAAGTAACAAAAAACATTGAGAGTTTGTGCTTTGTTGGTGTTTTTGCTTTCAAAGTTTTTCGACTTTGGTCGCTCATTATTACCTTGAAAGAGTAGTATTTCAGTACACAATGAGTAATTGAGTATGGAACGTTCTAATATTTGAGGTGCGAGGCACAAAAAAATTGATAGTTTACCAAAATAATTTTAAATTTTAACATAATAAAAATTGTTTTGTGAGAATCAATTCTTTAATTGAACAATAATATAGCTCAATTGCAAAATCGAGCTCTTTTATTGGCCAATAAAAGTTAAAATTATCTTTCATTCGGTCAAACACATCTAAATTTCGTCAAACAAAATAAATATGTATAGAAACACACATGTCAATTTTGTAAGATGAAAAAACTAAAATAAAAGGAATAATTAAAAAAAAACTTTAGTTGTTGAATTTAATAAATTATATGGAGTTAAATGTAAACTTATCAGTTTTTATGTTTTTATAACTTTATAAAATAAACAAATATCACTTTACACTTTATACCCCCAAAACTTTATCTTTTTTTAATACAATATATATGTTGTTTTTTATTAAATATTATTAGTAGTATATATTAAATTCATGTATATATGCGGGGTTATAAATATCAAAATAGAAGTACGAGTTATTGTAATATGTAAATAAATACACGAGATTCTACATATATGAACTACTAATGTTATTTATGTTTATGAGTTTAAGTAAGGATATCCGATTTCTTTTTTCTTTTTACTATAGACGTTCAATAACAACTCATTTTATTATTTTTAATAAGTTTAACTCGGGCGTACATGGGTTTGAAAATCAAATACCGCTAAAATTATTATTAATGGAAATATAAATTTCAATATTTAAACATGGGTCACTGGGTGTGTTTGGCAAAAGAAGTGAGCTGTGTGGTGTAGTAGTGGCGTGTTATCACGTGTGACTCGGCTAGCTCACCGCTCACAGCTTTTTAAAGAAGCATTGGAAAATTGAGCATTCCTAAAAAATAGGAAAGCTCACCGCTCATTTGCCAAACGACTAATAAAAATCAAAATGCTCATTGCTCACCGCTCATCGCTCCAAAAAGCTTCACACTGCTCCGTGCCAAACATACCCACTGTGATATGAAAAATAAATTTACAAAAATGTACGTATAACAACGACTCATGTAACTCATATTAAAAGTTTAAATAACGATATCTTAAAAAACATATTTTTAAAAGCTTTATCTTTTAACTTCATCTAGGGATGAGCATTTTGACTGAATTATGATAATGTACCGGTACCATACCGAACCGGTAGTTGTTCCCACTCCACGCTACGATACCATGACCAGGAAACATGGGGAAAACAATTAGTATATTAAAAACCAGTACGGGATAAAAATGTGAATATGTACTCGACATTATTCATCAATAGTATTTATTTAAAAAAGTTATACTTATTGTTAATTAATCTTGTCCAAGATGACACATAAGTAACAATATATATCTTAGCTTCGGTATATTTACTTTTGTTTAAAAAAGGTGAAAATGGAATATATACCGTTTAAATATGTACGTTTTTTTGGGTAACGGGTATCAACGCTCGGGAAAAAGACGGTAGCACCAATTCAGTACCGGTACCGAGCTCATCCTTAACTTTATCAATGGTAATTACGTGCTTTTAAACACGCTTATTATCTACAAATGATATCAATAGTTTATACAGCAAATAAGAATATCAACCTCAACACAAAATCAACTAAATAAAGTTAAATCTTTCGTGCAACAAAGATCTGAACAATTAATCAATATTAATGCATAATGAAAAGCTTAAGTAAAAACATGTGTGTGCACGAGAGTTATAAGTGGTTATGAAACAAGCATCAAGAGTGACTAAATTTAATTTTAGCCTAACGGTTAACCAAAATGTGTTATGAAACATCTTGTAGTCAATTTCTAACAGATACAAGTTAATAGTTAATTAGTAGGAGAGTTGACTTCAGGTAGTCAACTTGCAGTTAAAATTTGTACCATTTTGCCAACTGAGGAATTGCATTTCAATCCCTAATCCACCAAAATCCCGCAAACCATTTAGGGATTTAGATGTCGGCGAGATATATTTAAAGGTTAAGAACTATAAAAGAATATATCCGACATACAAGCAGGATTCTGAAATAGTTTCGTCGAAAAATAACCAAACTGAAACTTGGTGCCAATAAAAGTCATGCAAACAGACCAAGATGATAAATAACAAGTCAACTGTAGTGTGACAAACTAAGAATGAGAAATGATCACCATTACAAGCCAATGCACAACTCGCTAAGTTACAAATTCTCATATGACATGTCTCTTTCCCCTATTGCATGTAATCTTCATCTTCACGACCTGAAATGGCAATGCAGATTAATCAGTAAGCTTAATATATACCACAAGAAAACACTAAGAATTCCAACTCATAAATCAAATATGTAAACTCAACAGATAAACTATGTGTAACTATGAACCAAACGGCCATTTGGGGTTTTACAATTACGAGTAAAAAGCACAGGTTATAGAATCACTATAACTAGTCAAATATACATTTTTCTTGGTACAAATTCTCAAAAAAAATTAGCATAACCATCATTTCTTAGTAATTAGATATAGAAAAATTCCATAGATGCCAGGTCTCTTTCTTCTACCGCATTTACCTTCATGTTCAGAACAAGAAATGCAGGTCTGCAAGCTTAGAACCTCGATCGTGTAGGGTATTTTTGTCCATCCATTTACACTTTTACAACCCAAAAGAATTGGGATCTTTTGAATCATGTGAAATTAAAGACAAAACATTTTTTCTAACCAAATACCTTATAAGAATAGATTACAACCATCAGAATCCAACAAACCAAATGACCCGCCTTAAGGTTTTACAATCACTAAGGGTTTCATATATAAGTAGAGATTGGGCCGGCGTACAATAAGCCCGAAGGAAGAAGTATATCTTAGTCAAAAAAAGAACCAAACTGGCTATGATTGTTTACATTTACATAAACCAAAATGAGATGCAATCACCATTAAGAGTCAAATACACAACTCTATACATTGTTTCATCATAACCATTGTCACTTACTAATGATATTTAACAAAATTCCATAGCAAGGATTTGCTCCTGGTTTATCATAACGCTCCTTTAGCGCCTTACAGTTACAAGGGAAATTTTTTACATAAAGAAAACTAGAATAATATTTCCAGCCAAACAGGAGGATGAAGAACATTTTAAAAACCAGAAGGATAGTTAATACTAACTTGCGACCATTATTTTAAGTTGATTTTATTTATTATGTCTCTTTAACCATGGTAGATACAGACCTTGGATGCTCCAAAATGGGATTCACTAAATCATAGCAGCAATAGTTTAAACATCAACAAAATAACTAAGCTGAGTAGTGACAGGACAACATAAGATACAAAGATCATACCTGACATAATAAACATATTCAAACACTAGCAAAAGATGCAGTGAACAGAAAGCTTTCAATAAAATATATGGACTGCAATTCAGAAAGCCCGCGAGATGTTTTTGTCACAAACTTGTATAGACCAACCTTTCCATTTATTTCAATCACCATAAATGAATCTTCTTCTCTTTCTCCAAGAGCAATACACCAGACTCCATCTAACGTTATCCTCCATAGATTAACAAAGTATTTGAAAGACCATTTGGAATCCCCATTCCTCATCTCGAAAACATTCAACTGATCATAGTGAGTCTTGTCCTCACCAAGAAGAAGCAGACAACCACGCGACTCAAACAACTTGCAATACTCATCCACGGTTACAGGGACTCGTATTTTCGTTAGAACACCGGTTTTATTCACAAAGTCTAGCTTGTAATGCAAATGACCACTTATCCAATGAATACCATCATTCCAATATATTCCAACACGCAAACCTTCAGATGGATCGCTGTAACTGCCAATAATACTCCAAATGCCAGATTCCGAAGAATAAGTTTGTATCCGATACGATTCAGCAGGATAGTCATCACCAATTAATGTAGCATGCACGAGTTTGTAGTGAGGTGATTTGGTAGGATCAAAAGCCATTCTTGTAAGATTATCTAGTTTTGAATCATAATAATGGGGTTCTGGAAGCACCTTAAACAAATTAAGGGTTGGATTGTATACGCAAAATTTACCACGTTCAACAGAGCATAAAAATAAACCATTGCACGACTGCAAAACAGTAGCATTACCACTACTACTACCATACTCAGTTTTAAAGGTAATACTTTGCAACCGAGGTCGAATTCTGATATCCAACGGCGCAAAACCATATACATTGGTTTTCCAATCACCGATAAAGAGACCAGAAGGAGGATCGATGTTAGGGATCCGGCTCCGACGCTTAATGAATGTGGGGGATTTGATGAGAGATAACCATCGTTTGGATACGGATTTAAACAGAACAAGTGAGACAACAGGTAACCTAACTAAGATTTCATTTAACAGGTCGTCATCAGACACGACTGTATGCACGGACAAAGGGAGTTCATTACCTCCGACTGTATCTAGAGAAAGTTCCAATAAATCTCTGCCAATCACTTCCATCAAGAAAGTAAAACCCGAGTTTGTGTTTTCCTGTAGAGAAAAAGAAGACGCTTTTAATCGTAAAGGTTAGGGATACTATTACAAATACAAAGAAGTACAAAGTTATATTTCTACATAAGTTTAAAAAGAAACACCCCGGCGATTCCTATCCTTCCATGTTGACACGCGAAATTTGAAAAAACAAAAAAGTTTCTTCGAAATTTGGAATTTTTTTCATAACTAAAAGAGAAGTCAAATACATGTTTCATCTGTTCCTTTCATAACTAAAATCCAAGAACATTTTTGAAGTTCATTGCCTCCTTCCATTTTTGACTTTTTAAAAAAGATTACTCTTTCTGAAAAATCGATACTTGAAGCTCAAAAGGAGTTTTTTGTATTACGATTTATTTAATAAAGGGTTTTTGTATCGAACTATTTATCTAAATTCCTAATTAAGGTACGATACTATCAAAATAATAATGAAAAAAGTATTGACTTTCCTTTTATTTTGCAATAAGGGTAACAAAGTAAAATTTCATTTTAATGATCATTTTAATAGTAGGTTATCTTAATTAGGAATTCACCTGTAGTTCGATACCATTTTTGCAGAAAATGATAACAATAAGGGGGTGTTTGTTTAAGCATATATGTTGCTTATTCTGAATCTTTTCGGCTTATATATGTTTATTATGACATGATAAGCTTATAATTAGCCACAAAAAATGAGCTTAGGGAACATAAGCCTAAAAGCAAATAAGCCATAACAATATATACTTATTTTTTAAATTTGAAAAATAAAAAGAAGGTATCAACTATAAAATGAAGATAGTTGAATTTGGGTATAAATCAAAACAGAAAAATTAAACTATAAGAACATGCTGAGACTCGATAATAACTAAATGGGTACTTTCCAAAAAAAAAAACTACTAAATGGGTAACTTATAAAAACATGAAATAAGAAAGTAATTTAAGAAACTAGTT
Organism: Chrysanthemum makinoi; assembly: GCA_910596185.1. Classification (NCBI taxonomy): domain Eukaryota; kingdom Viridiplantae; phylum Streptophyta; class Magnoliopsida; order Asterales; family Asteraceae; genus Chrysanthemum; species Chrysanthemum makinoi. The sequence continues at coordinate 177,942,754 of OU343224.1, forward strand.
AAAGATGATACCTTTTTTTTTTTTACCGATTGTGCTGCTTCCGACTGTAGAAACAGTTCCCCACAAATCTTTGACAATAGTTCCCAGCAAGACACTAAAAGTCTAAAACCCTCACTTATCTTTTCATGGTTGTTCAAGAAAGACCCTTTTAATTCTAAATGTTTACTTGTTTAGTTGGTTCTACCCAAGAATGGAACCTGAACAAAATGTGATCGGGCGTCTGGGTGTACAAATTTTTTTTTAAGTATACTACTACTACTTAAATAAAACTAGAACCAAATTTTGATATACTGGATGCATTTGAGATGTATTTAAACAAATTTTCACAATTTATGCAGTACTCGTCACCAAACTTGCGATGACGTCAGGGTCTTGTCACCACCTTTATTTTTTTCTTAAAAAAAAAGACCAAAGTTCATTTTCGTCATCGCAAAAAGTGGCAAAGTCGTTTTCAGATTGTCCCTGGGCTATTTATGTCATTTTCTTCCACTTCAACCACTCCCAAGAGCATTTTTTTTTCATCTCAAATCTACATACCTTTTGCATTTGTAAACAAATAAACCAATTGGAAATTTACTAAAAAAAACCCCGCTGAATTACATTAAAAATGGTTAAGAGAACCCGAAAACTAGTGTCATTTAGACCTCATCATTGGCATTCTAACATTATAGTAGGGTTTGATGAGTTACAAAATCTCTCTTATTTGGACACGAAGGTCAAGGTTTCGATTCTCACTTCTTACAAATAGGAATGTGTCCTCTGAAAGAAGTCTTTTTACCTTCGAGTAGGGTCACCTCTTTTATACCTCGTAGAAGACGAAATTGAGTAATGTTGATTATATTGGCATTCTAACATCAATTACATTATTTGGATCCCCTACCCCTATAACTTAATAAAAGTGATGACTATGAACTTTCATGTTCGAAGATCGGTAAATATGACTGTTAATGGTGATGATCACTATGATTGATGCGGTATGTTTAAGT
>OU343224.1:177943839-178102086 GCA_910596185.1 Chrysanthemum makinoi
ACTCGAATCGCCTTGAGGTTTTCGCTAAGAACGCAGGAGGAGATTTTGTTGAACAGAGCCCGGGTGGAGGTGTGTTGCATCAAAGAAGATTCACCAGATCGCTTCTCGACGAAAAGTGTAGTCTTTATCCTTATCCTGTCTTCATCGCCTCTAGGACGCTTAGACTTTTCGCCTTAAATCTACAAGCTTGAAGTTGGTAGTCCAAAGAATGCTTGAAAATGCCTTTCCTTCATCGTAAGTAAATGTCCTGCATATCCGCACATTTGTGTGACAAGCTTGGCCACCAATTCATTATCCGAGAAAACTACCGGATCGTTGATTGATTGACTAAGTTAAGGGCGCTTGATCGAATAGTTTGCTTGGGATCCGCATAAGATTTGATAAAGTTGTTTGGTGAACAACCTTTGTGACTTTAGGAACGCATCTAAGGTACTTTTTTCGTAGCCTTGATCATTTCGCTCAGCCTTCTTGACGGTGATTTTTCATGAATTCTTGAACAAACTTCCTTTATCCTTTTATCTTTTCATGCTCGTCATACATATGTTGTATGATCAAAGAAAGAAATTTAGCTTTTGTTGAGCACGCTTTTCTTTCTCGACTTGTTTGATGTACTTTTGGTAATCCGCTCATGAGCTTGAGAAATCCAAGATTTAGATGGTTTCTTCACGGATTTGATGATGATTTGTTGACTTTTTGATGGTGGTGGCAAGGAGTGAGAAGACGAATCTGATGATGAAGAGATATGAGGAGACTCTGGATCCTTTGGAGGTTCAGAGGTTTCTTCCTTTGATCGCAAGCAGACTATCTAGAAGAAACGTATCATAATCAACATCTTGATCTTTTCGACTTCTCGCCCGTTCCTAACTCATATTCGATAGTATCCTCCACAAGCTTTTGTTGTTGCACAAGAGTGGTGGCACCAGCCCCCTTATCGGGTTGATTAACCGCATCAGGAGATGGTTCAGAGTGGGCAAAGACCACTTGATCCTCCCGACCACCCATTTGGTCTTTAGCAAATTCTTCGCCTGTGAAGGTGTCTAATGATATTAAACTTCTTCCCTGTATGATATATCCAGCTGTTGCTCTTTCTTCTTGATCCGAAGCTTTCATCATACGGTACAAGTATGTGAGTCTTTCCTTTTCCTTTATCACCGGTGGACTTGGAGGTTTAGTCAGCCAAGGAGGTGTTACGCTGCGCATTCGAGTAGGTAATCTCTTCATCCGTGTCGCACCGAGCTTTCGCCCACAAGCTTTCTTTGCGGTTCGGGTGGGGAATAGGTTCGCCTTTACGAACAATCCTTTTACGAGGAGATTTTTGGGAAGCTTCTTATAAAGATCAGACTTGTAACACTTCCAAAGACTTCCTTTTCGGGTCCTCCGAGTAGGTGTACCGTAAGATTTTTCATCAAGATGACCAACTTTGCCTTCTTTACGCTAACCCATACCTTTTGTATGTTTCAAGCTTTTTGATTTCGGTAGTAGAAGGTGATCGTGCAATACCGCACTTGTTTCTTTGTTGACGCATTCTTGATTCTCGGCAGATAATATGGGTTCACCAATATGTCGGATTATCCGGGTCATTGAGCCTCAGGGATGTCTCGATGAAGTCCAAGTGCTCTCTCGATCCAAATTTAGGTATCTCGACATAGGGAATCTTGAGCCAAGCTTCTTGTGAAATACATCATGTCTCCCATATCGTTTCGATTTCAATGTCCTTCTTGTTGATCAATCCACCGTAAAATTTGTAGTTCCATGAGCTTGGGATGCTCATAGCCACCACCAGAGACCGATTTGGTGATGATCATGTAGAGTGTTCTCCATGGTTGAGGAATATACTTCAGCTCCACGGGAGAGTGCTTAGTAATGATTCCTGAAGCTTCATCATAACCAATATCTATCAAGAATTTCGTGACTGCCTCTTCAAGAGGGGTAGCAAAGAAGTCGGTTGAGCGATGTCGAATGATGAGAATGCCCGTAAGTCGCCAGGAGTGATAGTGACTTGTTTGTGATTAAGTGTCACATTCACCGCACTTTGACCGCTGATCCTCGATAGAATCCCGTAATTGTTGAATGTAGACCTCTCGAACTGCGGGCGAGTGTGAGAGCATGTTTCGGTAGGGATGATCCTCGAGAATATCCACAAAGAATCAAGCAAGAAGATTCTGAGCAAGTGAGGGTATCAAAGTTAACCCTAAGGTTGTTCTTTCCAATCTTTCTGGATAACCCTCGAAAAGATATGAATTGTAAGAACTTCATGCATCCACATTCATTTGTTCACCATGTCGCGGATCCGAAATAACATTAGCCAAAAGAACCAACATATCGACAGACATAGTGTTAGTCAATAGAAGGTCTTATTGTCTAGTTATTGAATGTACAGTGTCAATGATTGTTACGAGTCCTAAGTCACTTGTTTGTTCAATAGTCCAATGACGCCGTGAAATGTTTTCGTGAGTTAGTTAACTTTAAGTTTTAAAGTTTATGTTATCACTTATTGTTCACAACATATCAAACGATTAAGTTTATTAGTGACATTATTGGATTCGTGATGATATGATTAGTTTATTTACAAGTTTGTACACGTAACAATTCATTATGAAGGTCAATCCAAGCTTAAGCGTAGTTTTGGCAAAGTTGCGTAAAAGGATGATATACAGAGATCGAAAGCTTACGCGCGTAGGATCCTAACTTACGCAGTAAGAAATGTTACGCTGAGGAAAAGGGGACCTTATGCGTGAGCTTACGCGTAGGCATATATATACCTTACGCCGTAAGGCTTACCGTAAGAGTAGACCTTATGCGTAGAGGTCATCAAGCACGCATATCCTTCTTCACGTGATACGCCAGTAGTCCCATTGTAGAACCTTACGCTGCAATAGTTGCGCGAGAATTATTCTTACGCGATAACTTGACTACGCGTAGGGTAATCCTTATGCGTAGAGATTAAAATGACCTTGATTCTGAATATTGCGTAGCAAAGCCCTAAATAAGTTCATCAAATCATCAAAGTTAACACAAAACATCATTTTATCAACAAATCATGGCATGAACATTCATAAACAAGCATGCGTAGAAAGTCATACGCGTAGGTCAAAACCCTAAGGGTTAAGATTTACGCTGCATGAGATTTAGCCATGGGATTTGCACAAACTTTTTCGTGGTAGTTTAAGAGTGTTGTGAGAGTCTTTATACCAAGTTATAACATCTAACTCGCTTGTGAATCAAAAGTTACCAAATTATGAACTTTAAACCCTAATTTCAAATTGTTCACCAATTGTTTCGGTGGTTAATAACAATGGGAATCATTAATTCAACAACTTAAGACCATAACCCAACAATCTTTTATACCAAAACACTTCACATTTGGAAAAACCCAAATTGACACATAAACCCTAATTTTCAAAATCATTGATACGTGTTTCGGGTGGTTTGGATGGTTAAAATGGTATCATTGATGTATAAACAACGTTGACATCCATTTAACCAAAAACACACACTGATTTTGTGTTCATACGCTTAAGCGAGAACACAAAATCACATGAAAAACACTTTTTAGCCGTTGGATTTACATGAAATTAAAAACCTTATCTTAAAACATGTTTTAATCACAAAACACTTACAAAATGATGATCAAAACACGATTGTTAATGATTCTAGCGTGATGTGTTTAGGTTTAGTAATAAATGTGAAGTGAAAGTATTAGTGGGAGGTGTTTTATTTAGAATAACTTTAACATTTTGACAGTTTTGGTCCCTCCACCTTTTCCTTTTTCAAACAAAGCCATTTAACTTCCATTTTGGTTACCAAACAAAGATTTTGAGAAAGAAACTTGACGACACCCCTTGACTTTAGAAAATAATGAAAGGTTATAAATTTAGTCCGAGGAGTGTCATTGTACCGAAAAATTTGCCACCATTTGTTAAAAGAAACAACCGAGATATGATAACATGCAAGTACATGATGATTTGAAACAGTTAAGTTTTGATTTCTCCCTCAACACTTGATCGAAAAATATTGAATTTTGAAAGATTATAGTGTTGAGGAAGAAACGTACTTGCAATGTTGAAAGAAAATAGATAGAAGAATATTTTTGTTGTTTTATCGGATTTTATATTTTTGTATTTTGTTTTTGAAAAATTATTTACAAAAGAGATTTTGGTGTTTGATGTGTTTTAAGACTGCTTTAGGAGATCATCCAATTCCTCTTGAGTCAAACACCTCATACCAATCCCGTGGACCAACTCATTAAACCTAGCGGGAGGCAAGGCTTTGGTGAGAAGATCCGCCAATTGGTATTCTCACCCACAAAATATAATTCAACAAGACTCGCTCCACGGATCCTTGATGAAATGATATCGAAGATCGATGTGCTTTGATTTCGTGCCGAATCGAAGTTAACGAGATTGCAATGGCACCCGATTGTCGCAGCACATCGATTCCGCAAATACGTAACCATAGTCTTTGAGTTGTGTTCTCATCCGATGACTTGAGCACAACATGCGACATGGCTACATATTCGCCGTTGAGGACAATGATGTACAATCCTCGCTTCTTCGATTGCCATGACACCGCTTATCACCAAGAAATTGTAAAGCCTCAAGTACTTTTCCAGTCTAAGCATCCCGCGGGTCGCGTCTCAAAAGCTTGTTCAAAACCGAATCCTTCGGATACCAGATCCCCAAGTTAATGGTTCCCTTTATGTATCGGAGGATTCTTTTAGCCTCGAGAGGTGGGTTTCAGCTTGGTCGCGACCGATAACGGAGCATAGATAAACGGCAAAGACAATATCGTCCGCTAGTCGTTAGATACATGAGAGATCCAATAATACTACGGTATTTTGTAGGGTCCACCAATTTCCCATGTAAATCAGCGCCTAGCTTCTTGGTATGAGCCATTGGTGTGGCATAGGTGTCGCGTGTTTTCATTCCAAATTTGTTTAACAATTCAAGGGCATATTTAGACTAACTCAAGAAAATACCACGGGGTGATTGATGAACTTGCAATCCTAGAAAGAACGTAAGTTCACCCATCATGGACATTTCAAAATTTTTCTTCATTAGTTTTGCAAAAGCGATTGAAAACTTTTATGTGTAGACCCAAAAATGATGTCATCCACGTAAATTTGAACAATTAAGATATGTTCCCCGTGATATTGTATAAAAAGAGTTGGGTCAACCGAACCTTTGGTGAAATTATTAGCAATGAGGAAGGATGATAGCTTATCGCACCATGCCCGAGGAGCTTGTTTGAGACCATACGAGCTTTGTTCAGCTTGGACGTGATTCGAAACTCGTGATCAACGAATCCATCCGTTATCGACATAAACCGCTTTTAAGTTGTCCATTGAGAAACGCAGCTTTGACATCCATCCGATAGACCGCCATATTCATATGAGCCGCTAACGCTAGAAATATCCGAATGACCTCAAGACGAGCAACCGAGCAAAAGATTCTTCAAAGTCAATACCCTCTTCCCCGACGATAACCCTTAGCCACCGACGTGACTTATTTCTCGATAACATTTCCTTCAAAGATCCAATTTGTTTTTCCAAATCCATTTGAGACCAATGACGAGACCCTCGTTGGTCTTTCAACCGCCCTATACTTCAAGACGTTAAAATTGGTTGAGTTCTTCTTGCATGGATTCAATCCAGTTGTCTTTTGTCATTGCGTCTTTGATGTTTTAGGTTCGATTGGCGCATGCGAGTGCATAAATGCAATGTTCACCGCCTGTGTGAAGACGCTGTCTCGTGAACGACCGGGTTGATTCGGTTGCCAATAATATTTTCTAGAGGATGGTCTTTCGTCCATCTATGTGTGGAGGGTTGATGTTGGTATACATTGTGCGATTCTGAGGATTCAAATGGTTTGTTGAAGATTCCGCGACATCCGGCAGCCAGCCTCATTAGCAAACGGGTTGAAGAACGATTTGGATCAAAATCTGCAGTGGGGGTACTATCATTCGAATATCATGCCAGCCTTCATCATTGTTGGAAGCGGTTTGTTCAATCTGTGGTGGAGTCAATCGGTGTAGGTGCATCCGCAATGCGAGTTGTTGTAGTGTGTATCGTAAAGAGTATTATCGTGTTGAGCGCCGAAACAGCCGGATACACCGAGCACGCTCATCAATATCGCCACCGAACAAATGAGCAAATAACCTTTCCATTTGTTGACGAGTAAGCCGGGGCTTTGTTCACCGATGATGGGGTTTGGGGAAGTTTAAACGGTTGTGACCGGTTCTAAGTCGTTATACTCGTGCCATTTCCGTAAGTTCATCGAATGAGCATGAATCGCTTCCATCACCGCTTTGTACGACGATCCCCGATTCGAAACCTTTGGAATTATCACAAGATCCGATAAAGACTCCAATGTCACCTTTGGCTTTGAGCTTTCCAAAGTCATCACGATCATTATTCGGATAGCAAAGAGATCCAAATACATGAAAGTGTTTTAGATTCGGTTTTCTGTTATGGACGAGCTCGAAGGTGTTTTGTTGTATGCTTTTGTAATCATAGAACGGTTTTGAGTATAGCATGCGATACGCTTCGCCCATAAGTAATCTGGAAGTTTAGCATTAATTAACATTGTTCTTGCAGCTTCCACTAACGCTCGGTTTCGCTCTTTCGACAACCGCTTTGTTCGTGTACGTGCAATAGATGTCCGATGTCAATTCCCACTTTCTCATAGAATTCACGAAGAGTTTGATTAACAAATTCAGTGCCTTTATCCGTTCTCGATTAGTCGAACTGTTTCAGAGTGAACTTGTATTTTCATGAGAAAGGTGATGATCATTTGTGGAGCTTGATCTTTGCTTCAAAGAAAGTAGACCCAAGTCCAGCGTGAATAGTCATCAACAATTACTAAGATGTGCTTGCCATTGATCGCTTGCACGCCAAGATCGGCCACACAAATCCATGTGAAGAAGATGAAGCACATGCCGAGAGTTGTGTTCCACCTTTGAAGGAAAATGAGCACGAGTGCTTTTGCCTTGTTCACAAGCCGAGCAAAGGTGATCTTTAGAATACCGAAACCGTGGAGTCCTTCAACTAGTTTGTGTCGAGCAAGGTTGGTGATGGTTTGAAAGTTTAGATGAGAGACGACTGCGCTATAGCGCCAGATTTTGTTGATGTTTCCTTTGAAAGTAAACATATGGGAGATGAAGCAACCATGTCTTTCATAGAGATAGTGTAGAGACTAGAATTACGCGATCCGGACATAAGGTCATTTCCTTGTAGATCACTTAATGAAACAAGTTTTCTCCCCGAAAGCAACCTCCAAATCTCCATCACAAAACTCGACCTATCAAAACAGATTATGACCGAGGCCTTCCGCATAGTAAACCCCGCTAATTTCGATGTTCCCATTGACATAGTCTCGTGAGCCCATGATAGCTCGCGAAGTGATCATTCCCAACCTCGACATGCCAATGAACTTTGCAACAAAGTTTGATAACAGCTTAAGATTGCCTGTCATGTGTCGGGAACATCCGCTATCAACAATCCAGAATGATCTCAGACACCTGACATAATAATGCATCTAATACAGATGGAATAGAAGTAGATTTGGAACCGAAATGTTAGAGGGTTCCGTAGCAGTTATAGTAGATATACACACATCAATAGCTTTAGGTATCCACTTAAATCCTAGTGTGTTATATATCCATTTCTGCCATCTATAACTACTCTTTGCTTTAGTCTTAGTGAATGCACTAGGTGGTACTACATTCCTAGGAGGTGAAAATGGAGCTACAGGGAAAGCAATGCGTTTCTTAGAATCTAAAGATGGCGGTCTACCAAGCACTGCACTTAGAAAGATTAGTGGGCCTAGAGGTATTCCGCTTCTTAGGATTCCTTAAACGAGAGATGATAGCTTTAGCAACACATTTATCATGACAATCGGAATTCATACTTTTACGACAAATATCACAAGGTGCATCGATGAATATCAAAAGTACTAAACGGTTTAGCATTCGTTACATCACTATTTCTATTACATTTGCTAGACGCAATATCTATAGTGGAGGCAACGTGAGTCTTATTCATAGTCCTAGGGTGTTCTTCTACTTTAGCATTCTTGATTGATCTTTTCTTAGGTCGCAACTTCCTATTCTTCGATTGAGTGCTCCTAGGCCGTGAAGTGCGGACGTTTGGAAAAGGCTCAACTATTCCTGTTTCAGTAGAAGGAAGCACGTTAGCTACTTGTGATTTGGGAGTAGAAATTCTAGGTTCATGAGTACTAAGTGTTACTGGGCTAATCTCTTAATGATGGTTGGCGGAAGTTGTTCATACTTTCCTAACATTTCTCTTAACTTGATTTTTAGACCGAACATTTCCAGCAAAATGCATAACTTCTTTAGTGTGTGCAAGATAATGATCAAGTTCATTTGATGCTTCATCACGAGTCTTTTTGAGTAAATCAAATATGACACCATATTCCTTTTTGACTTTTAAAAGTTCTTGTTCATATTTTGAGATTTGACACTTAAAAGACACGTTTTGATCATCCAATTGCTCAAATTTAGGATCAGAAGATTTTGTACGCAACTGGGTGATTTTGTGTTGAAAAGCAATTTGTTGATCGTGAATATCTTTTTGACACCAATTAAGACGACGTATTGCATTTGAAAGTTCGTTTGACAATCGTTTGTTTTCAACTTTTAAGGACTCGACTGAAGCACATTATCAGTGTTCTCAACATTTATCACATATTCAACAGTATCAGCAGAGGTATGATCAAATGCATATGACAAAGAATTCAATAGCACAACATTATGGACATCAACACAGATGACATCTTCCAAGAGTCGATCAACATCTTTTCTCAACATTTTCTTTTACGTTTAGTATTAGAAATAGATGTTTCTTTTCTAAAACGACCTTCATCTCTCCAAGTTCCTTATGAAAATCCTTTTCCCAGGCTAATGCACAATTTTTCAAATTTTTAACATTAGGTAAAAGATTTTTCTGAAAAATGTCTCTTTGTTCTCGCCAGAGGCTTATTGAAAATGATCAATTTGATTTCAGAACGATATTCTATCTCATGTTGTAAAATTTTGAGGTCAACCATGAAGATGTCAAAATATCTAAGAATTTTTCGATTTTCAGGTTTTGAATTTACTTCACCGATGGAAGGTAAAGGACCATAAATTTGTGCATAATCTGGTTGGGGATTAACATTAGAAGACTCGGGTGTTTTGATGATAACTTTTGGTGTGTTAGAAGAATCCGTGGTGACGAAGTGACCGCTTTTGAATAGTTAAAAGGTTTGTTGTAAACAACTTTTTCTAATTTTGATCGACTCTCGCCTTCTGCATCTAATTCCTCTTGACGATGATATTCAACAACATTCATAACTGAATTATCAACTTTATATTCTCGTGACCGGAAACTTGAGATTTGGTTTGAATGTTTTGGTTGAAAGCTTAGGTTTGTAATCAGCAAGATTCGGTCCATATCCATTTGGGTTGGGTTTTAAAGTAAACTTTTCAATGGCTGTGACCGACTCGCCATGTTTGTAAACAACAGTTTTAAACTCTTTAAGTTTGTTTTGCAAGCCGATGATTTCTTCAAGATGATCATCTATTCGTTTCGTTGAATGCTTTTTGTATGCAGAGAACTGTTTTTGACAAGTTAACAACTCAGCCTTAGCTTTTTGATTTTCCAAGGTGAGAGCGTTAATTTGCTTTTTATGTTCATGTTTCAGTTGTTCTATTTCGCATAAACAAAGCATTCTTCGGCTAGATCACGATCTGTCTTTCTAAATATTTTTCATTTTGATAAGATTTGGCAAAGGTCGCTTCAAAACTGCTTTCACGTTTTTCTTGAAATTTGAAAAAGTTGAGTTGCTTTTGTAAACATTCAAAATCCTTGGTTAACAAGTGCATTTTTGCATTTCAAGTCCTGATTAATGGCATGACATTTTTCCACTATGGTCCGTTGGTCTTGTATTAAACGAGCAAAAACTGATGAGGCAAAGTTCGGCGTGTTCAACGTGAGTCTCAACATGATCATTACTGAGATCCTCAAGTATAACCACGGAGTCAATTTGATTATCAAGGGAAACCGTTGGTCATCTTGATCGTCAAATATAACTACGGGGTCTAGTTGAAAATCGCCGGAATGAGATGTGGATGACTCATTTTGAACATTATGAGCCTTGCCGATGCGATGTTGGCGGAGATATGAGATCGAGATAAATATGGTTTGTTCGGTACTGAGACAAGCCATCGTGTCATACACTCGGGCCAGTGTCACGCATGTGTAACTCCCGCATATTAGCCATCAACATAACAAATGCATTGGCCTCGCAAGTCCTCCATATCATCATCTCGAGTCAAGATTTGCCATAAAGCTCGTTCTTTGTCGTGAGAGTTCCACCAGCTTCATCCTTAAGAGCCAAAAGAAGAGCCTCTTTGAAATAAGCACAGCCCTTAGTCCTTGGCTTTGGGCATGCATTAGCCAGGTGTCCCTTCTCATTGCAGTTGTAGCATCGAAGACCATTCAACCCATGCCGAGCATTTCCCTGTTCCACCACTTGAGCTCTGTTGTTATTCCTACCCACAAAATTAAACCCTTGACCACCGCCCATCTGACGACCATAACCACGACTCAACTTCAACTCGCCCATTGTTTACAATGCTTGATTCCTTGTATTAAATGAGGAACGAATACGGTTGTTGGATTTGTTGGTATAACGGCTAAAGGCATTAGCAATCATAGCAAATCCTTGTTGCAATGCTTCGAACGGATCGATTCCTCATTATGAAGTGCTTGATCATTGTTGTTGTAAGGAACCAATTGATTTTGTTGAGGTTGATGTGATTGATCGCTGGGTGGGTTTGAAGCAGTTAGTTGAGTTGCTGGTTGAGGAGAATAATTTTGTTGAGCATATAAGGCAAGTTGTTGATTTTCCGGATGTGTGGGTGGAGCAATTTGAGCACGGAGAATCCTTTCCCTATCAACTTCCTTTTCATGAGGCTTCAAGTAATCGTACAACAATCCGTAGGTAGACCGATGCATGTTTTTAGCTTGACGGAGAAAAATGACATACTTCTCCCATTCGAGACCAAGACTACTTAGGAACTTAGTATTCACCGCAATTCTTGGCATGTGGATGTTGTGTTTATCCAAATCATTGATGATGTCTGAAAATCGGTGATGATAGGACTCGAGTGTCTCTCCAGTTTCAATCATGAAGTGTTCATAAGCCAAGTAAATTTTGGATTCCAAATCTTCCTGATTGAGTACTGAGCCTTCCATAAGAAGACGAATATGATCCCACATTTTCTTTGCAGTCTTTTGAGCATCAACACTACGAAGAATTAGGTTTGGTAATCCTAGAGGATATATTCCATAGCAAGCTCATCTGCTTCATAGTGTAGAAGTTCTTGAGGATTCAAGTCTGCAACATAGAGCAATGTTTGTTTGTTCATCTCTTGGTGGAATGGCATTTGGATCACCGGGTACAATGACAGTAGGCATCTCAAAAGGACCTTCCAAGATAAACTTCTTTAAGAACTTTCCATGTGGCTTCTTTAGATCACAAAATCTAAAGAACCTTATCACCCATTGATCGTAGTTTCCTGGAGTGAGCATTGGAGGTCTATCAAGTGAACCAGCCTCATGAATTGATTGTTGGTTGCTTAAAGTTTCAAACATCTTTGCAAACCAAGTGGGTTCCCCATAGTGATCCTTGATGGATGTTGATTAAAGTCATTTGTGTATGGTTGAGCTTGAAGACTTTGTGGTGGTTGAACCATTTGAGGTTGTGGATTTGCAGCAAGTTGTGGAGTATGTTGTTGGTTAAATTGTTGTTGATAAATTGCTTGTTGTTGATTCCATTGTTGATGTTGTGGAGTTAGTTGTTGTTGACGTTGAGGATGAGGATAAGTGTAAGGGAAATAGTTAGAGTATGGTGGTTGTGACATGTTGATAAACTTGTGTTGGTAAAATGGATCTTTGTAGTCGAATGAACCTTTGTTGATGAAGTATCCTTAGGCGTAGAAAAGACAAGAACCAAGTAGCACTTATGCGTAAAAACACCAAAGTTACGCGTAACAACGAGGAGTTACGCGTAGGATTTAGCTTACGCGTAAGTAGGAAAAGACACTAAAGTTAGGCGTAGACAAAAGTTAAGCGTAGAAAGTTAGGCGTAGGATTTTCTTATGCGTAAGACAAGGCTTAGGCGTAAGAAGAATCTTAGGCGTAGGATTTCTACGCGTAAGCTTATGCTTATGCGTAATTTTAGGGTTTTGCCCAAATGATCTTTTACACTATCACAGTGCAAAAGATATCCAAAGTCGACGTATTTTCAGACTTATCCAAGTAAGAAAACACGGAATAAACCACTAAAATGAAGATCAAACCAAGGATAATCTTACGCGTAATTTTAGGGTTTCAATACGCGTAGGATTACTCGTAATTTGGATTTTGCCCAAAGATGTTTCTAAACCATTTTTTGTGTGATGAAATAGCTTCAATAACACCAAAATAACACAAAAGTGTGAAACTTGATGATCCAAAGCACTCAAAACAGTTATGCGTAGAATGACACCCACGAATAAAAACTAGTTCAAAAACAATGATCCACGCTTAAAGTTTGAAACTTTTTGCCAAAAACAAGTATTTTAACACCTTAAAACGTTGAAAGTACAAGAATCTTGGATTAAAAGTGTAAAAAACAAGTTTTTAAGAGAGCTAAAGAATGCGTTATCTTTACGCGTAAGACCCAAAACCAAAAACTTCAAAAACAAACGAGTACACCCAACTATTTGGCGATTGATACCACTGTTAGGTCACAAGGTTTACCACACAAGCTTATAAGAAAGATAGAGAGGCGATTGAACAAGTATCCAAACACACACACACGATATAGAGTATACGGTTATGCGTAGAGAGTGAGTGAAAAGAAAACTTGAACAACCAACCTTCAAATGAAGGTTTACAAGGGGTATTTATAGGAGGGAAGCTAGGGCAACACTCCTAGTTCCCTTCCTTTCCTTATTGGGGTATTTATCGTGAATAAGGTCGCTGTTTCCAAAAGTATTTATTTAACATTATTTAAGAGGGCTTACGAGCTTATATGAAACAATTTCGATAAAAATAAATTGTATGTTACTCCCTCCGTCTCACATTAATAGTCCGTGTTTCTTTTTTTTTATGTCTCAATTTAATTGTTAACTACTATATATAGATAGGAAATTTTAGTCGAGTTTACAATATTGCCCTTGATTAAAATTATTATTACAAACTTTAAAGAATAACTTAATTAATTTGTTAAGGTTAAACCTGTCATTATATTAAAAAGTAAGAAAGAGAAAAGTGTAATAAATACATTTTTCTTAAACTGTGTGTTTTTTTGTCATGATACAGTCATTTTAAAACGGAGGGAGTATGAGCTTATCTTTTCATTTCACATACTCAGGGCATGTTTGATATATGAGATTATAGAGAGATTATGTTTATTTTTTCAAAACATAAGCTAATTAAAAATAATATTTGTTTAACGGACATAACTTATAGAAGATTATAAAGAAAATAATCTTTCATAATCTCTGAAAATCAAAGGCGAATTCATTTAGCTTATAAAAATAATCTCTTTTCATAATCGGCATCTGCATCACCATCTCGAGCATCAACCCCAGTTCTAGAAACAGTTACTTTTGCCAAACATACCATCAGATAAACATCCCAAGGTAAACAAACATTGTGCGTTTGGTTCGCAGTATATTTTGAAAGGAATTGTAATCTGTCAAAGGAATTGTAATTTGAATGAATTGTAATTTGAAGGGTTGGAATGTGTTGTAATTGTAATGTGTTGTAATTGTAATTGATGTATTCTGTCATTGTGTTTGCTTGGATCTCAACGTAATTTAATTCAAGAAAATTAAAATAAAAAACTTAATAATAATAATAATAATTAAATAAATATTAGCATAATAATAATAAAAATAATAATAATAATAATTATTATTATTTTATAAATATTATTATTTTAATAATTATATTAAATATTTATTATTATTATTATTATTATTATTATATTGTTGATATGATTTTATTTTATTTATTATTATTATGTAAATATTATTATAATAATAAATATTTTTATTATTATATTATTTTATTATTTTATTATTATAATTATTATAAAAATATTATTATAATAAATATTTATTATTATTATTAGTATTAGTATTATATAAATATTATTATTTTAATAATTACATTAAATATTTATTATTATTATTATTATTTTATTTTATTTTATTATAATAATAATAATTATTATTATTATTATTATTATTATTATTATTATTATTATATAATATTTATTATAATAAATATTTATAATTCTAATAATAATAATAATAATTATTATTATTATATTTTATTATTATTATTTATTATAATAATAATAATAATAATAATAATAATAATAATAATAATTATTATTATTATTATTAATATTATTTTATTATTATTATTATTATTATTATTATTATTATTATTATTATTATTATTATTATTATTAATAAAATATAATAATAATTATTATATTTTATTATTATTATTATTATTATTATTATTATTATTATTATATAAATATTATTATTTTAATATTTATATTAAATATTTATTATTATTATTATATTATTATTATTATTATTTTATTATTTTATTATTATATAAATTTTATTATAATAAATATATAAAATTATAATAATAATAATAATAATAATAATAATAATAATTTTTACTATTATTATTATATAAATTTTATTATTTTAGTATTTATATTATAATAATAATAATAATAATAATAATAATAATAATAATAATAAAATTTTGAATTACAACGTAATTCAAACTTCCATCCAATATCCTATGTAATCTAATTCTCTCTTTGGATGTAATTGGAATGATGCATTACAATTACAACGAACCAAATAGACCTACGTAATGTAATCAATTACATTCCTTCCATTCTTGACCAAACAGACTACGTAATGTAATCAAATTACAATTACATTCAATTACGGCGGATTACTGCGAACCAAACACCCTTAGAACTAAAAGGGTCTTTCTTGAACAAGCATGAAAACATAAATCAGGGTTTTAGTGTCTTGTTTTTAAAAAAGGTATCATCTTGTTTTAACTAGTTTCTTATTAGTAATTACTTTCACATTATAGTATATGATTTTATGAATTCTCATTTTGTGATTATCAACTTTAGATAAGTATATACTGTTGGTGGGTGTTTGTTTAAGCTTATATAGGCTTATTAGTTTTAGGCTAAGCTCACTTTTTGTGGCTAATTCTCAAACTTTTTGGCTTATTAGGGTGTTTGTTTCGGCTTATATAGCCGTCTTATGGCTTATTTGATTTTGGGCTTATGTTTCATAAGCACAAATTTTGAAACTTTTCGGCTTATATAAGCTTGTTATGTCATAGCAAGCTTATGTAGTTTTGAAAGTTTCAAATTAATCCATAGAAAGTGAGCTTATAAAACATAAGCCCAAAACCAAATAAGACATAAGCCAACTATATAAGCGGAAACAACAAAATAAGCCACATATATGCTTAAACAAACACCATTATTGAAAAAAAATGGCAATCAAATATGGGTATCGAACTAAAGGTGAAATTGATCAAAAAAAGATATTCAACTTTTATTTTGTGTCAACGTGTTATTTGATGATTTCGCAAAAATTACCATTATTGAAAAAAAATGACAATCAAATACTTTTTTCATTATTATTCTAATGGTATTGAACCTTAATTAGGAATTGAGATATTTAGTTTTATACGAAAACCGTTTATTAAATTAATCATAATACAAAAAACTCCTTTTGCTTGTATCTTAATACACAATACTGAGCTTCAAGTGTCGAAATTTCAGAAAGAGTAATTTTTGTGTTCTTGAATTTCAGTTAAATTTAGTTTATAAAGATTTTCACTGTGTCAGCATGAAAGGAGTTTGACTTCTCTTTTTGTATTGAAAAAAATCCAAATTTCGAAGAAACTTTTGTTTGTTTTTTAAATTGAGCGTGTCAACATGAAAGGATAGGTATCGCTGGGTTGTTTCTATTAAAACTTTGTAGAAATATAGTCTTTAGTCTTTACGATTAAAACGGTTTTCTTTTTCTTTACAGGAAAACACAAACTCGCGTTTTACTTTCTTGATGGAAACGATTGGCAGAAATTTATTGGAACTTTCTCTAGATACAGTCGGAGGCAATGAACTCCCTTTGTCCGTACGTACAGTCGTATGTGATGACGACCTGTTAAATGAAATCTTAGTTAGGTTACCTGTTGTCTCACTTGTTCTGTTTAAATCCGTATCCAAACGGTGGTTATCTCTCATCAAATCTCCTACTTTCATTAGGCGTCGGAGCCGAGTACCTAACATCGATCCTCCTTCTGGTCTCTTTATTGAGTCTGATTCAAAGACAAGAATATATGGTTTCGCACCGTTGGATATCAGAATTCGACCTCGGTTGGAAAATACCTTCAAACCCGAGTATGCTAATGCTACTGTTGTGCAGTCGTGCAATGGTTTATTTCTATGCTTTGTTAAACTTGGTAAATTTTGCGTACACAACCCAACTGTCAATCTGTTTAAGATGCTTCCAGAACCCCATTATTCTGAACCGAGACAACGATGTTTTATAAGAATGGCTTTTGATCCTACCAAATCACCTCACTACAAAGTCTTGCATGCTGCACCCATTGATGATGACTATCCTGCTGAATCCTATCGGATACAAACTTACTCTTCGAAAACTGGCATTTGGAGTATTGTTTGCAGTCGCAGCGATCCATTTGAAGGTTTGAGGTCTGGAATCTATTGTAACGATGCTATTCATTGGATAAATCGTGATTATGATAGGTGTTTGCATTACAAGCTAGACTTTGTGGATAAAACTGTCTTTCTAACAAAGATACAACTCCCTGTAACCGTGGACAGTTATTGCCAGTTGTTTGAGTCACGAGGTTGTTTACTTCTTCTTGGTATGGACAAGACTCACTCCCATGATCAGCTGAATGTTTATGAGAAGGGGAATGGGGATTCTGAATGGTCGCTCAAGTGCTCTATCAATCAATGGAGGATTAGTTTGGGTGGAGTGTGGTGTATTGCTCTCGGAGAAAAAGAAGAGGATTCATTTATGGTGTTAGAATTAAATGGAAAGGTTGTTCTATACAACTTCGTGTTGAAAACTTTTCGCAGCCTTCCTGAAGCGCATTTGATGTTACCCATAATAAGATATTCTTCTATGGGTAGCTTTCTGTTCACTGCATCTTTTGCTAGTGTGTGATTATGCTTTTTATAGCAGGTATGATCTTCGTATCTTATTTTGTCATGTCACTACTCGCATAATTATTATGTTGACGCTATGAGACATAATAACTAAATTCACCTTAAAAAAATGGTCTTAAAGTTGGTATTAAATTCATAGAACCTAACCCCAATGCCAGGGTTATATTTACATCGTAAATCTTGTCCTTTCTTCATAAGTTCTCTGGCTCCGTGGTTGTATTACGCTCCATGTCCTGTTCAAGAAATATTTTTGTTAGGATCTCAGATTCTTATAGGTTGTTTACACATCATTAGCATATGTCTAAACTCTTTATTCTAAGAATGTATCCCTGTTGCAAAACTGAGTGCTTAAGAGCAATTTTCTCTGTTAAAATTATATAATGTGAAGTTATGGCCTACATTATAATGAAAGAATGGCCTCCGTATACACTTATTTATTAGTAACTGTGATAAGTTACTGACTTATTTCGTTGCAATCTAAAGTAGTTTGTAAGAAGCATCATCATATTTTTTGTATATCTAAGTTGGTATATGGTATCGAAATATTAGTCCCTCTTCACCAAACGTGTTAAAGATGCATCAACATGAAAACAGTACGAAGTAGTATATGGAATGTAGATTCATTTGGATAGATAAGTTCAAATGGGTTGTTATATGTAACTTTAGACACTGCTTGATAGTTTTAATTAAATTTTCTCATCTTACTTGTTGAGTTTCGTGTACGCCTTTTGTGATTTATCCTATTTCGCTTGGTCTTTCTTTATGGTTGCTTATGCAAATTTTGGTCTTTGCGTGTCCCATGTCTTGCTGCTATCATAATGAATTCTGGTATTGAGCAGTTTAGAATAACCATTTGCTTAGTGTTTTCATTTGATGGGAAATTTTATTTTCGGTACCTTGTTTCCCTATTCAATTTCCGTTGGTAAATTTTCGGTTTCTTTCATTACTTTTGTTTTGTATGTATTTGTGTTTCCATAATGCTCTGTAACAATGACTTTCTAAGCAATCTTACGTTAAAACGATGCCACTACTTTAGTCACGTGCTTGAATTCTTCTTTGATGACACTATTGGTGACTACACATTACGTTGAGCCTCACTCATTCTGCTAATTAATGTAATAGTCGAAAGCTTGCAGCTTATTACAAACTAAAGTTGGATTATTTGCGAATTAACTTTGATGACCATGAATGGGGCGTTTGGTTCGTGGAGTTTGATGGAATAGAGTTGAAGTCTTAAGATGTTGCACACACAGTTTGTCTGTTGAGTTTACAAATTTGGTTTATGAGTTGAAATTCTTAATTTTTTTTTTTTTTTTGCCTGTGGTCTTAAGCTTACTAATTAATATGCATTGCCATTCCAGGTCGTGAAGATGAAGATACACACAGTAGGGGAAAGGAATTTGTTATCTATGGAATTTCTCGCCTAAATTTCATTGGTATGTGACGATGGTTATGATGAAAATGATGGCTCGTAGTAATGATAATTTTTCATTCTTAGTTTGTCTGCAGTTGACTAGTTATTTATCATCTTGGTATGTTTACATTTGACTTTGTAACTGGCACCAAGTCTCACTTTGGCTCTTTTATTCCTAATCTTGGTTGTTTTTTTGTTCTTAACTTTTGAATACATCACCCTGTACTTCTGTATCCTTAAATGGTGTTTGGTTTGTGGGATTTTGGTGGAATATAAATTGAAATGCAATTGCGCAAGGTGGTTCCGTAATTTCAACTGCAAATGATTTCTTAGGTTGCGTCATTAGGCCTAGATTAATTTTTATTTGTTGCTTAGCCATAAACAAGTTTACAACCTTACTCCTGACACTAATAATACACAAGACCTATTTCTGCCAAGCTCCGACAAAACTTCTACGTCTAATAATCGGTCAACACCACCAGTTGGCATCTTTGAGCCAGACCATTGCATCTAAGACTATTTGAGTGTCACTGAGATATACGATTCCATTGTTTCATTCCTTCCCTGGAACTTGAATGGGCTCCGACTTCTTCTACGTTTGGAGTTTTCACAAAATAAACGAGCTGAGGGTAATGCTCCTCTTCGTCTGTCAGTTCCGCATCTAAGTCCCAAGATCTTTGAGCTTTCTCTAATCCCACAATGTTTACATGGAAACTTGGATGATGTGTGTGTGGTCTACGAGCCATTCCCTATTACACGTAAGCTAAATTTTAGCTTGTTACACTCAAAATTATTATCCCATCAAATGCCACATCTAACAAGATTGTATTATAAACAAGGCAAGCATGTGTTGAGTCATGTTACTTAGTATACTAACTGAAATAGGCAATGATATATCATATTTTCATGACCACAACCACAATAAATAACAATATTATTGGTTTTATTTTCCTAAAGCTTCAACATCATCGATCTTTCTTTTTGCATTCTATCTTAATACAAATAATGCGTAAACATGTTATTTCTATTTTACGATTCCTCTACATTTTGACAATAACAAATTACAAAATCATTGCTCGCCAAAGTGATGTAAACAAGTTATTAGTTGTAAATTTTCATTTTGACACAAAATCACTTAAGGTATGAATAGCGGATATTAAAGTTGATTGGTGATGATCAAAGAAAATATTTTTCTTACACTTTGTAATTAACACATTGCATTTTAGTGTGCACAAAACATTTTTACAAAAGATAATATACAAATTATTTTTGTTCAAGTAAAAACTGTTTTAAAAAAATAAATTCAAAGATTCAACAAAATCTTTCAAGATTATGAAAGATTGTGAAAGATTATGAAATATTCTGATAAGATTTGCAAGCCTCCACAAAAGACAAAACAAGAGAGTTGTATGGCAGGGGACAACTCTCTTAAGGCAGACGGCTCCCTTAGTGATAAGGGAACCTTTGAGGCGTTTAGGAGCGTTTAACTATTGTTTTGCCTATAAATAGTGGTTCATTTCACGCCTTGAAAATCACCTCTTTGCTCTATTTTTTTAGCAACTCTTGTCTTGTAAACATTGGGTAGTCAAATTTCTACTAAATACAAGTTAATAGTCTACGAGAATTAACTTCAAGTAGTCAATTTGCAGTTTAAACTGTATCATTTTGCCAGCCGACCATTGCGAAATTGCATTTCAATTCCCAATCCACCAAAATCGCGCAAACGAAACACCATTTAGGTATTTAGAAGCACAGGGAGATATATGTAAAAGTCAAGAACAATAATAGAATGTATCCGATACACAAGCAGGATTCTGAATAGTTACATAAAGAAAGAACCAAACTGAGACTAGGTGCCAATTAGAAGTCATATGTTAACAGACCAAGCTAATAGATAACTAGTCAACGATAGACTAACTAAGAATGAGAAATTATCACTACTACGAGCCAATGTACAACTCGATTAGCGAGAAATTCCACATATAACATGTCTCTTCCCCCTACTGCATGTATCTTCATCTTCACGTTGAAATGATAAAACTCATAAACCAAATATGTAACTACAGATAAACCCTGAGTAAACTATTAACCAAACGCCCATTAGGGGTTTTGCAGTTAGAAGGAGATACATTTACAAGTAAAGAACGCGGGTCTAACAATTCCAACCCAGTATATTGATGAAGTTTAATTTAGTAAAAAAAAAACAAAAAAAAGGAGAATTACATATATCTCTCTTTTAATCATTAATTTCATATATACCCATAATACAACAATTGAATGCATTACTTACAATGCTTTTAAAGCATGATTTGGGTATTTATAAAAAAATTATGTTTTGGATGAGGAGATATGAAATTGCCCCGTAAAAAAAACCAAAATGTCGCAAAACGATTATGTTGACGATGCGAATAGAGATAGTCACAATTATGAGTCAAAAATACATTTTTCTTAGTTACAAGTTCTCATAACATATTTTTTTTTATCATAACCATCGTCTTTTACCAATTAGAATATTAGATATAGAAAAACATACATGCAAAGTCTCCTTCCTCTACTGCATTTACTTTCAACCTCAATTGTGTAGGGTATTTTTGTCCAGCCATTTACACTTTAACAATCACCATTAAGAGTCAAATTTACAACTCTCTATACATTGTTCCATTATAACCATTGTCACTTAATTACTAATGATGTCTAACAAACTTCCATAGATGCTACGCCCTACCGCACTAATGCTAGGATTTGTTCATGGTTTAATCATAGCGCTCCTTTAACGTTTTACAATTACAAGGGAAATTTTTACAAGTAGAGAACCAAAATGAAAAGTTAATACTAACTTAAGACCATTAATTTGATTTTAGTTAATATGTATCTTTGGCCATGGGAGATACAGACCTTAGATGCTCCAAAATGGGCTTCACTAAATCATAGCAGCGATAGTTCATACAATAGAGCCTCAACAGAATAACTAAGCGAGAGTAGTGACATGACAATATAAGAAACGGAAATCATACCTGATATAAAAAAGCATAATCACACACTAGCAAAAGATGCAGTGAACATAAAGCTATCATGAGGTAAATATATTCCTCTGGGTAACACCAACTGCCATTCAGGATTACCGTGAAAAGTTTTTGTCATGAACTTGTATAGAACAAAACATCTTAAATCTCCTAGCACAATAAATGAATCCTCTTCTCTTTCTCCCAGAGCAATACACCAGACTTCGTCTAAACTAATCCTCGAATCATTAACAGAGTACTTGATCGACCATTCAGAATGCCCATTCCTCATCTCGTAAACATTCAGCTGATGAGAGCGAGTCTTGTCCTTACCAATAAGAAGCAAACAACCACGTGACTCAAACAGCTCGCAATTTTCATCCACGATTATAGGGAGTTGTATTTTCGTTAGAACAACGGTTTTGTTCACAAAGTCTAGCTTGTAATGCATAAACTTTTTGGAGTTGTAATCACGAGTTATCCAATGAAGAGCATCATTCCAATAGATTCCATTTTCTAAATCTTCAGATGGATCACTGCAAATGCAAACAACACTCCAAATGCCTGTTTCTGAAGAGTAAGTTTGTATCCGATAGGAGTGAGCAGGATAGGAACCACCAATGCTTATAGCATGCACGACTTTGTAGTGAGGTGATTTGGTAGGATCAAAAGCCATTCTTGTAAAATTATATAGTTTCGAATAATGGGGTTCTGGAAGCACCTTAAACAAATTAACGGTTGGATTGTATACGCAAATTTTTTCATCATTAACAGAGCATAAAAATAAACCATTGCACGACTGCAAAACAGTAGCATTACCATACTCAGTTTTAAAGGTATTTTCCAACCGAGGTCGAATTCTGATATCCAACGGCGCAAAACCATATACATTGTTTTTCCAATCACGCTCGATACAGAGACCAGAAGGAGGATCGATGATAGGGGTTCGGCCCCGACGCATAATGAAAGCAGCATCTTTAATAAGAGATAACCAACGTTTGGATACGGATTTAAACAGAACAAGTGAGATAACAGGTAACCTAACTAAGATTTCATTCAAACTGATCCCTGTTCATGTGTGTAAACATTGGGTAGTCAAATTTCTACACCAAACTGAGACTAAGCTCCAATTAGAAGTTATATGTTAACAGACCAAGATGATAGATAACTAGTCAACTGTAGACTAACTAAGAGTGAGAAATTATCACTACTATGAGCCAATGTACAACTCGATTAGCGATAAATTCCACAGATAACATGTCTCTTCCACCTACTGCATGTATCTTCATCTTCACAACCCTGAAATGACAAAACACTGAGAATTTTAAACTCATAAACCAAATATGTAAACTATGAACCAAACGCCCATTAGGGATTTTACAATTACAAGAAGATACATTTACAAGTAAAGAACACGGGTCTAACAATTCCAACCCAATATATTGATGAAGTTTGATTTAGTAAAAAAAAAAAAAAAAAGGAGAATCACATGTATCTCCCTCTTTTAATCATTAATTTCATATTTACCCATAATACAACAATTGAATGCATTAAGTACAATGCTTTTAAAGCATGATTTGAGTATTTATAAAAATTTTATGTTTTGGATGAGGAGATATAAAATTGCCTCGAAAAAAAAAAACAAAATATCGCAACACGATTATGAGTCAATATAAATGAACCAAACCGAGAAAAACCTAGTTATATGTTGACTATGCGAATAGAGATAGTCACAATTATGAGTCAAAAATACATTTTTCTTAGTCAAAAGTTCTCATAACATATATATTTTTTTTTATCAAAACCATCGTCTTTTACCAATTAGAATATTGGATATAGAAAAACTCCATAGATGCAAAGTCTCCTTCCTCTACTGCATTTACTTTCATGTTCAGAAGGTAATGAAATGCAGGTCTGCAAGCTTAGAACCTCAATTGTGTAGGGTATTTTCGTCCAGCCATTTACACTTTTACAATCACCATTAAGAGTCAAATTTACAACTCTATACATTGTTCCATTATAACCATTGTCACTTACTAATGATGTCTAACAAACTTCCATAGATGCTACGTCCTACCGCACTAATGCTAGGATTTGTTCATGGTTTAATTATAGCGCTCCTTTAACGTTTTACAATTACAAGGAAAATTTTTACAAGTAGAGAACCAAAATGAAAAGTTAATACTAACTTATAACCATTAAGTTGATTTCAGCTAATATGTATCTTTGGCCATGGGAGATAAAGACCTTAGATGCTCCAAAATGGGCTTCACTAAATCATAGCAGCGATAGTTCATACAATAGAGCCTCAACAGAATAACTAAGCGAGAGTAGTGACATGACAATATAAGAAACGGAAATCATACCTGATATAAAAAAGCATAATCACACACTAGCAAAAGATGCAGTGAACATAAAGCTATCATGAGGTAAATATATTCCTCTGGGTAACACCAACAGCCATTCAGGATTACCGTGAAAAGTTTTTGTCATGAACTTGTATAGAACAAAACTTCTTAAATCTCCTAGCACCATAAATGAATCCTCTTCTCTTTCTCCCAGAGCAATACACCGGACTTCGCCTAAAGTAATCCTCGAATCATTAACAGAGTACTTGATCGACCATTCAGAATGCCCATTCCTCATCTCGTAAACATTCAGCTGATGAGAGCGAGTCTTGTCCTTACCAATAAGAAGCAAACAACCACGTGACTCAAACAGCTTGCAATTTTCATCCACGATTATAGGGAGTTGTATTTTCGTTAGAACAACGGTTTTGTTCACAAAGTCTAGCTTGTAATGCATAAACTTATTGGAGTTGTAATAACGAGTTATCCAATGAAGAGCATCATTCCAATAGATTCCATCTTCTAAATCTTCAGATGGATCACTGCAAATGCAAACAACACTCCAAATGCATGTTTCTGAAGAGTAAGTTTGTATCTGATAGGAGTGAGCAGGATAGGAACCACCAATGCGTATAGCATGCACGACTTTGTAGTGAGGTGATTTGGTAGGATCAAAAGCCATTCTTGTAAAATTATATAGTTTCGAATAATGGGGTTCTGGAAGCACCTTAAACAGATTAACGGTTGGATTGTATACACATAACTTATAAATAGGCCTAACAGAGCATAAAAATAAACCATTGCACGACTGCAAAACAGTAGCATTACCATACTCAGTTTTAAAGGTATTTTCCAACCGAGGTCGAATTCTGATATCCAACGGCGCAAAACCATATACATTGGTTTTCCAATCACGCTCGATACAGAGACCAGAAGGAGGGTCGATTTTAGGGATCCGGCTCCGACGCTTAATGAAAGCAGCATCTTTAATAAGAGATAACCAACGTTTGGATACGGATTTAAAGAGAACAAGTGAGACAACAGGTAACCTAACTAAGATTTCATTCAACAGGTTGTCATCAGATAAAACCGTATGTACGGACAAAGGGAGTTCTTCATTACCTAGAGAAAGTTCCCGCAAACCTGTGGCAATCGTTTCCATCAAGGAAAAAAAAAAAAAAAAAAAAAGAGCCCTTTAATTAATCGTTAGAGCTTCGGGTACCCTGCGCCAAGCCTGATGTTTTCGTGTCCTGAGCCGTCACGACCAGCCCAAATGGTCCCGGAAGGTACCGACCCTCGCGTTTTTCCGTATTATTGTCACGTTTTCCCCTTTTTTTCTCTTTCTCTTTTTTGTGTTTGTGTGATGTGTTTGTGTGTTTTTGTGTTTGCGTTTTTTTTGTTGTTGCAGGTCTTGTAGCAGCTAAAGGAAGAAGAAAGCTAAAGGAAGAATAAAGATTAAAAGGCTGCGTTTGATGTGTTTGCCTTATGCTAGTATTTAGGGTTATTTTAGAAAAGTTGGGCTCAAATGCTAAATGGGCTCAAATGTACTCCCACCGTCCTAATTTAAGTGTCCACAATAAAATATTTAGATGTCCCAAATTAAGTGTCCATAGAATATTCTAACCAATGAGATGAGACTTTAGTGGGTGAAAATGATATTTGATTGGTGGAGAGTGTAATTAGTGTAATTTTCTAAAACTTTATGCATATGAATAGTGGACACTTAATATGAGACGGAGGGAGTAATGGTTTTGTAAAAAAAGTTTAGCTAATCTCGTTACATAATCTCATCCGCACTTGCATTTTTTATAAAGTTTTTTCGAAAAATATTTCTAGTCTCATTGTTATATTGATAATTTATGGAGCAAATTCTGCTAAAGCAAAGGTCAAAACGATGCGTGTAATTTTTAGTTTTTCACATCTATTGGTATATTGAGTTATTTTTATGAGTTATTTTAATGTATTTTTTTATTAATAAAATTTTAATTTTAGTTAAATGTGTTGTTTTATTTAAATAAATAGAAAAAATGTAGGGTCTAGGGTTTGCACGACGGCACTAGAATATGATGTTATAAGAGGGATGGGGTTTTTGGTGTTGTGGTGAATTTTGGTGCTGTGGAAAAAGGTGCTGATGTGGCATGAGTTTTTCTCACGGAACCAGCAGGACGACTTCACGGTGCCTAATGCTCTAAGGGTTAGGAATACGTCTAGTCGCAATCTACATCACACAAATAAAGCGGTTTTATATTTATAAGAGGCGGTAACAAGAAAACTTTATGAGAAATGCCAATTATAGTATTATGACTAATATAAAGCATATAGTAAAACAAGTTGTCACACAAGCATAAACATCAAGCCACAACACAAACAACAATAGGGTGCAGGTATAAAAGTAAAGCAATAAGTAAAAGAAA
Organism: Chrysanthemum makinoi; assembly: GCA_910596185.1. Taxonomy (NCBI): domain Eukaryota; kingdom Viridiplantae; phylum Streptophyta; class Magnoliopsida; order Asterales; family Asteraceae; genus Chrysanthemum; species Chrysanthemum makinoi. Next base: position 177,970,336 of record OU343224.1, read on the forward strand.
GTGCAAACCGGACACGACGATTTATAGTGGTTTGGTCACGGAGCTTCCCTCCGCCCTACTCCACTCATCGAGTACCCAACTCGAGAGTTACTTCACTAAATCAACGAACTCCCTTCTCGGCGGAGAAAACCTTAAAAACGTCGCTTACACTTTTTTCGGTACAAAGCTATATACAGGGTTCTAGTTCGAGGTAACGTCGCCTATACAATATTTCCGATACTAAGCTAGATGTCGAGTTCTTTTACAAGGGTACAACCACTCCCATTATGTTTTATGGCCCAACATTAAAACCTTGTGTTTTATGACACAAAATACATAAACCATCTAATCTAGTTTGGTGAATGTATTGTGATGATACAGTGATGTTTACAATGATGATCCATGAAACAAATAAACTTCCATTGATAAGAAGCCTTCAATTGATGAAGATCACAAGTTTCCTAATCTTTTTGTGATATATCTTCATATATGTATGCTTGTGGTGGATGATGACTCAAGATCTCTGAGCTTGCTTCACAGGATCATTTCAGAAGTATGCTTACAACATAATGAAAGTTAGATGTATTATGATCATGATAATGAAGGTGGTTAATGTATGTTACTACTGATCTAAATGTATGAAAACATAGTAGAGAGAATGTGAAATGAGTGAATAATGGGCTGTTATTTATAGCCAACAAGCTCAGCAACCCACGGATCACACGGAACCAAAAAATTGGTTCTGTCCTTGTTATTTTTTGGTTTCGCGGGTGACTGACACAATATCTACAAAATCTTGTTAAAATCTTTCACAATCTTTTCAAGATATCTTTTATCAAATCTTTATCAAATCTTTCCAAGATATCTTTTGTGATCTTTCAAGATTTTGATGACACTATGCATAAGGTAATAAACCCATTTTCATTTTGATTAAAATGTAAACAAAAGTTTGTTTGTAAAATATATTACTTAACTAGTTAATATATGTTTAACTAGTTGTACCATGTTAGTTTATGTGTTAAAAAATGTTAAACTACTTATGTTATTATAGGACTTAGGTTATTATGCCATTAACAATATTTTTAGAAGTATGTAAACACATTTGTTTTAGTTTGACACCTAATGTGGCCCTTATCCTATTTTGACAACTAAAGTGCACTGTGACACCTAATGTGGCAATTATTCTATTTTGACATGAATAAAACTTAGGAAGCATGATGTACAAGTAAAAATACTTGTATATGCAAAATGTAAAATGAGGTTCGAAATAGAATGGTTAACATTTTAAAATACTTAATGACTCTAAACGTAGTTTAAACATTCTAAATAATTTGTTAAGGGGTTTGATCATAATACCACATAACAAACATGTACGAACTTATGTTGTAGCATACGAGGACTTGAGATGTTGAGAAGTGTTGAATGTATATTGAGACAAAATATGATTACGAGTAACTTGTACATTTTACGTTATGTATCAAGTTACATGTTTGTCATCAATCAAAACAAACGAGACTGCATAGATTAAATATCGTAATATTTGCACTAACAGTTTTATGAACTTTCGGCATTGCGTGTCCGTTTATATCACGTTCCTATATCACCGTGATTTTAAATAGACCAATTTTGAAATTACAATATTTATAAGTTTTGTTTTCGTTATCATTCGCGTAATTATTATCTTTGAGTTTATTCAATATTTTGTGAGTGTCCCGTGTCTAATATATTAAATTCTTTTCGAGTTTAATATATTATATCGTCAATTCCCAAAATGTCCAATAGGTCAAACGTCCAATATCGTAAATCCAATAACGTTCCAAATGTCTAATAAATGACCAAGTCCAAATCAATATATACTCCGTATTCAAATTCCATTAATTATTCATAAAGTTCAATATGTCACCTAATACTTCGTATCCAATTCCAAATCACAATACCGAATATAAATCTGAAACGTACCAAGAGCACCAACGTCAAAGACAATAATTAACATTAGTCCGATAATCATTAACCGAAAATATATCAAATGTTTGCTTATCAAAATAGGCTTTGGCTATAAACCCAGACACAAAATGATCCAATGGGCTTTCTAGCCCATTAAGAAAATCCAACTTGGCCCTAAGTAGGCTTCGACCCATCAAACCAAACGACCCTAACTAGTTACATACAACACGCAAATACAAAACTAGTTTACAACTCCTCTGTTGCGTTTTTATTACTAAATCAAGTCAAACGAGACTCCCTTGTTTACCCGTGACAAACACACAACTAAAACCATTTCGTTACCACTTATGAAACCGAACTAACACGTATAGACATTAAGTAAATTCGGCCATAATCGCCCCTATTTTGTGACTCAAACACTACAACAGTGACTCAACAACCTTAAACAAAATATCATATTCTCGTTATATATGAGGCTTAAAACCAAACTGAGACCAGAAGCAAACAAACACCCCTTGCTGGTCATTTCTACGATTCTAACTCTTCAAAAAGGTGAAGATCGGTGGGATCACCCTGGTCCTATGCATCCTAAGGATGCCAACCGGACCCTCCCCCAAGGACCCGGCCCCAGGCAATGAGCACCTATCCCAGTGACTGTACTTATTAGGAGGTGGGCTTTGAACCCTGGCCATTTTCTTCAATAGGCCCTCGCTGACCAGTCAATCTGAGCATTTGCGGTGGGGGGATGGTACCAAATGATCTTTAGTGCCATGGAAGAGGTTTGAACCCGGGTCTATTGACCCAAGCTCAAAGCTCTTACCAATGGACTAAAGGATCATTGGTATTTCTACGATTCTAACTAAAGTAACTACATCAAGAAATTTTAAATTTGACCAAGTATTCCAACAGAAGTTTGAGCAAATCTGATCCAAAGCATAACCGTGGGTAACAAACTCGCGAGTTTACCCATAAGTCGAGACCAAACCAATAATAATCAATCCCATTCTAAATCGAGACACAACAAAGTCACAATCCAAAATAAAGAGAAAACTGGTGGTGGTAGATGATGGTGGCCAGAGGTGGCTTAGATGGAGCGACGTCTGTAGTTGTGAGAGATGGAGCGACGTCTGCACTTGTGAGAGGAGGAGGGAAGCAAATTGCTGCTAGGGTTAGAGAATGAAACCCTAATGAGAGTTTTTACCCTTTTATTTTGCCACAAGGACTGAATTTGCAAATAATCAAAAGATGGGGCGGCGGGGTAAATTTAATCACAAGGACCATTTCTGTAATTTTGCTGATCTTTTGTAAAATTTAAGTTCGGGACACATTTGGACTATCAAATTGGTGATTCAATTCTCGAAAGTTGCGTCATCGCGTTCAGAATAAATTTTCCAATAAAAATGAGTATTTACACGACTAATTTCTCGCAAGGAATATAACGATCAAATCAAATGGTTTTACGAGTTTACGGTTGTGCCTGTACGTGTTGTGTGCAAAATACACGTTTCACGAGATAATTTCTCGTTTTCAAGCCAAACGAGCTCGGAAGAGTTTGTAATTGAATTTTAAGGATTATTTATCGTAAGATGAATGTCTAGAAAAGTGCGGGTTGTCACAGTTCGGTTATCATTAAATAAACTTCAAAGAGGAAGACAAAGAATAATTACCATAAGTCATTGCATTATAAACTCATGCATACATAAAAAAAAGAAAAAAAAAAAGTATATTACTTAAAAAAATAATAGGGTAAATGTGACAACCCGTACTTTCAGGTCATTTCTTGACACGATTCATGTCTCATTATTTCAACATTTTTAGTAAACTTGGTTTACTTGTTTCAAATTCGCGTAACCTTGGAGGTTTAGCGGCGAATTCATGATCATGACATCACGCACATTTCATATGGACTATGATTAGTCTACATTTCATGGACATCATGTGCATCTCATTAATTCATTCACGACATTTCATTTCACCTTCAACGCGTAATTTTTATGTTTAATAATTTTTTATCGCGTGAGTTTTTATTTTAACATTTAATCCGTTACTTTCAAAAATGATCCCGAGGTAGTTTTAAACTTACATTTAGTTCATAAAAACTATATTTTTAGTTTTCCTAGTGTTTCAAATTTAATTGGTACTTCAATCATTAAAGTTTAATTATTACGTCGTTTTTCTTAAAAATTGTACGATAATTATTTTATCACTCAATTTTCACAAGGAAAGTATTTTTACAATTTTTATCATCTCAATACAATCTATTTTGATTTACTAAAAAAAAACTTACTTGTACCAAAATTTTTCCAATTTCCTTTACTTGTACAAATTACTTACATTTTACTTATTTTTTTCTACAAATTAAACACAAGATACATGCAAGTACAAGATAAAAAAAAAAAATAAATATCTTGAGACATAGTCCCCAAAAATACGCCCATGGGGAGGGGGGGTGCAATTAATAGTGTATGGTTTTTCTTGATTTGTTTGAAATACACTCAATCATATAAGTCTTCTACTACTACAATTATTCTTTCATTTTTTTCACATACAACTCATTTCTCAAAAGTGTTAAGATAAAAAAATTTTTCTCTCCTCTTTCTTTGGCTTCATAGAACCGGCCACTCTACAAGCTCACAAGGGATCAAAGTTTTTGCAAAATCAAGTGTTATTTCAACCTAGATTATATCCTTTATATGGTTTTGAAATAAAAACCACGGATATTTAAGTTAATCCTTGTTACTAGCACCTCTTCATTTTCACTAGTAAGCATATTCTTATCATTTTCATGTTTCCTCTTTCATTTCATATGTTTCTTTTCATTTTTGGAGATATTATGCATGTTATGTGATTTATACCATTTTCTTATGATTTTGAGTTATATATATATACCTAAGGTCATCCTATAATTATTCCCATGGTATTCTTTGGTCTTGATGGTGATTAGGAACCCATGACACCCTAAGAAGGTGTATGGTAGGATTAGATTAGTTTTGGAGTTGATTTGAAGGGATTAGAATAGGTTTTGTCCGAGAAAACTATTTTCGATAAGTATATTTTGTGTTCTGTCCTTGTTTTGCTTTTCTGAAAATTCCGACAGTAGGCACGACTTTTTGGCCTTGATTGTTAGAAAATATACTTTAAAACGAATCCGTGGCCGCTTGAACGGAATAAAACGGACTTATAACGAAGAAGTTATGGATTTTACAAGTTTGACGACGAAATATATTATTTTCTGGATTTTCAGCAAACTGCTTTTAGTTTGTAACGGGTCAAAAACGAACCTTAAGCTTCACAAATTATTTCGACTTCTCAAAAATATATTAGTTTACTTCGATACGAAGCTAAGGACATATTATATGTAGAAAACGGATTTGAAACGACAAAGATATGCACTTTTTCATAAACTTGCCGTAACTAATTTTCGGCACACAATTAGCCAAAACCACCATCTTTAACCCTTATTATCTTTATGTTCGAGACCTTTTGGACGAAAACTCCTGAACTGAAACTTTTAGATATCGATACAAACTTTCCAAAACCGTCGAAGTTCGTTCTCTAACGATCGACGTACACTGTTTTACGTCTAGTTTTCCAAAGCCATTATTGTAAATTTCATAAAAATTCCGACGACATTGTTTTGCGACGAAAAGTGGTAATTTCTCTAAAAATCATTATAAAACCATTGTAGGATGACATTTTGACGTAAAACCATGTAAAGTGATTTTTGTTTGGTCAAGGCGTCAAAAGAGTATTTTTCGACGTCGAGTAATATTTTCAAACCTCGTAAATGGTATAAATAACATATCAAGTGCATGCATAACATTACATTGCAACTCATGACATATCATATCAATGATAATAGGTCAAGATTAACGTATCACATTACATCTCGGTGTACTCACTTTTGTCTTCGCATCATTTCACCAAGTGAGTTCCATAGCCCCTACTTTTACTTGCTTTCATAACTGTTTTGGGGGAGATACATGCTCGACTATTTTTATTACATTCATGACTATTTGCAAATTATATGTTTATCCGAACTAAATGTTTAGTCATGGCGAATGATTTGCCATGCTTAGAATTGTCATATCATAAATTCATTGGACTGATGGTCTTGGTATATTCATTGGACTGATGGTCTTGGTATATTCATTGAGCTAACGGTCTTGGTATATTCATTGGTCTAATGGTCTTGGTATATTCATTGAGCTAATGGTCTTGGTAATATCATGAACTAATGGTCTTGGAACGATTTGAACCACACTCATATTCATTTGAACCTAAACTATACACATTCTGGCAATGGGTTGTGAACACACAGGTTGCAAGTTTTGTATGGGCGGAACTTGGAACTGAGTGGATTTACAATGCCTTTGCTGCATAAACGACTTCGATACATTGAGCCATGCACTATATTGTGAATTCGTTTGAAATCATATGCTTGATCATAAACTATACATTTCTAGTGGGTTGTGAACACTCAGGTTGCAAGTTTTGTATGGGCGGAACTTGGAACTGAGTGGATTTACAATGCCTTTGCTGCATAAACGCTTTTGGAAGGCTTTACATTTCAACCAAACTCTATGAACTCACTCAACCTTTGTGTTGACACTTTTTAGCATGTTTTATCTCAGGTATCTAAGGCATTCACTTCATGGCATGCATTTGGACACATCATGGAGTCGTGGTGACGACGCGTCTCACTTGGGTTTTTCGTACTTTAAAACATCGTTTGAATTGTAACAAACTTATTTTCGCACAAGTTGATTTTCATTTGGGACCTACTTTGTAAACTCTGATTGTTTTATTAAATCAAACGATGTATTTTCCAAACGACACTTTAGGTCGTTCAATATAACTGTGATTGTTATGCTATGACAGTCAATCCCCAGGAATTCCATTCATTTGCAAAACAGGTAATTTGGGGTGTGACGATTGGCATCGAGCTTCAGTTATAGATAACTAGGTTGCATCATTGACCCTAGACTATAACTACATTATCATAGCATCTCATCATTTCATCATAAGTGAATGTTCACTTTGCATGCGATTTATACGCATATTTTTTCGAGTTATTCATTTTCATTTCACATCGATTGTCACATGGATGCCCTTAAATACCCATCCCATTATCTTTCCCCATACTCTAACGTGGAGAATTCCTTGTCATTCCCTATCACGTTTTTATATCAGTGATTCATCATCGATAACGACGAATGCCGAGATAAACCCTTAAGAAGGGCAAAGTCACTCTTACTCCTTTGTTTCACCACTAACATGTCGAGTTACACTTTATTCACACACTAAGTCTCTAAACCATCATACATTGAAGCACTTACAACACCTCATAACCCATCTTTTCGAAACCCGTCGATCATTTTTGAAACATAACCTCAAACTTATCATCTCTCATCACATTTCTTTGGAATGTTTATTATTAACATCGGATTTTGCTACGTCTCACACTTCCTCTTGTTTTGAAGAAGATATGGCGCCGAAGAAAGCCACACCGGAAATGACCCAAGCAACAATTCAAAAGTTGGTGAATGATAGCATTGCTGATGCTTTAAGGATTGAAAGGGAAACGCGGTGACGCTGCTTTCCGAGGCTGCTGAAGCCGCAAAACTTCTGCCGCTGCTTTGCAGTAAATGTAAGAGGGTCCGGGGTTAAAAGTTGTTCGTATAAGGATTTCAAGAGTGGAGATCCCACCAAGTTTAAAGGGACCGAAGGAGCCACTGCCATGGTTAGATGGTTCGAGAAATTGGAGTCCGTGTTTTTGTTATGTAATTGCCCGGATGATAGTAAGGTCAAGTTTGCTACAAGTACACTACTCGATGGAGCATTGTCGTGGTGGAACTCATATGCTCAACCGATGGGAATAGAGAATGCTTTCAAGCTTACTTGGGAGCAATTCAAGGGTTTGGTAACTAAGAAGTTTTGTCCTCGTCTGAAGTGAAAAAGTTGGAGACAGAATTCTATGAGTTGGTAACTATTGGGTATGACATTGACACTTACATTCGAAGATTTCAAGAATTGGCCGTGTTATGCCCATCTATGGTTTCGGATAACGAGAAGTTACTAGAGGCTTTTATCGGGGGACTTCCCGAGGTTATTCAAGGAGATGTGACTTTCTCGACCAAGAAACGATTGAGGAGGCTATTCGATTGACTCAAAAGCTCATGGCCCAGGTAGTGAAGAGAGGCAAGTACACCAACACCAACCAAAACAACAACAACCCCAACAACTGCAACGACGATAACCAAATTAACCACAACAAAAGAAAATGGGAAGACGACCAAGGAGATTATAACAACAACAACCAAAACCGCAACACTAACCATCATCAACAACAGAAAAGAGGGCAAGAACGCACTTTGGTATATGTTGCTTTGCACCAATAGAAGGCAGAGGTTATGCCGGAACCTACCCACTATGTAATCGATGTAAGTATCATCACACGGGTCTTTGTCCTGCTAAGTGCTACAAGTGTCAACAACTGGGACACCTTGCCAGGAATTGTAGAGGCAAGGCCATGGTTACATGTTACAGATGCGGGGAGCAAGGACACTATCGAAATCAATGTCCTCAAAACCAAGGTCAACAAGACGAAGGTGCTCATGGGAATATATATATGTTAGAAGGAGGAGGAGGAGCTCGTCAAGGTATCAACGACGTGGAAGACTGAAGAAGTTTAGAAACTAACAGTCTTAATTTTTCCTTATGTACTATGTTGTACTAATTTTATGTCTTCCATCGTATCCGAAACTTTATAACTTAACGATGTACTACTTTTGCTAAACCACTCGTTGTAAAATATTCTCATCTATCGTACTTTATTTTCTTTCCGATTTGTTATCATTCACGAGGATTTTAATTCTTTTTACTTTAACTATCATTTTAACGACACTTCTCCATGTCTTCTCTCCTCGATGTTCATCACAAATTTAACATCAGTTGACTCAACACCAAACATCATATGAGTCGATTAGTCCAAGCATTGCATAGTTACTCCTAAATTATACATAGCCTGATCACCTATGTCTAATTCAGGAAGAATCATGCAATGAAGGGAGTAGTAGGCTTATATGTGTAAGCAATTCCGTATTCGAGCCAAATTTTCAAAAGATTTTCTTCAAACCACTTGTTTCCAGTTTGATCCGCGTGACAGTTCTTGTTTGATGAGTTGCAAAGATCGAGCTAGAAACAAGTTGTTACCTAAACCGATTTAGCCTAATCGTATGACAGTTCTTGTTTGATGAGTTGTGGGATTAAGTAAAAATCGGTTACCAAAAAGTCTTTTGAGGGTTTTGCTCGAGAATGGGAAGGCTTGCCTCATCAAACCCTAAACCCGTTAGACCTAACAACGATTGAATTCAGGGACCGAATTCCTTTTTGGATGGGCGAATGTGACAACCCGTACTTTCAGGTCATTTCTTGACACGATTCATGTCTCATTATTTCAACATTTTTAGTAAACTTGGTTTACTTGTTTCAAATTCGCGTAACCTTGGAAGTTTAGCGGCGAATTCATGATCATGACATCACGTACATTTCATATGGACTACGATTAGTCTACATTTCATGGACATCATGTGCATCTCATTAATTCATTCACGACATTTCATTTCACCTTCAACGCGTAATTTTTATGTTTAATAATTTTTATCGCGTGAGTTTTATTTTAACATTTAATCCGTTACTTTCAAAAATGATCCCGAGGTAGTTTTTAAACTTACATTTAGTTCATAAAAACTATATTTTTAGTTTTCCTAGTGTTTCAAATTTAATTGGTACTTCAATCATTAAAGTTTAATTATTACGTCGTTTTTCTTAAAAATTGTACGATAATTATTTTATCACTCAATTTTCACAAGGAAAGTATTTTTACAATTTTTATCATCTCAATACAATCTATTTTGATTTACTAAAAACTTACTTGTACCAAAATTTTTCCAATTTCCTTTACTTGTACAAATTACTTACATTTTACTTATTTTTTTCTACAAATTAAACACAAGATACATGCAAGTACAAGATAAAAAAAAAAATAAATAAATATCTTGAGACATAGTCCCCAAAAATACGCCCATGGGGAGGGGGGTGCAATTAATAGTGTATGGTTTTTCTTGATTTGTTTGAAATACACTCAATCATATAAGTCTTCTACTACTACAATTATTCTTTCATTTTTTCACATACAACTCATTTCTCAAAAGTGTTAAGAGAAAAAAATTTTCTCTCCTCTTTCTTTGGCTTCATAGAACCGGCCACTCTACAAGCTCACAAGGGATCAAAGTTTTTGCAAAATCAAGTGTTATTTCAACCTAGATTATATCCTTTATATGGTTTTGAAATAAAAACCACGGATATTTAAGTTAATCCTTGTTACTAGCACCTCTTCATTTTCACTAGTAAGCATATTCTTATCATTTTCATGTTTCCTCTTTCATTTCATATGTTTCTTTTCATTTTTGGAGATATTATGCATGTTATGTGATTTATACCATTTTCTTATGATTTTGAGTTATATATATATACCTAAGGTCATCCTATAATTATTCCCATGGTATTCTTTGGTCTTGATGGTGATTAGGAACCCATGACACCCTAAGAAGGTGTATGGTAGGATTAGATTAGTTTTGGAGTTGATTTGAAGGGATTAGAATAGGTTTTGTCCGAGAAAAACTATTTTCGATAAGTATATTTTGTGTTCTGTCCTTGTTTTGCTTTTCTGGAAAATCCGACAGTAGGCACGACTTTTTGGCCTTGATTTTTAGAAAATATACTTTAAAACGAATCCGTGGCCGCTTGAACGGAATAAAACGGACTTATAACGAAGAAGTTATGGATTTTACAAGTTTGACGACGAAATATATTATTTTCTGGATTTTCAGCAAACTGTTTTTAGTTTGTACGGGTCAAAAACGAGCCTTAAGCTTCACAAATTATTTCGACTTCTCAAAAATATATTAGTTTACTTCGACACGAAGCTAAGGACATATTAAATGTAGAAAACGGATTTGAAACGACAAAGATATGCACTTTTTCATAAACTTGCCGTAACTAATTTTCTGCACACAATTAGCCAAAACCACCATCTTTAACCCTTATTATCTTTATGTTCGAGACCTTTTGGACGAAAACTCCTGAACTGAAACTTTAGATATCGATACAAACTTTCCAAAACCGTCGAGTTCGTTCTCTAACGATCGACGTACACGTTTTACGTCTAGTTTTCCAAAGCCATTTTTGTAAATTTCATAAAAATTCCGACGACATTGTTTTGCGACGAAAAGTGGTAATTTCTCTAAAAATCATTATAAAACCATTGTAGGATGACATTTTGACGTAAAACCATGTAAAGTGATTTTTGTTTGGTCAAGGCGTCAAAAGAGTATTTTTCGACGTCGAGTAATATTTTCAAAACTCGTAAATGGTATAAATAACATATCAAGTGCATGCATAACATTACATTGCAACTCATGACATATCATATCAATGATAATAGGTCAAGATTAACGTATCACATTACATCTCGGTGTACTCACTTTTGTCTTCGTGATCATTTCACCAAGTGAGTTTCCATAGCCCCTACTTTTACTTGCTTTCATAACTGTTTTGGGGGAGATACATGCTCGACTATTTTTATTACATTCATGACTATTTGCAAATTATATGTTTATCCGAACTAAATGTTTAGTCATGCGAAGTAACAGATTTGCCATGCTTAGAATTGTCATATCAAAAATTCATTGGACTGATGGTCTTGGTATATTCATTGGACTGATGGTCTTGGTATATTCATTGAGCTAACGGTCTTGGTATATTCATTGGTCTAATGGTCTTGGTATATTCATTGAGCTAATGGTCTTGGTAATATCATGAACTAATGGTCTTGGAACGATTTGAACCACACTCATATTCATTTGAACCTAAACTATACACATTTTGGCAATGGGTTGTGAACACACAGGTTGCAAGTTTTGTATGGGCGGAACTTGGAACTGAGTGGATTTACAATGCCTTTGCTGCATAAACGACTTCGATACATTGAGCCATGCACTATATTGTGAATTCGTTTGAAATCATATGCTTGATCATAAACTATACACATTTCTAGTGGGTTGTGAACACACAAGTTGCATGTTTTGTATGGGCGGAACTTGGAACTGAGTGGATTTGCAATGCCTTTGCTTTGCATAAACGCTTTTGGAAGGCTTTACATTTCAACCAAACTCTATGAACTCACTCAACCTTTGTGTTGACACTTTTTAGCATGTTTTATCTCAGGTATCTAAGGCATTCACTTCATGGCATGCATTTGGACACATCATGGAGTCGTGGTGACGACGCGTCTCACTTGGGTTTTCCGTACTTTAAAACATCGTTTGAATTGTAACAAACTTATTTTCGCACAAGTTGATTTTCATTTGGGACCTACTTTGTAAACTCTGATTGTTTTATTAAATCAAACGATGTATTTTCCAAACGACACTTTAGGTCGTTCAATATAACTGTGATTGTGATGCTATGACAGTCAATCCCCAGGAATTCCATTCCGCTGCAAAACAGGTAATTTGGGGGTGTGACAGTAAATTGCAAAAATGTCCCTGTCGTAAGTCATTTTTGCATCCAATGCACCTCCCAAACTTTAATTGCGAATAATGTTCCTATGATTTTCACTTTGTTGCAATTTATATCATTTTCACTGACGACTATTAAAAAAATCCTGTTAGTAAATCCTCACATGCGTTGTACGTGAGAGTATTTTCATCATTTCACGTTCCCATCTTTTTTACATGTTTACTGCCACTCCACTTGGATTTGGTTACCCAACAAACCTTTATTTTCACAGACATAATTTTGCAGGAAAACCCTTCTGCATAATTTGCAACACAATTTGAAACATAATTTGCTACTAGTCATTTTGCCTTTAATTTCCCTAAACTTTACAAATCACCTATATTTCCAGCATTGTTAGACTCAGCTACAATTTCATACACAAAAGACTCAACTATAATTATATGTTGCTTTAACACTATGTTTCCGGGTATAACTTAAGGAAGAAAAGTAAAGAAAATAAAGTGAAACAAAAAATGTTATGTTCTTGGGTATCAACTAAGGAGGAAAAGAAAATGAAAAAGACCAAAAAAATATGGTGATTTCGTTGACTTTGAAGTAAAATATTTTCCCCAAAATTATACCTCGTAAGCTGCCTACTATAGGTAGGGATGGAAATCGAGTCGTTTTTGGGTTGACCTTATCGCGTTCGTAGGTTGGTGGGTTATTATTCCCTCTATCAAATACGACCCGTTTATTAATCGTGTTAAGAAACCCAACCCTAACTCAAAATTGCATAATACGTGTAACCCATTTATGACCCATTTAATCTTTTTTAGTAAATAGGTCAGGCGGTGAAGAAGTTTGGTGGTTGTTGATTCAACAAGTTAAATCCAAGAATCATACAAATAACATACAAATTACTATACAACAATTTCAATGATATGTGAATTATAATCATAATTCATATTCATATTAAGTATATAACAAAATGAATTTAATCAAAATCTAACATAAGATCAAAGTTATATATTTTATTTTTCTAAGTCTTACATGTTTCAACGGGTTCACGGGTTGAACTATTTAATATTTACTCAACCCAAACACGACTCATTAATTAAACGGGTTAGATGGACTAACATATTTTTTTACCCAATCTGTTTCATTAAAAAAAAACGTGTTTAACTTCGTGTCAGATTCGTGTGCCTAACTATAGGTAAACAAAAAAACATTTATGGTGCGTTTGGTATGATCACGGGTTTAGAATAGGATTTGAATTTGGTATAGAATGAAAGAAAAAGATGAGAGAGAAATATGGTAGGGAAAAAAATAGTATTAAATATTATTTTTTATTGTTTGAAATTAATATTTAAATTATTATATTATCATAAAAAAGGAAATAGATAGACAAAGAAGAACTATGACCCACATGATTCTGAAAAAAAAAAAAAAAAAAGGATACCAGCCTATTCAATAACGCTGTGTTCTAGAGTAAAGGTAAGTAAAGTGAAGTAAAGTAAAAAATTCAACTTTCACTTTCACTTTCACTTTCACTCTCTTTCCTCCTTTTATATACCCCGCTTACTTTCACTTTCATCCATTATAAAACACAACTTTCACTTTCATGATGAAAAATTTGAGCTTAATGTTCCTATGATTTTCACTTTGTTACAATTTATATCATTTTCACTGACGACTATCAAATAACAATATAAAAGATTCGAAAGAGTTTTTATGTTGTTACTATTTTATTTTTTTGAATGTGATGAACAAAACAAAGAAAATAAAGTTATACGCATTTCTTTCAATCTCATAAATCTCTTAATTTATTTATTATTATTATTATTATTTATTATTATTTTTTTTTTTAATTTCAACTACTTAAGGATTTTGACTCTATTTGTTATGAAAAAAATTCAAACTTCGAGAAAACTATCTTGTTCTTTTATGCTTATTCATCAAAGGATAGGTCTCGCCTGGTCGTTTTTTTTTAAACTTTGTAGAAATACAACATTGTACTTCTTTGTAATTGTAATTGTATCGATTAATAGCATCTTCTTTTTCTTTACAGGAAAATAGTAACTTGGGTTTTACTTTCTTGATGGAAACGATTGGCAGAGATTTATTGGAACTTTCTCTAGATGCAGTCGACGGCAATGAACTCCCGTTGTCCGTGCTTACAGTTGATCGTGTACGATACCTCTGGACACGCAGAAGAGTTAGATACGGACCCGGAACGTAACCCACTGGGCCGGATCCACTCGAGCACTGTCCACACCCACAGGGCACTACCTGAACGGGGATGTCAAACCACGGATGGGGGACATTTTCGGAGGAAACCCCAACCGCGCCCCGGCTAAAGAGTAAGAAATCTTACATGGGAATGAGGTACTGTCACCCACAGTCCCTAAAAAGGGAAAGCGGGATTGATTCCCGCCCAAAACTGTCGCTATCACGGCAATAAGACAAGCTCTGGGCTGACTTACGTCATTCCCCACTCACAAACTGTCGCTCTCATGACCCGTGACCATGAGAACACGACAAGAAGGTCAACCATATAAATAAGGGCTATCGCCGACATTCAAACGGTAACATACACACTCTCTCTCTCTAGAACTCACTTTATCTCTCTAAACCCATACTTACTCTCATGCCGGAGGTTGACCGCGGGAGCCCCTTCCTCGGTGAGACTAACGGTGTCTTACTTTCTTAGCAGCTTGATGCCGAGTTCTCCACTTAATACAAGATCCATTCTTTAAGAAGATAGCCTACACTAACCTTCGCAAAGAAGTGCCCGAATTTGTATTAACAAGTTCGCGCCATCCGTGGGACCAGTAACATAACTGCATTTCCGAAAGAAGCTCTCTCATTAGTAATCGGGCAGACAACCCTTCTCCTTCCCCTGGACCTTCCACGGTCAGAAACACGGGTGGAAAGAAAAAGGAGCATGACACAGAACATTACCCCCTAACGTCATGCCAGACGCAACAATAAGGGAGTTTTGTGAAAGACACTACAATCAAATTCTACCCCTAATGGCAAAAAAAGTTCATTAGGAAAAGCTAGACCTGGTCAAAACCCGTTTAGACTTTGATGATGAAACCAGGAATGAGAGATCTCGAGAACATGCCTAAAACACCCGTTCAGAATCCAAAAGAAAAAGGAAGTCCAAAAAGAGGCAGAGGGCTAGCCCCAGTGCCAGATCAGACCCTACGGAGTATTCCAGATCGCAAAGTGTCTTCTCAAGACTCAGCAGTCGAGAGACTGAGCGTTCTAGAGAAAAGAGCCCGGTGGAGGACCGGATGGTGCGGCTAGACGTATTCTCTAGGCTGGAAAGGGAACGTCCCCACGTGACCACAAGGTTAGGAGACAGAAGATCGGATGTGTTTTTCAGACTCCAATCAAAAGCGTCCTCCCGCCGACAACGCAGAAGAGAGGCTGAAAAGCTCAGGAAGGAAGACGCGGCAAGGTACTCGGTTGAAAGACACCAGAAAAGTCAAAGCTTGGCCCGCGCAAGTGCTTCCCACTCAAGGCACATCAGGGATGAGAGCTATCGCTCATACCGCAGTAAATCTAGGGATATATCTCCCCCGGAAAGCGAGGAAAGTACAGGAGGACACTGGAGGTCCACCCCAAGGAACAAGTCAGGAGACGAAGCTAACGGATTATACTCTCCATACGACATAGCTGACGCGGACCCCTTCACCCAGCAGATGCGGAGTTTTGAATTCCCGAAAAGGACAAGGATGCCAGCCCATATCAGAACATATGACAGGACGGGAGACCCAGGAGATCACTTAATTATTTTCCATACCGCGGCCAAAGTGGAGCGATGGCCCATGCCTACGTGGTACCACATATTTAACTCTACCCTGAAAGGGCACGCCCGCGTCTGGTTTGATGAACTCCGTCCAGAAATCATTGACAGCTTTGAGGAGCTAAGAGCAAGCTTCCTCTCCTATTTTCTTCAACAAAAGAAGTATACAAAGGACCCTGTACAACTGCATCACATAAAACAAGAGGAGGGGAACCCACAGAGGAATTTGTGGAACGGTTCAAGAAGGAGAGTATGCACGTGAAGGGTGCCCCAGAGTGTATGCGGGTGTCGGGTTTTATGCACGGGATAACAAATCCTGAGCTGATTAAAAGACTCAACGACAATATACCCCAGACAGTGGATGAAATGTGAAAAGTAACCAAGGAATTTCTCCGAGGAGAGTTGGCCGCGGCCAACCAAGCAAAAAAGAAGCATTCTTAATGGAAGAACCACGAGGGTGGGCAGAAAAACATCCAGATATTTGAACGAAAAGAAGAGTTCAAGGGTCTCCTGAGGCTAGAAAGAAAGCGAGGTGACAGATTCACCCCCATAACAAAGACCCAAAAGGAAATCTTAGCCATGGAGGCTGTTAAGTTCACAGCTCCCCCACCTATGTCCAGTATAGCTGAGTCCCGGAACAAAGATAAGTACTGTGATTTCCATAGGGAAAAGGGACACAACACGGACGAATGCTACCAGATGAAGAAGCAGTCAGGTCCGGACAGCAAGCACACCTGGTCAAGGAAATTAAGAATGACACCCAAAAGAATGGTGCCCCCAAAGGGGGGAAGAAGGACACCACGGCCAAGGACAAAGCCCATGCCATATTCATGGTACAAACGTGGCAGCGGACGGTCAAACCCAGGGTATCTGCGGACATAGCTCCTAATATGGAAATATCATTTCCCCCCATATCCGGGGATGATTGGGACGACCATCCGCTGGTATTTAAAGCAGACATTGAGGGATGCATGGTCCACATAATGTATGTGGACAACAGGAGTGCCTCGGAGGTCATGTATGAGCATACTTCAACAAGCTAAGCCCGGACATCCAGAAAAGAATGATCCTCGCCTCATCACCTCTGTTGGGATTCAGTGGAGAACTCTCATGGCCGTTAGGACAAATCCTCTTAGAAGTGACACAAGGAGACGGCAAAAAGACAGCCAGCGCCTGGATGAATTTCATGGTAGTGCGGTCCCCTTCTCCGTAAAATGGGATAATTGGAAGACCATGCATAAGGCTGTTGAAGATAGTACCGTCCACGACACATGGAATGCTAAAGTTCCCTACCCATGGAGGAATTGTGACTCTGCACAGTGACAAGTTAGTCCCGGTTGAGTGTAGGATGGTCAATGAACCACAGCCTCACCAGAGCACGGAAGAGGCTAAGACAAAAGAGGGAGTCAAAGTGGCAATCCACCCCAAATTCCCAGACCAAACGATCACAATCGAATGAGGATTGAGTGACGAAGGCAAAACGAGCCTTTGTGTTTTGCTCAAAAGGAACTTATATATCTTTTCCTGGCAACCCTCCGACATAATCGGAGTTTCGCGGGCAATAGCCGAGCACAAGCTGAACGTCAGAGAAGGCTATAACCCAGTGCGACAAAAGAAGAGAGGGCAAGCCCAGGAGCGAAACGAAGCCATCAACGAGGACGTCACCAAACTGGTTGCAGCGGGAATCATGAAGGAGGTCCATTACCATGATTGGTTATCTAACCCAGTCTTAGTCAAGAAGAGTGACGGGAGCTGGAGAATGTGTGTGGACTTCAAGAATCTGAACAAAGCCTGTCCAAAGGACTGTTATCCCCTGCCGGAGATCGATTGGAAGATCGAATCCCTCTGCGGATACTCCTTTAAATGTTTTCTCGACGCCTACAAAGGATACCACCAAATACAGATGGCATCCGGGGATGAGGAGAAGACGGCATTTCACACAAACCAAGGCATATTTTGCTACACAAATATGCCCTTTGGCCTAAAAAATGCCGGAGCCACATACCAAAGGCTAGTGGATAAAGCTTTTGATAAATAGATCGAAAGGAATTTGGAAGTCTATGTTGATGACTTGGTCATCAAGAGCCACTCAGAAGTAGAAGTACTTAGGGATATAGAAGAAACCTTTGGAACATTGAGGAAGATTAACATGAAACTAAACCTCAAAAAGTGCACATTTGGGGCGGAGCAGGGGATGTTCTTGGGCCACGTCATAAGTAAAGAAGGCATCAGAGCCTGCCCGGAGAAATCCGAAGCCGTGACCACACTCCCATCCCCAACAACCAAAAAGGAAGTGCAAAGCCTGAATGGAAAACTGGCAAGTCTCAGCCGTTTTATGTCCAAATCCGCAGAAAAGTCCCTCCCATTCTTCAAAACACTGAAAAAGTGCATCAAGAAGAGCGACTTTCATTGGACGGCAGAGGCAGAGTAAGCATTCAAAGAAATGAAGACACACATTTCCAACTTGCCAATGGAAACTGCACCACTCCCAAAAGAAGAACTGATTATGTATCTGGCCGCGACACACGAAGCAGTAAGCGCAGTCTTGCTAGCACAAAGGGAGTCGCGACAGGAGCCAGTGTATTTTGTCAGCCGTGCTTTAAAAAGACCGGAGGTGAATTATAGCCTAATTGAGAAGCTAGTACTTGCATTGGTATATGTATCCCGCAGACTGCGGCGATACTTCCAAGCACACCCGGTGGCAGTTATCACGGATCAACCGCTGAAACAGGTACTAACTAAAACGGAAAAGAGTGGAATAATGGCTGGATGGGCGATAGAGCTGGATGAATATGACATCAGCTTCCAGCCCAGGACAGCCATCAAAGGGAAAGTATTGGCAGACTTCACTGCCGAAGTTCCGGAGGAAGGGATCCCCGACAAGGCAGCAGACAAGCAGCCGTACTCAGAACCATGGAGCTTATTCACGGACGGATCCGCTTGCCAGGAAGGGTCCGGGGCTGGTTTAATCTTAACAAGTCCAGACGAAAAGGAATTCACGTACGATTTATGCTTTGAATTCGAAGCATCCAATAACGAAGCTGAGTACGAGGCACTGATAGCAGGTCTGTGAATTGTAGAACAAATGAAAGTAAAGGATCTTTCAGCAAACGTTGATTCTCGACTCGTGGCAAACCAAATCAAGAGCTCATATGAGGCAAAGGAATAAAGCATGGCGCGCTATCTAGCTAAAGCCAAAGCTCTAATAGGAGGCTTCAGGACATTCTCCATCAGGCAGATCCCGCGGAGCCAGAACAAGGTGCAGACGCGTTGAGTAAGATAGCCTTTACCAGTTTTTCCCATCTAACAAAACAGGTGCTTGTGGAAGTCTTGAAGGAAAAATCGATTGAGGAAAAGGAAATCCTAACAGTAGTTGAAGAGGAAGGAGACACTTGGATGACCCCTTTGATCGACTACCTAAAGGACGAAACATTGCCAGCAGATGACCAGAAAGCCAGAAAACTGAGGATCAAGGCGCGGCAATATGCGTTAAAGGATGACGTCCTATTCCGAAAGTCATTCTTTGAACCGTGGCTCCAATGTGTGGGCCCCGTTCAAGCCAATTACGTGATGCGGGATATCCACGAAGGCCCGTGTAGTATGAACTCAGGACCAAGAGCAGTTGTAGCCAAAGCGATCCAATCCGGGTACTACTGGCCAAAAATTCACAAGGACGCTCAGGAACTCATACAGAAGTGCGAAGATTGCCAAGTCCACAGTCCGGTACAAAAGAACCGTAGAAGAACTTGACCCCAATCACCTCCCCTTGGCCCTTCTACAAATGGGGTATGGATATCTGCGGCCCTTTCCCAGAGGAGCCAGGCAAGGTTAAATTCCTGATTGTGGGGATCAATTATTTCACCAAATGGATTGAGGCTAAACCTCTGGCCTCCATCACGGGTAGACAATTGAAGAAGTTTGTTTGGGACAACATCGTCTGTCAATTTGGTCTGTTCGGGGGAAATAGTGTCGGACAACGGAAAGCAATTCTGCAACAATCCGTTCAAGGACTGGTGCGAAAAGCTCAATATCAAACAACGTTTCGCGTCTGTCAAACATCCACAGGAAAATGGATTAGTGGAAAGTGCGAACAGGAGTTTGGGGGAAGGCATCAAGGCAAGGTTGGAGAAAGGCAGCAAGGATTGGATATAAGAGGTGCCACACGTGTTATGGGCTCACAGAACCATGATTAAGACCAGCAACGGGGAAACCCCGTTCTCTCTCACATACGGCACCGAAGCGGTCATTCGAGTAGAAATTGGAATGCCAAGCATCCGAGACACGCCCGTGAACCAGATCTCCAACGACCAGGGCCTCCTCCTGAACTTAGACCTCTTGGAAGAAAAGAGGGAAGCATCCACAATTGAAGAGGCATGTAGCAAGGCTAGTATGGAGAAGTACTACAATGCGAAAGTCTAGAGCACAACGTTCAGACCTGGTGTTTGTCTACCGCAACAATGAGGCTAGTCGGATGGAAGATACGGGAAAGCTGGGTCCTAAGTGGGAAGGACCATATGAAGTGGTGGAAGCATTAGGGAACGGAGCATACAAGCTCAGAGGAACGAACGGGGAACTACTCCCATGGACGTGGAACGTCCGCAACTTGAAAAAATGCTATATGTAAGTGTAAGTCTGTAAAACCCTAAAAAGCATAAAAGTGTTAAAAGACCATTATACCCCTCAAGTTAATAATTATGAAATACGAAAAACATGTCAGGCTCGTAAAATACATTTAACACGTAAATCATAATTGACCAAATGGTACAAGATAATAAAATTGACTTTCACTTATGTCTATCACATGAATATCACACATTACATAAGTTACTTGGACCTAATAATGTACAAGATTTACAATATACATTTAACTAAAATTACCAACACATTTAATTATAGTAAATTTAATATCATTGAATTTGTACATAAAAGCCCTCCCCCCATTCAGCCGAATATCACTCTCAAATTACTCCTCATAATTTCCCATATTAAATCACTATTATCACCTCATTGTAACCTCTATATACTCATTCAAAAGTTCACGCACAAACCTAAATAAAAAAAAAGTGACTGCTGAAGGTTTTCTTTCTCTCATTTCATTCGACCAACACAAGGTGCAAGGAGTCTCGAAGAGTTGCTGTGATCGTGGGGTTTTATTTCGAAGGTGGTGCCTTGTTCGTGAGTTTGGGTTTGAAACTACTTCTGGTCCTGGGTGTTTTGTCGTGGGTTGTTTGCCTTGTCGTGGGATCACTTCCCTCGGTTCCTTCGTTTCTCGTTTCATCTCGTTCACGCTACTAGGGTATCGTCTAATCTCATCCATTTTGTACTTCTTTTTTTTCATTTAAACTGTTGTCGTGAGGCCTATCCTTGGCATGCAAAACATCACATAAAATGATATGTTAATCTTTACATGAGTTGATAAAAGGTCTCATAAAACCATGCATATATCACGTGAAGTATATAGTGAATGAAGAAGGACCTATGTTGTGACCCTTGTTTTCGACCCATATTAAACTGCTTTCGAAAACTCCATTCGACCCTCATATATACGACTTAAGCCATGTTTCATTCGTATCGAGCTAAATAGATGTAATAAAACGAGTTTGTCTCTACTCACGAATTATGATAGTCTAAGCTTGTAAACACCAACCTTTTCTGGTCTTATTAGATATCTTATGGGTGGTTTGGTGTTTTATTCGATTATGGACCATATTTGGCATAATGTAATGGTATATAAGGAGGGTGTTTTAGATATGTAACTTTTTCCTGAAAGAATATACGATACATGTTAACTGATAACTAGTTTATACGAATATGGCCTTTTCAATTGCTGATAATTACCTTTAGCAAATGGGGAAAGTTGCTTTCTGTGGGCTTGGAGACGCACTATTAGATCAACTAGTAAATCGATAGAGTGTGGCCTTTTTGCTCTCCACAGTCCATCAGACAAGGAAGACGACTGGGCATTTTCACTTGACCCTACACATAGGTTTTGCCATCTAAATTTTAAAATATTCCTAAGTTGTTATCTATACTACTTATAATGCATCTTGTACCTTCCCTCTTATTATTTTTTTAAGATTTCCTAATATAGAACTTTTAAGTAAATACAAGTAAAAAAGTATAATTTACAACTATTTGAAGCACAAATAAAACTAAAAAACACTATTCAACATATACAATTAATACTGTTGGGTTCACTAAATGCCCAAACCCTTTAAGTCTAGGATTTGAATAGAAAATACCCTACGTGTTTAAGCCGGTAAACACTAACAGGTCACTGAGTGCATAGTCTCTCAGTGAGCCATCTTCAGGATACTCAGTAAGGTAGAATTCAAGGGGTGAAGACTGAGTCAAGAAGAAGATAGTGGATTCAGTGAGTGATGACAATAACTCATTGAATCCCTAAACTCCTCACCAGCTACTTACATCAAGACAAACTCAAGTAGAAGATCAAGGCAATGAAGATCAAGAATGAGCGGGATAAGGCGGGACAAGTTTGAACCAGATAAGACGAAGTCCTTATCAACCAAGTCAACTTTCCCTGAATGGCTAAATATCAGGCTCAGTGTCATCACTGACCTTTGGAAAGCAGCCTTGTCTCTTACTTAGACTATCCTTTGTAAACAGAGACAAAATACATCAGTATTTTGTCTTCTGCAACTTGTCAGTTTGTCACTTAGGATAAGGTTAAAACTTATACATGTATAAATAGCATAAGAGATGGAGTGATAGATTAAGCTTGTGAATTGTAAAAACACACACACACACAAGCCGTCTTTCACTCCTCCAAATACAACTTAGTCCCTGAGATAGCTCAGTGGTTCATTGTAGTTGTGCTCAGACTCAGCCTGAGCTTCGTGAGGAGTTACACCCTTTGTCATTTCAATCCCAAATACTATTCCGCAAGTACTTGGGGTAATGTATTCTTGTTTGATTCATTTCTAATAAAGAATATTATGTTGAAAATTATTTAGTGTGTTTTACTTACATCCTATCAGTCATTGATTCACTATTAACTTGTTTTTAAGTACTTAAACCGTTTTTACGATAGTGAATAGGGAACAACAAATATATTATTTAATTTACCCATTCACCAAAATATACAACCACTTAACCACAATGTACAATCTAATCAAAATACTAAGCCAAGCACTTAAAAATAAAGCCATTAGGCTGCCCGCAGTGGTCGGTAGACCGATTCGGTCGCCATTGCGCCGACCGAGTCGTCGCCATTGCAGCATGAGGGTCGAACTAGGTCGGTCGGCTCCAAAATTGATGAAGAGTTCATCCCCTCGACCGATAACTCACTCGACTAAAAAACAAAAAAGTGAATTGTTACATTATTGAAAAAACATTAACTTTGTAAGATTTTTTTTTTTTTAGGCTATCCACTGGTCACTCCCCAGCTCACAGTAATAACAAAGATCTACCTAGACTCGAAAACGAAAAGGAAACTAAACAAGATATTTGTTATTATTATTTCTAAATTAATTGTTAAAAAAAATATGACCGCATAACTAGGGGTGAGCAAACGACCCGAACAGACCGGACCGACCGACGGACCGACCGAGACCGGACCGGACCGACCACATTCGGTCCGGTCCTCGGTCTATGCATTTGGGCTAATTCGGTCCTCGGTCCGGACCATAAACCGACTATTTTGGCCTTAGTAGACTCCAAACGGTCCGGTCCGACCGACGGACCGACCGAGACCGGACCGACCACATTCGGTCTCGGTCTCGGTCCCGGTTTTTACCTTAATTCGGTCTTCGGTCTTGTCGGTCCGGTCCGGGCTCACCCTTACGCGTAACATCAAATTATCAGAAAGTTCAGTCAAATTCAGTCACAGAGTACCCGCCGCAGCATCACGCGGGTACCTGCTAGTGTGAATATAATATGAGTGTTTCTTTATTCAAGTATCAGATACTTTAGTATTGTATCGACTTTTTAATTGATTTTTTTGGATTAATAATAATTGTAATTTGTAACTGCTCTTGTCTTTACGCATTATGTCTTGCTGGGCAACGACGTTGCTTTGTTGATGGTGGTATACTCTAAATATATTAAGGTTACAGAATAGCAGAAACATTTATGAAGATACTATAGATATGATGTGGTGTTAAAAGTCTTAAATATACTCTAATTTGCTACTTTTATAAGAAAAAAGCTATAAATTCATAACGCTTTTACAAAAAAACTCATTTTGCTCTCTCTACTTCACTTATTGTCATTATACATAACCGTTTTCATTTTATTCGCTTTTTTTGTCCGCTTTTGTCGTTTGAATCGCCCATTTTATCCGCTTTTCATTTTAATATGTCCGTATAAAACAGATAAAACGGATAAAACCGTTTTGACATGGATAATAAAAATGTTTTAATCCGTTTTTATCTGTTTTTATCCTGACAGATTAAAATAAAAACGGATAAAAATGGACGATTTACGAAAACGGATAGAAAATAACCGAATAAAATGAAAACGGTTATGTATAATGATATCGACCGGAAACAACATTAAGTATAATGACAATAAAAAAAGTTGAGAAAGCACAATGAGTTATTTTGATAAAGTACATTAAGCATTTATAGCTTTTTTCCACTTTTATATGATGTGGTGTTAAAGTATTTATGAAGATAATATACTCTAATTTGCTACTTTTGCAGTCTTAAATATGTTATACTGCATATGGCATGATGGCGATTTGATAAACTTAAGGGAAGCTTATGGAAAATATCATGTTCAATTGTTCATCTAATTTCCAACATCAAGTTCTATTTCATTTTCGCAATAATATTGTTAGATATTTTAAGTGCGGTGTTTAAAATGGTCTAAGATAGGTATTTCTTAATTGTTCGGTTTTGATATAGTTGGTTTGTTATCAGTTAAATCATACTCTTATCAGCATATTTCATACTATCTCAGTTCCGGGCTCTTTTGGCAATCAAAATAGGTAGTATAGGACTTATATAAGATGTTTTACAATTATATAATGAAATATATGCAACAATCGTTAAATCATTGCTATTAATTGTATCGATATAGGTATGGAAAATTATTGCAAGTTGTTTGAGTCACGAGGTTGTTTGCTTCTTCTTGGTATGGACAAGACTCACTCCCATGATCAGCTAAATGTTTATGAGATGGGGAATGGGGATTCTGAATGGTCGCTCAAGTACTTTATCAATCAATGGAGGATTAGTTTGGGTGGAGTGTGGTGTATTGCTCTCGGAGAAAAAGAAGAGGATTCATTTATGGTGTTAGAATTAAATGGAAAGGTTGTTCTATACAACTTCGTGTTGAAAACTTTTCGCAGCCTTCCTGAAGCGCATTTGATGTTACCCATAATAAGATATTCTTCTATGGGTAGCTTTCTGTTCACTGCATCTTTTGCTAGTGTGTGATTATGCTTTTTATATCAGGTATGATCTTCGTATCTCATTTTGTCATGTCACTACTCGCATAGTTATTATGTTGACGCTGTGAGACATAATAACTAAATTCACCTTAAAAAAATGGTTTTAAGTTAGTATTAAATTCATAAAACCTAACCCAATGCCAGGGTTATATTTACATCGTAAATCTTGTCCTTTCTTCATAAGTTCTCTGGCTCCGTGATTGTATTACGCTCCATGTCCTGTTCAAGAAATATTTTTGGTAGGATATCAGATTCTTGTAGGTTGTTTACGCATCATTATTCTAAGAACGTATCCCTGCTGCAAAACTGAGTGCTTAAGAGCAATTTTCTCTGTTAAAATTATATAATGTGAAGTTGGTAACTGTGATAAGTTACTGACTTATTTCGTTGCAATATAAAGTAGTTTGTAAGAGGCACCATCATATATTTGAATATCTAAGTTGGTATGGTATCGAAATATTAGTCCCTCTTCACCAAACATGTTAAAGCTGCATCAACATGAAAACAGTACAAATTAGTATAGGGAATGTAGATTCATTTGGATAGATAAGTTCAGATGGGTTGTTATATGTAACTTTAGACACTGCTTAAAAGTTTTAATTAAATTTTCTCATCTTACTTGTTGAGTTTCGTGTACGCCTTTTGTGATTTATCCTATTTTACATGGTCTTTCTTTATGGTTGCTTATGCAAATTTTGGTCTTTGCGTATCCCGTGTCTTGCTGCTATCATACCTGTAATGAATTCTGGTATTGAGCAGTTTAGAATAACCATTCGCTTAGTGTTTTCATTTGATGGGAAGTTTTATTTTCGGTACTTTGTTTCCCTATTCAATTTCCGTTGGTAAATTTTCGGTTTCTATCTTTACTTTTGTTTTGTATGTATTAGTGTTTCCATAATGCTCTGTAACAATGACTTTCTAAGCAATCTCACGTTAAAACGATGCCACTAATTTAGTCACGTGCTTGAATTCTTCTTTGATGACACTATTGGTAACTACACATTACGTTGAGCCTCACTCATTCTGCTAATTAATGTAATAGTCGAAAGTTAGTAGCCACACTCTTACAAGATCGATCAGGAGCTTGCAGCTTATTACAAACTAAAGTTGGATTATTTGTGAATTAACTTTGATGACCCCGAATGGGGCGTTTGGTTTGTGGAGTTTGATGGAATAGAGTTGAAGTCTTAAGATGTTGCACACACAGTTTGTTGAGTTTACAAATTTGGTTTATGAGTTGAAATTCTTAGTTTTTTTTTTTTTTTTTTTGCCTGTGCTCTTAAGCTTACTGATTAATATGCATTGCCATTCCAGGTCGTGAAGATGAAGATACACACAGTAGGGGAAAGGAACTTGTTATCTATGGAATTTCTCTCAAAAATTTCATTAGTATGTGACGATGGTTATAATGAAAATGATGGCTCGTAGTTTGTCTGCAGTTGACTAGTTATTTATCATCTTGGTATGTTTACATTTGACTTTGTAACTGGCACCAAGTCTCACTTTGGCTCTTATTCCTAATCCTGGTTGTTTTTTTGTTCTTAACTTTTGAATACATCACCCTGTACTTCTGAATCCTTAAATGGTGTTTGGTTTGTGGGATTTGGTGGAATATAAATTGAAATGCAATTCCGCAAGGTGGTTCCGTTGGCAAAATTGTACAATTTCAACTGCGAATGATTTCTTAGGTTGCGTCATTAGGCCTAGATTAATTTTTATTTGTTGCTTAGCCATAAGCAAGTTTACAACCTTATTTACCTCTCCTGACACTAATAATATACAGGACCTATTTCTGCCAAGCTGCAACAAAATTTTTACGTCTAATAATCAGTCAACACCACCAGTTGGCATCTTTGAGCCAGACCATTGCATCTAAGACTATTTGGGTATCACTGAGGTATACTGTTCCATTGTTTCATACCTTCCGTGGAACTTGAATGGGCTCCGACTTTTTCTACGCTTGGAGTTTTCACATAATAAACGAGGGTAATGCTCCTCTTCGTCTGTCATTTTCGCATCCAAGTCCCAAGATCTTTGAGCTTTCTCTAATCCCACAATGTTTACATGAAAACTTGGATGATGTGTGTGTGGTCTACACGCCATTCTCTATTACACGTAAGCTAAATTTTATCCTGCTACACTCAAAATTATTATCCCATCAAATGCCACATCTAACAAGATTGTATTATAAGCAAGGCAAGCTATTGTTTAAGCATGTGTTGAGTCATGTTACTTAGTATACTAACTGAAATAGGCAATGATATATCATATTTTCATATTTTCCTAAAGTTTCAACATCATCCATCTTTCTTTTTGCATTCTATCTTAATACAAATAATGCGTAAACATGTTATTTCTATTTTACGATTCCTCTACATTTTGACAACAAATTACAAAATCATTGCACGCCAAAGTGATGTAAACAAGTTATTAGTTGTAAATTTTCATTTTGACACAAAATCACTTAAGGTATGAATAGCAGATATTAAAGTTGATTGGTGATGACCAAAGAAAATATTTTTCATACACTTTGTATTTAACACATTGTATTTTAATGTGCGCAAAACATTTTTACAAAAGATAATATACAAATTATTTTTGTTCAAGTAAAAAATGTTTTAACAAAATAAATTCAAGATTCAACAAAATCTTTCAAGATTATGAAAGATTAGGAAATATATTGATAAGATTTGCAACCCTCCACAAACAGCAAAACAAGAGAGTTGTCTGGCAGGGGACGGCTCCCTTATAGGCAGACGGCTCCCTTAGTGATAAGGGAACCTTTGATGCGTCTAACTATTGTTTTGCCTATAAATAGTGGTTCATTTCGCACCTTGAAAATCACCTCTTTGCACTATTTTTAGCAACTCTTGTCTTGTATAACTTTGGGTAGTCAAATTTATACTAAATACAAGTTAATAGTCTACGAGGATTAACTTCAAGTAGTCAATTTGCAGTTAAAACCGTACCATTTTGCCAACCGAACATTGCAAAATTGCATTTCAATTCCTAATCCACCAAAATCGCGCAAACAAAACACCATTTAGGTATTTAGAAGTACAGCTAGATATATGTAAAAGTCAAGGACAATAATAGAATATATTTATATATCCAACACACAAGCAGGATTCTGAACTGTTACATAAAGAAAGAACCAAACTGAGACTAGTTGCCAATTAGAAGTCATATGTTAACAGACCAAGCTGATAGATAACTAGTCAACTATAGACTAACTAAGAATGAGAAATTATCACTACTACGAGCCAATGTACAACTCGATTAGCGAGAAATTCCACAGATAACATGTCTCTTCCCCCTACTGCATGTATCTTCATCTTCACGACCCTGAAATGACAAAACACTAAGGGTGCGTTTAGTTGAGGGAAAACACCCTTGTTTTCCACAAAATGTTTTGTAGAAAACAAGGAAAACAGAGATCGCGTTCAAATTAGTGTTTTTCAATAAAATTCTCTACAAAACACAAAATTCCTATTTCCAACTTTAATACACAAAAGTGGAAAACACTTTTTTTTTGTTTTCACCTATTTTCCTTTAAAATACCCCTAATTAGTTTTCGTCCGTTTTTATACGCTTTTTGTCGGTTTTTATCCGTTTTTAAACGTTTTTATCCGCTTTTTTCGCTTTTGTCCGCTTTCATCCGCTTTTACGCTTTCCGATTTTACGCTTTTGTCTGCTTTTTTACGCTTTCGTCCGACTTTTTCACGTTTTGTCCGTTTTTACGTTTTAAGTCCAATTTTTACGTTTTCATCCGCTTTCTTCGTTGCCGTCCTTATTAGTCCATTTTTTACGCTGCTCGTTCTTTTATGTTTTCGTCTATTTTTTTATGATTACGCTTTGAATTTTTACGCTACGCTTTTTAACGTTATTGTCCATTTTACGCTTAAGTCCCGATTTTTACGCTTTTTTACCGCTTTCTAATGATTTTTACGTTTATGTCTTTTTTTTTATGTTTTCGTCCGTTTTTACATTTTCGTCCCGCTTTTACGTTACTGTTCTTTTACGTTTTAGTCTGTTTCCATACGTTGTCGTCCGTTTTCGTTCATTTTTTACGTTTTCATCCGTTTTTGCACGCTGCCTGCTTTTTAAGCTTTCGCCCGATTTTTACGCTTTTAGCCGATTTATTTACGTTTTCCAGACGCTTTTAACCTTCCGTCCACTTTTTACTTTTTTGTCGGATTTTTATGTTTTAACCCTTTTACGTTTTCGACCTTTTTTACGTCTTCGTCCGCTTTTTACGTTTTACGCTTATTTACGTTTTTCGTCTATTTTTATGTTTTCATCCGATTCTTTACGTTGCTCAATTTTACGCATCTTTTTACGCTTTCGTCCGCTTTAGGTTTTAAGGTTTCGCCCGAAAGCGTAAAAAGACGGCAAACGTAAAAATCGCAAAAACATTAAAAGGGGCTAAAAAGTAAGAAAATGGACGCAAAACGAAAACCGACGAAAACGTGAAATAAACCGAAAAACGTAAAAAGACGAAAACATAACAAAATGCAAAAACGGGACGAAACAATAAAAAGCGGATCTAAAACGTAAGAAACAAACGAAAGAGTAAAAACGAAAAAACGTAAAAATGGATGAAAACACTAATTTAGTAGGTCGAACCGAATCAAACCATCTGTCCCATGACCTGCTAGACCCATTTTAAAACATGACATATATGACCCATGACCCAACCCGACCCAACCCGACCCGTTTGCCACCTCTAATAAAACGTATAAAATTGTTCAAAAACATATAAAAACGTAAAAAAGTGGATAAAACATAACGGATAAAAACGTATAAAACGGATGAAATAGGGAATTTTGCTTTATGTCAAATTTAATGTTTTTATGTCGAATTGTAGTCGCTTGAAGATTTTTTCATGTTATTTGATGTTATATTTTACTTTTTTAATTCTTTATTTTCTCATATTAGATTTTTTTAGTTAATTTATAATTTAGTTTGTTAGTTTAAAATATTTGTTTTTGTGTTTTGAAGATGTTTTTATGATATTACAAAGGTGAATAGAGAATTGAGATAGAAAACAACAACACTTAAAGCATGTTTTTTAGTTTTGCAAAATGGAAAACATAAACACATGTTTCTCAAACTAAACGCGTTTTCTAAATTTTCCATTGTTTTGTGGAAATAAAACTCCCCTCCCTTTTCCTACAAAACAAGAAATAGGAAATGAAAGAAAATGTTTTCTAACTAAACGCACCCTAAGAATTTAAACTCATAAACCAAATATGTAACTACAGATAAACCATGTGTAAACTATGAACCAAACGCCCATTAGGGGTTTTACAATTACAAGGAGCAGGGGCGGAACTACATGTAACTTATGGGGGGGGCGGTGCCCTCCATGGTTCGCCAAAAATTATCAATTTTTAGTGTACATTTTTTTTTTAGAACCATTTTATTAAAGTGCACCCCGTTACAAAATCAAATTGCCCCCCACCTTAAGATCAAACAATATAAAAAACCTTAGATCTCTATCTTAATCTAAAAAAATATAATTTATAGCCTTTTTATTAAAGTGCATCACAAATTTTATCAAAAAAAAATTTTTTGCCCCCCGCCTTCTAAAATCCTAGGTCCGCCACTGACAAGGAGATACATTTACAAGTAAAGAACATGGGTCTAACAATTCCCACCCAGTATATTGATGAAGTTTAATTCAGTAAAAAAAAATAGGAAGAATTACATATATCTCCCTCTTTTAATCATTAATTTCATATATACCCATAATTCAACAACTGAATGTTTTAAGTACAATGCTTTTAAATGGGCTTCACTAAATCATAGCAGCGATAGTTCATACAATAGAGCCTCAACAGAATAACTAAGCGAGAGTAGTTACTTGACAATATAAGAAACGAAAATCATACCTGATATAAAAAAGCATCATCACACACTAGCAAAAGATGCAGTGAACATAAAGCTATCATGAGGTAAATATATTCTTCTGGGTAACACCAACTGCCATTCAGGATTCCCGCAAAAAGTTTTTGTCATGAACTTGTATAGAACAAAATTGCTTAAATCTCCTAGCACCATAAATGAATCCTCTTCTCTTTCTCCCAGAGCAATACACCAGACTTCACCTAAACTAATCCTCGAATCATTAACAGAGTGCTTGATCGACCATTCAGAATGCCCATTCCTCATCTCGTAAACATTCAGCTGATGAGATTGAGTCTTGTCCTTACCAATAAGAAGCAAACAACCACGTGACTCAAAGAACTTGCAATTGTCATCCACGATTATAGGGAGTTGTATTTTCGTTAGAACAACGGTTT
Source organism: Chrysanthemum makinoi (assembly GCA_910596185.1). Taxonomy (NCBI): domain Eukaryota; kingdom Viridiplantae; phylum Streptophyta; class Magnoliopsida; order Asterales; family Asteraceae; genus Chrysanthemum; species Chrysanthemum makinoi. The sequence continues at coordinate 178,002,356 of OU343224.1, forward strand.
TGTTCACAAAGTCTAGCTTGTAATGCATAAACTTATTGGAGTTGTAATCACGAGTTATCCAATGAAGAGCATCATTCCAATAGATTCCAGACCTCAAACCTTCAAATGGATCGCTGCGACTGCAAACAATACTCCAAATGCCAGTTTCCGAAGAGTAAGTTTGTATCCGATAGGATTCAGCAGGATAGGAACCACCAATGCGTGTAGCATGCACGATTTTGTAGTGAGGTGATTTGGTAGGATCAAAAGCCATTCTTGTAAAATTATATAGTTTCGAATAATGGGGTTCTGGAAACACCTTAAACAAATTAACAGTTGGATTGTATACGCAAATTTTTTCATCATTAACAGAGCATAAAAATAAACCATTGCACGACTGCAAAACAGTAGCATTACCATACTCAGTTTTAAAGGTATTTTCCAACCGAGGTCGAATTCTGATATCGAATGGCACAAAACCATATACATTGCTTCTCAAATCATGTACATTGGTTTCCCAAGAACGGTCAATAAAGAGACCATAAGGAGGATCAATTTTAGGGACTCGGCTCCGACGCTTAATGAAAGCAGCATCTTTAATAAGAGATAACCAACGTTTGGATACGGATTTAAACAGAACAAGTGAGACAACAGGTAACCTAACTAAGATTTCGTTCAACAGGTCGTCATCAGACACAACCGTATGTACGGACAAAGGGAGTTCTTCATTATCTAGAGAAAGTTCCCGCAAATCTGTGGCAATCGTTTCCATCAAGAAAAAAGAAAAAAGAAGACCCCTTTAATCAATCGTTAGAGCTTTTTTGTTGTTGCAGGTCTTGTAGCAGCTAAAGGAAGAGAATAAAGATTAAAAGGCTGCGTTTGATGTGTTTGCCTTATGCTATTTAGGGTTATTTTATAAAAGTTGGGCTCAAATGCTAAATGGGCTCAAATGTAATGGGTTTGTAAAAAAAGTTTAGCTAATATCGTTACATAATCTCATCCATACTGGCATTTTTTATAAACTTTCTTCGAAAAATATTTCTAGTCTCACTGTTATATTGATAATTTATGGAGCAAATTCTGCTAAAGCAAAGGTCAAAACGATGTGTTAAATTTTTAGTTTTTAACCTTTATTGATATATTGAGTTATTTTTATGCGTTATTTCAATGTATTTTTTTTATTAACAAGGAAGAAGGCCCGCCGCGTTGCGACGGGTGTTTTCATTTATGTGGTTTATTTTGTTTCTAAGTTTTGTTGTTATTTTGCATATTATTGAGACGGTCTTTCTCTTTTAACTCTTCATTTGCTTGCATTGTGGAGCCAAAAAACAGGCATTCATGGTTATGGTTCCTCAATAATCTTGAGCTAAACATTGACTCAAATTTCACATTTATTACAGATAGACTGAAAGTACACAAATTCTTTTTGGGAAAATTAGGCAAATGCCCCTGATGCCCTGACGCTAATCACTTTTCGGACCATTTTTTCGGGTGTGAAACTGGACCAAGGGCAACCTCTGTCATTGGGCAACTCATCCACATTGTGACAAGTGTCCCGTATGTGTAAAGTATTATTTTTTGGGCAACTAAAATGCGCTGGGCAACCATATATTTTTAAAATGGTTTTTTTGTCATTTTACATTACATAGAAAGTACACATTTGAATAGTGAAAGTACAATACATTTTTATTCAAAATCCAATACCCATTCGTCTTCCTCACTCTCTGTTTTTGCTTCTCGCACAAACCATTCTTAGTTACTGTTTTCACTAATCAAACCGTCTTCTTCGTCAGTCCCTTTCTTCCTCCTAACTTCAGTTATAGCCCCATCTACAAAGCTACAGTGTTGATTGCAACCGATTTTTATTGTGCACAACATTTTTTTCAACAACCAAACCACATTTGATTGTTCAATTTTTTTTTCAATAAGGTGGTATAATATGGTACGTAAATCTTTTTATCGATGTTTATTACATATGATTTATTTCCAATTGGTTCTATGTTATATTAAATCGTTGTTGTTATTCGATTAATACCATACTCAGTTTTAAAGGTATTTGATTAATACCTATGGTCTGAATTATTTTTTGTTTTTTGTTGACCCTTTTTAGGACTATGAAGCTAAGTTAATCATTACGAGTAAACTGAACTACTTTTGGTTGATAAACCAAAAGTTAGATGCAAAACGCCGCATCTTGTTTAGGAGTACCTGCTTTGGAAGATGGATTGACGCATAAATGTTGCCCTTAGATGGATAAAACAAAGTGAATGTACTTTTTTTCTCAAAACTCATAAATGTTGCCCTTTTCAGCAGACTTTCGCGGTAAGCTACCACATCGGGTCTGTCAGAATAGCCACTTGAGTTGTAGCTAGACAAATAGCTGGACATAGAGCTTGAATCACTTTCAGAGCTTTCAACATTTGGGAAGTATGAATCCCATGGATTAGATGGCTGCATTGTATCAGAAGAGCTCAATGACATTTTGATGCTTGAATAAGAAAAGATTGTTATGATATCTGCAAAATAAACAAACACTTTATGATGCTTGAAAATAAGCTTAGCATTAGCAAAACAATATTTACAGAAACAAAAACCCACCAGCTTTTTTTGAAGTCATTTTTATTAGGGTTGTGCTGATATGTTTATGTAAAACTAGTGTCAACGTGCGTCTGTGTATGAGTGTGAGTATAAATGTCACTAAAAAAGAAGACCTCTACCTAACCGCATTTATAAGCATTAACATCCTAATAAATGTTGGTTGTTGACTTTAGCCCTTAACTTTGAAATTATAACTAAGGTTAAGAAGCAGCATAGCTGTGCAACATCTTATACATCCTAACACAATTAGAATAACACTTTTGTGGTCGTCGTACATGCATTTGTAACCCTGAGCAGCGCTGTTTTTTTAAAAGCAGCATTAACTGTACGCGACCAATAGTAACAACAAGGAATTTATTATTTGGTCTTCATCACTGGCAGTATTTAAGTTCCACTGCAGTTTATGACTTTAATTACAAATCTCTTATAAAATGGTGTCTTATCTCAATATGTATTATTTTTTTATAGATAAGCTGGATTTTTAATTTTGCACAAGATCGTATGCAAACTGCAGTTTTTCAACTCTAGCCTGATGTTTCTCTTTATTAGGCAAAGCTGCATCCTTATCTGTTTCAGCCTGCTTTTTGTCTTTTAGCAGTAGAATCTAAAAACATAAGCATCAGTTACAAATAACACTAGTATTCGTCAAACTCCAGCAGTATTTGTATATCACAAGCAGTTGTAACTCATACACTAGCAGCAGTTTACCACTAAGTGTATTCTCTTAATGATCCTAAAAACCACCAGCAATAGTTCTAATATAGTAGCAATAGTTCAGATTGTACTAGCAGTAATTAAGACTAGTAGAGCATTTCCTTAGCAGCCCAATCTCATGACCCAACATTGGTAATGTATGACTTGAAACCCCTTATATTCTTTAAATTAAGTAACTAAACCATATATTTTTTTGGTACAATTACTGAACTTTAAGAGTCAAGTACAATTACTAATCTGAGACCTACTATACATGAGTTCCAATCTGCATGGTGGATAGATAGCCAAGATTTTTCCAATGACTAGGTTCCCAGAGCTCCGGTCAGGCCCAGCACAGCCTTGTCGATACTTATCTTTCGAAGCTGGAAAAGTCACGGCAACGTGCGAAAAACTGGTCTGAAAGTAAATTCCAATCAATGCAAGAGTGGAAGTAGTTCTAGAACAAAAAGCCCTAGGGATCATGTAATTGCCAATCTGAATCGCCAAGTTTTTAAACTTGAGTGTATTATTCAGGTTCTCTTTATATTCATTATAGTATAAGAATAGTAGCCGCATTTTTTTATAACATGACCTTGCGGATTTTTATAACAGTTAAACCTTCACAGGTTCTTGCACATGACTGAATTGTCGGTCTTCGGGTATAGTTTTCAACTAATATATATATATATATATATATATATATATATATATATATATATATATATATATATATATATATATATATATATATATATATATATATATATATATATATATATATATATATATATATATATATATATATATATATATATATATATATATATATAAAGTGAGGATCAGGATTTTTTTAATTGCAGATGTATGATTGATCTGACCACATTTCAGATCTGATCTTGACTTTTGTAAAAAGTCAAGATCTACGCTAACATTCACGGTACCAATTGACCATGTAAATGATTTTTTTGATTTTTTTCCTTTTGAGCGATCCTTACTATTACTATCTTCTTTCATTTTTTTATTTTTTCAGATTTTTGTGAGCACTTTTTGTTTTTTTGATTATGAGTCCTACCGTGATATTAACGATATTATGAGTTCTACTGTGATATTAACAATTTTACTTAATATCATTGTCTTTTTTATTACGATATTAAGAAAAGTTACGGTGATATTAAAAAAATTAACTTTGATATTAAGAAAACATGTAAAAAATAACTGTGATATTAACAATTTTACTTAAAAAGTTACTTTGATATTAGAAAAAAACTTAATATCACTGCTAGTTTACATACTACTGCTAGCCTTAGTGAAACTACTGCTAGCTTTAGTGAAACTACTGCTAGCCTTAGTGAAACTACTGCTAGCCTTACTTATTAGTGATATTAAGAAAACTTGATAATTACGGTGATATTAACAAAATTCATAATATCATTATACCTTTTAACCATGAAAATGATTTTTTTCTGAATTTTTTTTCAGCGATTCTTAATAAATTGTTTTCCTCTTTCTTTTTTTAATTTTTTTCAGATTTTTTTGATTTTTTTTTTGAATGTTACTGTGATATTATCCGCACCATCCTACTTAAAATTTAATCCGCACTCGATCCCTTCCCTATATATATATATATATTTGTCGCATCCATTGTTTAATTTTAGAAATTTCCTGCATTTTTTTTACAGGACAAACTGGATGTTGAGTCACATTTTCCAAACATAAGGACTGCATTTTCCGATTCACTTAACATCATTTATCTCAAATTGATCGACTTGCCTGAATCTGATGTAGACGTTGCTCAGGTTAATTTTTGTCATTCGGATTTAGTTGTATGGCGGTTATATACACATGTAATCAGCATTAGCCTGTTGCAGGAGTATATTCTTTTAGAGGAATTGAGATTGGCGTTGGCAGAGGAAGAAAGGTTACAGTTGGAAGAAGAGAAGAAGAATGCAAAGGACAACATCTTAAGGTTAGAAGAGGCTAATAGTTTTTGAAAATAATCCTTTATTGTTATTGTTAATGGTTTATGCTAAAATGGGTACCTAGCGAAATAAGCTTTTGGTAAAATGGCTTATAGTTTTCTGTTCAAAACACTATAAGCCAGTTTACCAAAGGCTTATTTCGCCAACTAAATAACTGTGAGTTCATGTCCTATTTAAAACATATGAGATAATTAGTTACATTTCAAAAAAAGAAATTATAAGCCACTTTATAATTGAGATAACTTACTCTTAAATTGATAGAAAAAAGTATCAGATTTTCAATTTTTGTGTAATAAAGGTAACTTTTACATTTTAGCCGCTCATGTTTTGACATGTGTCAACGTGTTATTGGATAATTTTGTAAAAATTACCCTTGTTGCAAAAAAAATGACAGTCAAATACTTTTTTATTATTATTGTGATAGTATGTTACCTTAATTAGGAATTGACATAAACCCTTTATTAAATTGATCGTAATACACGATACTTGAGCTTCAAGTATCGAATTTTCAAAAAGAGTAATCTTTGTGTTCTTGGATTTCAATTAACTTTAGTATTAACAATATAAACTTCCTGTATACACGGGGTTGCAAGCTAGTTCGAAAGATAAATGAATTTCAGATAAACAAGATATAATTGGTTTAGAAAATGTTTTTCGATTAAAGAGCATAAACAACCCACCATGATATAATTAGTTTAGAAAATGTTTTCGATTAAAGAGCATAAACAATACCCACCATGATATAAATATCCAACACACAAGCAGGATTCTGAACAGTTACATAAAGAAAGAACCAAACTGAGACTAGGCGCTAATTAGAAGTCATATGTTAACAGACCAAGATGATAGATAACTAGTCAACTGTAGACTAACTAAGAGTGAGAAATTATCACTACTATGAGCCAATGTACAACTCGATTAGCGAGAAATTCCACAGATAACATGTCTCTTCCACCTACTGCATGTATTGTGTTAGTTTTATGGATATAAATTAATAGACGTGAGTTAGGATCGAACTCGAGACCACGGGATTGCACACTTTACGTATGAGAATTAAAGTTAAATAATTAAATATAAACGTTGTATTTATTTATTAATTAAACGAAATAACTAACGGATGTTAAGTAATTAATGTAATGGACTAACAGACGTTAAATGTATTTGGAAAAGGACTAAGTTGTAAATAACGGGAAGGTTCCGGAATCCCCTTGGGATGCATAGCACCGATCGGCCAAGGGAACCCCAACCCAACCCAATTACAACTCAAACTTGTTCACCAAGTTTGCTTGAGTATATATACAAAACCAAGGGTGTTTGTAAATTATCTCTTGTATTCATTAGCTAAACCTAAAAGTGTTTTGTGTGTGTTTTTGCTCTCAAAACCGGCCGATCACCTCCATCGGGTGTCGATCTCCTTCTTTTCCAAAACACAAGTTATTTAGTTTAATAAAACTAGCATTACTTTAATTCGGTTTAGTACGTGTGTACAAGAAAGTGGTACTAACACAATATTGTTAGTATTTTTGGATTGAATTACAAAACGGTAAGGGGTAATTCACATAATCCTAATTAAATCAAAATAGGGTTCTTCCATTGCTAGTTTGTGGATTTTATTCTTGTTCGGCTAAAATCAAGTAAGGTACGCATATTCTTCTTATGTTAATTAATTATTCGTTAATAAATCTTATACGCTTCCGCATGTATACTTTGATGTTTTTGAGATTATTTATTGAATGTCATGTTATCTAATTCCAACAGTATTTTCATCTTCACAACCCTGAAATGACAAAACACTGAGAATTTAAACTCATAAACCAAATATGTAAACTATGAACCAAATGCCCATTAGGGGTTTTACAATTACAAGGAGATACATTTACAAGTAAAGAACACGGGTCTAACAATTCCAACCCAAGTTTGATGTAGTAAAAAAAAAAAAAAAAAAAGGAGAATCACATGTATCTCCCTCTTTTAATCATTAATTTCATATATACCCATAATACAACAATTGAATGCATTAAGTACAATGCTTTTAAAGCATGATTTAAGTATTTATAAAAAAAATATGTTTTGGATGAGGAGATATGAAATTGCCCCGTAAAAAAAAACCAAAATATCGCAACACGATTATGAGTCAAATATAAAGAACCAAACCGGGAAAAACCTAGTTGTATCTTGACGATGCGAATAGAGATAGTCACAATAATGAGTCAAAAATACATTTTTCTTAGTTACAAGTTCTCATAACATATTTTATTATCATAACCATCGTCTTTTACCAATTAGAATATTAGATATAGAAAAAAACTCCATAGATTTTAGTTAATATGTATCTTTGGCCATGGGAGATACATACCTGAGATGCTCCAAAATGGGCTTCACTAAATCATAGCAGCGATAGTTCATACAATAGAACCTCAACAGAATAAGTAAGCGAGAGTAGTGACTTGACAATATAAGAAACGAAAACCATATCGAAACGGGATATATCGACTAAAAACTTGTTTACGTTAATTTTGACGTAACATATTTTTACATTTTGTTATCATCAAAACGTAGAGATCTATAGTTCTATACTACTTATAATTGAGGAATGAATCTCTCTCTTCATGGTCTTAAAATTAAGACTTACAAAATACAAAGCCTATTGTACAATACACAATGCACGATTAATAATCTTTCTCATCAATCTTAATTTTAAGACTTACAAGTCTTAAAGCTTAATGTACAAAATACAAAGCACTATTAATGTGGTCAAGATATTTAATGTAGTCAATTAATTAACAGGTCAATAAATACAATTAATGCAGTTATTAAAACACCCCTTACACAAGAAATACAAATTATCAAGCATATTGTACAACCAACTTAAACACTATTCGTGCATTAAATGTCACTAATACAAATAATAAAGCACATTATACAAATATTCAAGCCCGAACGGGTACGGTCCAAACGGGGTACGGTCCAAATGGCCCGAGCCCGAACGGGTACGGTCCAAACGGGGTCAAGCCCGAAAGGGCACGAGCCCGAACGGGCACGGACTAAACAAAATTCTTGATCTCCGTAAATTTGTTGTAGAAAAAAAATAATAAACTAAAATACATGATTCACCGGAAAATTTTATTTCAGGTTACCCGCCGCCGCAACGCGCGGGTACCCTGCTAGTATCAAAAGATAGAAATAACGTTTTTAGACATTGTTTGCATCAACAATCCTCCCTTTTTGATGATGACAAAACATAAACTCATTTTAGATGAAAATTAATTTTAACGAGTTTTACTTTGAGTTTATATCTCATTTCTCCCCCTTTTTGTCGAAGCAAAGAAGAAAGTCTAGACTAAGGTAAGGCTCCCCCTTGATGTATACTCCCCCTCGCTTGGAGGGCACCAAATAATCGAGCAATGACTCATGCTACAAAACAAAGTTAGATAACACAAATACAATACCTAACATGTAACAACCAAAGACAAATATCCACCAAAATAATAAAAGAGAGGCTAAGTAGCCAAAAGAAAAAGATAATTCAACCATAAAATAAGAAACAAGCCCATGTATTTATAAATGATAGATGATCACACATAAGGTGTGAGCATAAAATTCATAATCACACACTAGCAAAAGATGCAGCGAACATAAAGCTATCATGAGGTAAATATATTCTTCTGGGTAACACCAACTACCATTCAGGATTACCGTGAAAAGTTTTTGTCATGAACTTGTATAGAACAAAATTTCTTAAATCTCCTAGCACCATAAATGAATCTTCTTCTCTTTCTCCCAGAGCAATACACTAGACTCCACCTAAACTAATCCTCGAATCATTTAATAGAGTACTTGACCGACCATTCAGAATGCCCATTCCTCATCTCGTAAACGTTTAGCTGATGAGAGTGAGTCTTGTCCTCACCAATAAGAAGCAAACAACCACGTGACTCAAACAACTTGCAATTGTCATCCACGATTATTGGGAGTTGTATTTTCGTTAGAACAACAGTTTTGTTCACAAAGTCTAGCTTGTAATGCATAAACTTATTGGAGTTGTAATCACAAGTTATCCAATGAAGAGCATCATTCCAATAGATTCTATCTTCTAAATCTTCAAATGGATCGCTGCAAATGTAAACAATACTCCAAATGCCTGTTTCCGAAGAGTAAGTTTGTATCCGATAGGAGTGAGGAGGATAGTAACCACCAATGCGTGTAGCGTGCACGACTTTGTAATGAAGTGATTTGGTAGGATCGAAATCCATTCTTGTAAACTTATGTTTCAATTTATGGTAAAGGGGTTCTGGAAGCACCTTAAACAAATTATGGGTTGGATTGTATACGCAAATTTTTTCATCATTAACAGAGCATAAAAATAAACCATTACACGAATGCAAAACAGTAGCATTACCATACTCAGTTATAAAGGTACTTTCCAACCGAGGTCGAATTCTGATATCAAACGGCGCAAAAGCATATACATTGCTTCTCCAATCATGTACATTGGTTTCCCAAGAACCGTCGATAAAGAGACTGTTGGAAAATTTAGTGCACTTGTGGGAATAGTTCACACCTTGTAATGGGTTAGGAGGTACGGAGTGTACACCCATAAGGTCCATGAACACCCTGACTCTTGTAGTGGTTTGTATTGGTAGTGCTTGGTGAAAGTACTGTTGTGGTTACCACTGATTATCAGTGTTTCCACTGAAGTAGTACTTCCACTGGATCAGTGTTTCCACTGGGTGGTGTTTACTGAAGTAGTGTTTACACTGAAGCAGTGGTGTTGCCACTGAAGCAGTGTAACCACTGATAGCACTATGAAAGTACTGATGAAAGTACTGCTTGTAACGGTTTTGACCTATTCAAGTGGCAGTTTCAACTGCTTAATGACCACGTTTAATTGGTCATGTAACCACTAACGGCTATAATGGGGATAATTATGAGGCTATTAATGGGCCGATTAATACTCATAATTCCATTGAATTAGCCAAGAGTATTATCCTATAAATAGGATATCTGATTATGCATGAAGAACACACAGAAAACACAAAACACTTATAAGCGCAAGGGTTATTGAATTGTGCCTAATTCCATAACTGCATTTGGTCTTATCCCAAGTAGATATTCATGTAACCCAGGCATTAGGGTCGAATAGTTTACTTTGGAAAGTGATCACACGATTCCAAGTGATATCCGGTAACCACTTAGTGGTATTTGTTTCTACTGAATAGTTGCTTGTTTCTGCTGAAGTTGATTATCTTACCCTGTTCTGGGAGATACACACCAACAATCAAAGTAAACTATTTTGTGATAATCAATGGCAACTGCTGCAATGAAACACATGGCTTCAAACTTTGCCAAGCTTGATAAGTTTGAAGGGGTGGACTTTAGGAGGTGGCAGAAGAAGATGCACTTCTTGCTGTCAAGTATGAGTGTGGTATATGTGCTGACCACTCCAATTCCTGATGATGGGGATGATGCTACGGTTGAGCAGATCAGGAGGAGGAGCAAATGGGAGAATGATGACTACATATGCAGAGGCTTAATTCTCAATGGTATGTCTGATTCTCTGTTTGATATTTATCAGAACTTTGAATCTTCCAAAGAACTGTGGGATTCCTTGGATGCCAAATATATGGCTGAGGATGCATCAAGTAAGAAGTTCCTTGTTAGTAATTTCACAAATTACAAAATGACTGATTCAAGACCAGTTATGGAACAATACAATGAACTTCTTGGAATACTTGGAAGGTTTACACAACACAATATGAACATGGATGAGGCTATTAAAGTCTCTTGTGTCATTGACAAACTCCCTCCTTCTTGGAAAGATTTCAAGCATACCTTGAAACATAAGAAAGAGGAGTTAACTCTGGTTGAGTTGGGCAGTCATCTGCGTATTGAGGAATCTCTCAAGGTGCAGGAAAATGACAAGCCAAAGAGTAGCAATGCTACTGGACCATCTGTTGTCAATATGGTGGAGCATAACAACTCCACCAGGTACAATGACAACAAAGGCAAACGCAAATATCATGATAACACAAGGGCAGATCCTAACAAGAAAGCAACACCTACTTGTTGGAAATGTGGCAAGACTGGTCACATTAAAAGGGACTGCAAAGGTGTTAAAGTTGGTGGTAAAGCCAATGGATCAGGCACTAATGGTTCAGGGAGTGGTGGTTCAGCCAACTCACTGAAAGGTCAGAATATGTTTAATAAGTCTTTTCAGATTTATTATGTTACATATGTATCTGAATCTTTTTATGTGCAGGATGATGGTATTGCGTGGTGGGTTGACTCTGGTGCAATAGTTCATGTGTGTAAAGATAGAAGCTGGTTCAAGACTTATGAGTCACTGAATGATGGTTCTATTCTCCACATGGGAAAGTGATATAAGGAAGAACTTGGTTTCAAGTAGTGTTTTGAATAATCATGGATATAAACAAGTTATTGAGTCTGATAAATTTGTGCTTTCTAAGCATGGTGTTTTTATTGGTTTTGGTTATTTATGTAATCAAATGTTCAGGCTTAATATTTCCACTCATAGTGTATTTATTTCCACTGATAGTGTAAATTCAGCCTGTGTGACCACCACTGACCAGACTGACTCTACCCTGTGGCATGCTAGACTTGGCCATGTTCATTATAAAAGGTTGCAAGATATGTCTAAGGATGGGTTGATCCCAGCTTTTGACATGGACACTGAAAAGTGTAAAACTTGCATGTTGACCAAGATTACCAAGAAACCTTTTCAGGGTGTTAGTCGTGAGACTAAGCTCTTGGAGCTTGTACACAGTGACCTGTGTGATTTGCATGCCACTCCCTCTTTGGGGAACAAGAAGTACTTTGTGACATTTATTGATGATGCTTCTAGGTTTTGTTATGTTTATCTATTACATTCCAAGGATGAGGCATTAGATAAATTCAAAGTGTTTAAAACTGAAGTTGAATTACAACTTGGGTCTTTGATCAAAAGATTAAGGACTGATAGGGGAGGTGAGTACATGGATACTCTGTACTTTCAGTCTGTTGGAATAATCCATGAAACGACTACCCCTTATACTCCTCAGCAAAATGGTATTTCTGAAAGGAAAAACAGGGTGCTGAAGGAGATGGTTAATTCCATGTTGTCCTTTTCAGGACTGAGTCAAGGGTTCTGGGGTGAAGCTATGTTAACAGCTTGCTATTTATTAAATAGGGTTCCCAACAAAAGGAACAAGGTTACCCCTTATGAACTCTGGACTAAAAGGAAACCCAACCTGAACTATCTCAGGGTCTGGGGTTGTAGGGCTGTTGTAAGACTCCCTGATCCAAAGCAAAAGACTTTGGGTGAAAGAGGCATTGACTGCATCTTTGTTGGATATGCTGAGCATTCCAAGGCTTATAGGTTCTATGTTATTGAACCTAATGAATATGTTTCAGTTAACTCTATAATTGAATCAAGGGATGCAACTTTTGATGAGAATAGATTCTCATCAGTCCCTAGACCAAGTCAGAGGATTCCTAATGGAACTCATGACACTGGTGTATCAGAGGTCCCTGATGATGAACCATCAGTGGTCCCTGATGAGGTTGTGGTTCAACAACCTGAACCTGTGCTCAGGAAGAGCAAAAGGGTCAGGAATCCAAAGTCATTTGGACCTGAGTTTCAACTATACTTAGTTGAAGGAACAAGGGATGAGGTCTCAGACCAATACTCCTATTGCTTCATTGTTGAGGATGATCCCAAGACATTTGAAGAAGCAATGAAGTCCCAGGATATTGCTTTCTGGAAAGAAGCAATCAATGATGAGATGGATTCCATCATGGGCAACAACACTTGGGTGTTGGTTGATCTACCTCCTGGTTGCAAACCTCTAGGTTGCAAATGGATTTTCAAGAAGAAAATGAAGGTAGATGGAACTATTGAAAAGTTCAAGGCTAGACTAGTCATTCAGGGCTTTAAACAAAAGTCAGGGATAGACTATTTTGATACTTATGCCCCTGTGGCTCGTATCAGTACCATAAGACTGCTGATTGCTATGGCATCTATTCACAATCTGATTATTCATCAGATGGATGTGAAGACAGCTTTCTTGAATGGTGAATTGGATGAGGAGGTTTATATGAACCAACCTCAGGGCTTCATCATGCCTGGCAATGAAAACAAGGTGTGTAAACTGATTAAGTCTCTTTATGGACTTAAGCAGGCACCTAAGCAATGGCATCAAAAATTTGATGAAGTGGTTTTGTCTAGTGGTTATGTTCTTAACCAAGCTGACAAATGTGTGTATAGCAAATTTGATGAATCTGGTAAAGGAGTCATCATTTGTCTATATGTTGATGACATGTTGATCTTTGGCACTGACCAAAATCAGGTTGACCTGACAAAGAAATTTTTGTCATCAAGGTTCTCCATGAAGGACATGGGGGAGGCTGATGTTATCCTTGGTATAAGGATTAAACATGAAAATAAAAGAATTTCTATCTCTCAGTCTCATTATATTGAGAAGGTACTGAGGAAATTCAATTACTTTGATTGTACTCCAGTGAGTACACCTATGGATACTTGTGAGAAGCTGATGCCTAATCATGGCAAGGCTGTATCTCAACTTGAGTATTCTAGGGTAATTGGCTGCCTGATGTATGCCATGACTTGTACAAGACCTGATATTGGTTTTGCAGTGGGAAAATTGAGCAGGTATACTAGTAATCCTAGTGCTCATCACTGGCAAGCAGTTCAAAGGGTACTGAAATATTTGAAGAGAACTATGGATTATAGTCTCTCATATACTGGTTACCCATCAGTGTTGGAAGGTTACACTGATGCAAGTTGGATCAGTAATATTGAAGACAATTCGTCTACCAGTGGCTGGGTATTCCTACTTGGTGGAGGTGCAAATTCTTGGGCATCCAAGAAACAAACTTGCATCACCAGTTCAACAATGGAATCTGAATTTGTGGCTTTAGCAGCTGCTGGTAAAGAAGCTGAATGGTTGAAAAACTTGCTTCTTGAGATTCCATTGTGGCCTAAACCTATAGCACCTATTTCTATCCGGTGTGATAGTGCAGCTACATTGGCTAAGGCTTATAGCCAGATGTACAATGGTAAGTCTAGACACTTAGGTGTCAGACATAGCATGATTCGTGAGCTTATCATGAATGGGGTGGTATCTATAGAGTTTGTGAGATCTCAACAAAACTTAGCTGATCACTTGACGAAGGGTCTGGCTAGAGACTTGGTTATAAAGTCTGCTAAAGGGATGGGTTTAAGTCCAACTTAGTCACTGAATGCTAGGACACCCAACTCCCTCCTAAGGAAACTTGGGAGCTGAGTTCAATGTGGAAAGCTGAACATTCAGTGGACTGGAGCACATGTTTTTTATTACATCCCAAGGTTGTGCTCAGAACCTGCTGAAAGGAGGATGAAGTCTTTACTTCTCAATGGTTAATTTTCTTTGAAAAAGTGCTTGGCAGGAGCATGAATAAAGAGGAACCACCTATGTAAATGTTGAAGTTTTGCCGCTTCAGGAAGCTTTGGACTTTTAGCTTTTACAACATTTATGAATTTGGATATGGACACATGGCTTGTATAGTGTCAGGAGCTTTTAAGTGTTTGAAAACTTGTGTGTATTTTATCTTCAGGTATTCAAATGGGTTGAAGGGTTCAATTCTTAGAACACCCTGATTCTCGAATATTTGAAACGTGTAATTTACTAAGATGGAAATTCAATCCTCAGGACATTTTCATTTATGCACATGTTTTGCTTGATGTTTATTTTTCATGCAAATGGGGAGGATTGTTGGAAAATTTAGTGCACTTGTGGGAATAGTTCACACCTTGTAATGGGTTAGGAGGTACGGAGTGTACACCCATAAGGTCCATGAACACCCTGACTCTTGTAGTGGTTTGTATTGGTAGTGCTTGGTGAAAGTACTGTTGTGGTTACCACTGATTATCGGTGTTTCCACTGAAGCAGTACTTCCACTGGATCGTGTTTCCACCGAGTGGTGTTTCCACTGAAGTGGTGTTTCTGAAGTAGTGTTTACACTGAAGCGTGGTGTTTCCACTGGCAGGTGTAACCACTGATATCACTATGAAAGTACTGATGAAAGTACTGCTTGTAACGGTTTTGACCTATTCAAGTGGCAGTTTCAACTGCTAATGACTACGTTTAATTGCTCATGTAACCACTAACGGCTATAATGGGGATAATTATGAGGCTATTAATGGGCCGATTAATACTCATAATTCCATTGAATTAGCTAAGAGTATTATCCTATAAATAGGATATCTGATTATGCATGAAGAACACACAGAAAACACAAAACACTTATAAGCGCAAGGGTTATTGAATTGTGCCTAATTCCATAACTGCATTTGGTCTTATCCCAAGTAGATATTCGTGTAACCCAGGCATTAGGGTCGAATAGTTTACTTTGGAAAGTGATCACACGATTCCAAGTGATATCCGGTAACCACTTAGTGGTATTTGTTTCTGCTGAATAGTTACTTGTTTCTGCTGAAGTTGATTATCTTACCCTGTTCTGGGAGATACACACCAACAGAGACCATAAGGAGGATCAATTTTAGGGATTCGGCTAGCATCTGTAAGAAGAGATAACCAACGTTTGGATACTGATCGAAACAGAACAAGTGAGAGAACAGGTAACCTAAGTAAGATTTCCTTTAAAAGGCCGTTGTTAGACACGACTGTATGTACGGACAAAGGGATTTCTTCATCATCTAGAGAAAGTTCCCGCAAACCTGTGGCAATGGTTTCCATCGAGAAAAAGGAAAAAGAAGACCCTTTTATTAATCGTTAGGGTTAGGGATACGTCTATCTCACAAACAAAGCGGTTTTATAGTTACAAGAGGCGGTAACAAGAAAACTTTATGGGTACGTCTTTATAAAACTGGTACTACACTTATAAAAAGATTACAATTAATACCTCTTAAATTACTATTAATTACTCTTGTTTCTTTTTCTTTATGTCGCACGTTCTATCTCAAAACTTTATCTTTTTTCTCAAGTATTAATACTAGTTTGTAACCCATGCATACACGAGATTTTAGTATTAATATTCGTACTTGTATTCCGCTCAAGGTTATAAATTGTGCGAGGCATGACGACATGATCAAGCCTCACGTTTTTGCGGATAAAGCGAAGCTTTTTCGTTTATAAAACGTGACACAAGACGGCACAAAATATAAAAATATTTATATATTTATATCATATTTTAGGTATATCGAATTTACAAAAAGATGTGACATAAGATGCCGTGTCGACATGATCAAGCATCACGCTTTTACGAGGACTTTGTGACTTGTGAGCCTTTTAGAACCATGATTCCAATATTTATACCCTTGTGTATATATATATTTTTTGACGTAAATTACAAGTTCCGTTCTTATTAAATAAACTTCAAAGAGGAAGACAAAGAACACTTACCATAAGTCACAGCATTATAAACTCATGCATAAACCAAAAAAGAAAAAAAAAATTATATTACTTAAAAAATTAATAGGGTAAATTGCAGAAATGTCCTTGTCGTAAGTCATTTTTGCACCTGATGCACCTCCCAAACTTTAATGGCGAATAATGTTCCTATGGTTTTCACTTTGTCGAAATTTATGTCATTTTCACTGACGACCATTGAAATATCCCGTTAGTAAATCCTCACATGCGTTGTACGTGAGGATATTTTCATCATTTCACGTTCTCGTCTTTGTTACACTTGTTTCTTGCTAGTCCACTTAATTTCCAAACAAACATTTATTTTCATGGACATAATTTGAAATAAAACCTTTAGCATAATTTGAAACATAATATCCTACTAGTCACTTTGCCTTTAATTTCCCTAAACTTTGCAAATCACCTAATTGTCGGCATGGTTAGACTCAACTACAATTTCATACACGAAAGACTCAACTATAATTTCGCAACTATAATTATATGTTGCTTTAACACTATGTTCTCAAGTATCACTTAAGGAAGGAAAGTAAATAAAATAAAGGGAAACACAAAAGGTTGTGTTCTTAAGTATCAATTGTAACAATTTGCATTCTCAGGATTTCTATCCATTCTCAAATTTTTACTATTCATCTCGAGAAATTACTATTCATTTTCACTATTCATCCCGTAAAAAATTTATTTCACATTCTCGCAAGTTAAATTATTTTAGTAATATCCTGAGAGTTTGACAATCGTTAGATCATCTTCGTAAAAGTTATTAAGAAAACATCGTTTTAAAGTTTCGTTTTGGTCGGAACACCATTTAAACATCACGCGCATAACGAAAATCAACTCTGATAATTTTCCTCACATCTGATTAACTTTTAGATAACTCATAATTTTTTTTTTTAAATGTTACCAAACAAACCCTGAGCCGTACGAGACTAAACTTACGTTTTAAACAAATCTACTTAGACCCAGACTTAACCATTCCTGCACTGTGTTTTCTAAGATGTTTTGAAACTTTTACATTTTTTTTTGAAAAGTCAAACATATTTCCCTCCTCCTTTGACCATAAAGAAATTAACCTTGTACGTTCTACATTTTTGCTTAAATCGCGTAACTTTTAGACTTCAAATATAACTGTTAAGTTATCCCACGTATGACGAAAACCACATTTTGACATCTCATATTACTTATAGACTAATTTTAGTCTACTTTAAATAAATTCACGGTCATTTCCCTGAAATTTCGTTCTTTTTTGATAAATTGCGAATTACGCGTTTTTGACCCGTGTTTCCAGCTTTAGGCAGCGTTTTTGCACCCAATGAGACTTATCACCCATTTTATATTTTTAGATTGAGTATAATGACGAGTTTCATCATTCCTACAAGTTTTGTATTTTTACGATACCCGGTTTTACGTTTTATGGCTTAACAACTTACGGTTGGCATTTAACGGAACCAAATCATGCTCTAAACTCAAGATAAGACCAAGACTTATCATCTAAGCCACCTATGCATGTTATGGCCGACTTAGGGGGGAGGGAGTCATCATCTTGGTGGCTTGATCCTAACCATGGTTCATTTAGATCATTACATGTGTCCTAACTTAACCATGGTTAACATTTAACCCAATATATGGTTAACCAAACTTACCCTCCTATAAATAGCAAGTGAAATACATCCTAAACACCCTCAAACACTTATTTGGGTCGTTCATAGCATAAATCATTCATATCTTCCATAATTTGATCTATAAACTCCAAGTTTATGCAAAGAAATTTCAAGTAGTAAGTTACTACATCAAATCTCTAGCAAGTTTAAGTGATCTTCTTGAGTTTAGATCCACTCAAGTCACTTAGTACTTCATCACCAACTCTTCAAGATCACAAGGGTGCCAAGGTGTAGAAAGCTAGCTCAATTCAAGGTCCTAAGTGTTCAATCAAAGTCCGATCCTTACTAGTTACTCCTTTCTTAATTGAAAGCCAAAAGTTGTAAGCAACTAATCACCACCATCATCTCATCTTTATTATTCATAATCTTAACAATTTCATGCAATATATATAGTTACTATGTTGATTCATGATGTACATATACTCAATCACATGTTTTAATTCACATGTTGCCGTAAAAGTAACAAACTAGTAAACTAGTCGTATTCTACACATTTGAGACCATTAAAACCAGTCACATATGGACTTTCTAACTTACATAATATGGTAGACAAGATAAAAAGGTAAACATAGCAATTTTAATCACCCGAAACGGACAAACGAGTCAAAAGTTATGGCCAAAAGAAGTTAGCGAAACCAAAACGCCGAAACAGCCTAACACAAGCTGTTAAGCAACTGTTCGTTTTGAAAGTGGTACTTCTGGTCCGAATCATCAAAATGTTAAAACACGAAAGTTGTCTGGAACGACGTTTTCCTTCAGGATATATAGTTTCACGACTATACTTTTGTCACAACTAAAAGCAAAACCAAGTTATTTTCATAGCTAGTTACATATTAACTTAACAAAACTTCATTTAATCTTTGAAATAGTGTTTTCACAAGTAACGGAAAAATAACCATTTTACTCTTTTCTGACGATTTTTACCAAAACTTCATTCTTGAACATGTTAATAAGTTGTAATCACTAGTGAACAATGAGAACTTGTAAAAACTAGATATTTACTAAAAACATGATAAACTTATTATTATAAAAATCTTCACTCAAAACATATGTTTTATCTACTAAGTGCTACAATAGTAGGGAGCTTCATGTGAGGGGTTTCATTTGAGTAAGACGTATCGACGAGTTGCTGGATTTACGATTTAAAGTGTCCTAGCTCCTCGAACGTTTACTACTTGACCTCTGAATTATGATGGCCCGAACGGTAGTACAATATCTATAAACTAAATACGTTTTCACAACTAGACAATTTTATGTGTATTGCGTAACTCTGTTTAATTGCATTAATTGTTAAGTGTGATTTATATCCATGATAATTACATGCATGTTTTATCATGGATCTGTTTTTATTGTTTATTCTACTTGGTTAAGTAATATACACTAAATATTATGATAGATCTATAATTGGGGAAGACCTCAATAATTATTTTTTAATCAATTATGTGCTATGTGGTATATGTTTAATTTTGACTTACGCAATCGATGAATCGATGCATGTGGCTCACCTTGTACATAGCTGAAAACGGGTGAAAGTATTAATTAAATATATACATATTGACAGATCTAGAATTGATTATTAATAGGATTTATCAAAAGGTAGTGTAGTAAATGGTAAAGCCGAGGTCGTCCCAAGAGCTATGCGTGTTGGATTATTACTAAGTCTAGTGTCACAGAAAAATAATGGTTTCGATAGGGAATTAATTAATTAAACTAATAATGCAGAATAAAAGCAAGTAAATGGGAAAAGAGAGATCAATATAGGAATAGTGGTGCTAACCTAGTCAATCCTCCTAGCTAGTTATGTCTACGTCTACCTACTTCCAATTACTTCAGGTGGGGTCAAATTGAGAGGGACAACATTTGGTCAATTAAGCCTTAACCTATCAGCAAAGATGCCACCACAAGAGAAATCAGGTGCACCGTCATAAGTCCTATTGTTCTGGTCCCTAAGCCAAGTCATTAAGTACCGCTACATGATAGATTCTAAATAGTGAGTGCTCGGCCGTTAGGAACTTAGACACTACACCCCCAATTCTTAAGTTCATCCAAGCGATAGGTGATCAGTTGGTCAAATCGCACAAGTAGAAAGGGTCTTCAGCTGGTCATATCTTACCCTTCCGTCTCAGTCCATCACCTAGAATTGAGTTGGTCATATCTCCTAGGCAATTAGCCTCTATCGCCATTCAAAACTACCGAATCAAGGGTGACTACTAAAGAACTATGCATGCATACACTTAGAAATAATTGTACGGAAGTAAAGGTAAGCGTAAACAAAACAATTAAGGAATCATAACTAGGCTAGCACCAAAGGGTGCTTAGCCTCTCATATTAATCATGCAAATCAATTCAATATTCAAAGGTACAAAATACATGAATTGAAAGTAAAATAAATATAAAACGCTAAAGCTTATAAGTAATGGGTGACTTCTCCCTTGAAACACTCCGTATGCTCCCTAGACCTTCCTTGAGCTTTTTCCACGTTCTCGAGAGTTGTGTATGGAATGGGATGATTAGAAATCTTGGAATTAGTGGGGTATTTATAGGCAGGCAGGTTACGGCATAACCAATTTAGGAGTTATGCCTTAACCTTCTATTCCGTCGTAAAAGTACTAGATCTGCTAGTTACGGCGTAACCTAATAAGTGGTTACGCCGTAGTCTTCAATAAACATGGTTACGTCGTAAGTGAAGCAGTAGTTACGGTGTAAGTATCAGCTGCGTGGATCCTCATTTGACCTAATGTAGTTACGTCATAACCTTTGGGAAGAGTTACGCCATAACCTCTTGATAAGTTGGTATTCTGAGTCACGCAATAGTTACGGCGTAATGTGAGAGAGGATTTACGCCGTAACTTCTTCAAAATAGGCATACTGTGATGAATCTTTAGTAATGTTTCCATTTCCGTCTCTTTAGCTCAATGCTCGTAATTTACCTGAAAGTGGAAAACAATGGAAAACAAGCGTAAATCCATATAAATGATATAAATACGAGCATTATCGGGGGAAATTGACACTTAATATTCAGGAATATTTGATGTTATCAAATATCCCCTCACTTGAACTCTACTTGCCCTCAAGTAGACCTTATTAGATAGATTCCTAAAAACATATCTCCTAAAACCTAGAAAATATGAGTTTACAAATCCCTTATGCTAGAATAAAACAAAGCTGAACACCTCACGAAAGGGTAACAAACACTCAAATATCTCAACTATTCTAAGTGTCAATTTCGGGGTGATCACTCAATTGCACAGTCACAGCATGTATTCTATCATAAGCTTGGCGGTTACAGAAATCTCCACCGCTAGAGTTAAGGGCTAAACAATTCCCGAAGGCAATATGGGTAGACACGACAAAGGTTAAGGGGTGACTTGTCATTACTAACATGTCATGGCGAAGTGGACAAAATCAATGATACATGACCAAATCCATGGCCAAGAAACCAAAGATTGCTTGCTGCATCACCTAGACATGCTTCATGACTAAAGGGTATGATAAGACATGGGATATATAATTGGTGTAAAATGAAAAACAAACAGGTAGTCTAAATCTATAACCAAGTCATCACCACTTACCTTCCGCCCAAAGTTCAAGTTTAGAAGTCTAGAAACCGGATCATGAAATGCAAGGTAGATGTCTCATTAGAGGACGTCGTGATGGGCACACCACATTTTCTTCTTTTGTTGGCAAAACTACCAACTCCAATCTTCAAATGTGACCGAGGTGGCCTCCTCGATACTAATCAATAATGCTCAAACTATAGTGCTTATAACAACGCACTTTACAATATCATAACTCAATCTTTTTTTCTTTTTTTTTTCTTTTTTTTCATCATTTTTTTTTAATCATAACATAATAACATAACATCCCCCCACTTGAGATGAACAATGGAATTCGGGGGGTCTTTAATGATCTTCATTAATGTTGTCGATGAAAGCGTGATTTCCAAACCTTTCCACTCGAACCTTGAACTTAGGCAAATGATGACTTCCCAATCACAAATAAAGACTACAGGGTAGGCTAAGGTGTATAGGTGTAACGAAACAATATATTGGGTTGACAAAATGAAAGGAATGGCTCAGATGGGTGTATCTAGGGGTATCTTGCACTAAAGGTGAGTGCAACAAAAGGTTTTCACATGGGGGTCGAAAAGTCAAGGTGACTAATTGATAGACTCACAATGGTAGGCTGTTTGGGTGATAATCCTATAATATTGCCTTCTAAAACTGAAAAGTCCAAATACATCGAGCTAACTCAACATACCTCGTCTATGGTCTCGAAATGATGCAAATGCCAAGTTCTAAAGTTTACAAGCTACCGGCACACTCACAATTTGGTGGATTTGGGGTAAAATATTGGAAACGAATAAGGCTAATCTCACCATGTAATGTCAAGGGTAGTATGTTGTAACACCCTCAAAATGGCTCAGCGGAAGCATACAAGTATTGGGGTGCTACTAAATTGATATCACAACATAAGCATAGAACAATTGAATTTCATAAAGAAAATTTTATTCATTTCTTAAAACAATGTTTACATTATTGATTAAGTGTGGAAAACGGCCCATTATAAACAGGTGGTTCCAATACATAAATCAGAGTCATCTATGACCATGCCATGCCTTTGCCTTGCGCCTCCAAAGATAAGCTATCACCTCAAAACATGAAGATACATGCTAAAGGGTCCTTACTTTGGTGAGTTCATAGGTTTATTTAAAAGGGATTTCATTACCTGTTTCAAATTTGGTTTTGATGATCATTCGTCTTGCATAATGTCATAAAGTTTATGATTTCAATTCATAAAGGATTTCATAAAAGAGATTTCATTAGTGGACCTTAAGTAGGGTATATGTACATTAAAACGAATATAATGTCATATATTGAATCTATTACGCTAGCACTAAGTTCATGCAACGAAAGCTCGACGAGTTTATGTATGCACATGGAAGTCATACAAATAAGGAGCCCATGGCGAGTGTTTATCCCAATACACTCGGTCCCGACATGCTATATGTTTCACCTTGACCCAAGCGGGTCAACCGAACGAGGAGTCACCCCAATAGATCTATTTATAACATTCGCGCTTCCTAGGCTGGAATTGGCCGGTTCATGAAAGGCAATTTGGGATCTAAAGTCTTAGGCTAAGCTGCGTAATAGTCTAGGTCAAAGGTTTTGGTGTGGTCCTTAAAGCATCTAGGTATGATGTATCTTAAAACATATCAATCAAAGGGCATAGTATGCATAGAATGCAGAATTTTAGTAATTAAATCATTTAAGTAAAAATGAGCATGTATATTCCCCCAAAACAGTTATAAAACAAGTAAAAGTAGGGGCTATGAAACTCACATTGGCCATGTGCTATAGGAAGTCTAAAGGGAATTAAATCAAAGGATGATAGTGCACGGCTCCGACACGCAACCTAATTAAGTACGACATATTTAGTATTTATGTTTAAGACTCGATAAAGTTTAACTAACTTTATAGTTTTTAAATGTTTGGGTTGTTGTTGTTGTTGTTGCTTATGTGGCATCATTGATCTTAGAACAATTTACAAGGAATTGAGTGGATTTCGGCTTAGGAAGGATGACATGGAAGGAATCTCGAAGAAGGAATTACAAATTTGGTTTAATGATGACTAATGATAATAATTGGAAAAAGATATCAAGGGTGAACAAGACTTCGGTTTGATGATAACCGAGAGATGATGTACATATATAATGTAAGACGCATGTGAGAGGGATATGTATACATATATATTGAGTATATACACATATGTATTTACAGGAAATTAAGTCTTAACTTAATTTATACGAAATTTGTATTTTTAAACACAATGTGAGTTTTATCAAATATTTTTCAAAATGATAATTTTGTTTTGAAAAGTTGTAAATATGACTCGTCTTATATGATTTCAAAAATGTACTTCATTTGGAAGTCGTAAAATAGTAAACATGTTTATAGAAAATTCGGCATGAGCCGAGTGTATATTCTATTTATTCTAGTTGCTATTGAAATCATGATATCTTACAAAAGTATATTTGTCAAAAATCGGGCATGACCCGGATGTATATGTTACTTACCCGAGGTAGCTACATGTCAAAATTTTATAATCACAAAAGGTTTTTACCAAGTTCAATAAATCATTGAGCTAAAATTTATATATCTTTTAGTTTGGTTTAGTGGTACGAAGATATTAAGTTTTAGAATTAAAATCCCTTTTCATTTGGTAATCAAAGTTCATATTAGTGATCAAACATGATTTTTCCAATTGTTTTAAAGTACATATTCCTCATTAGTTTGCCTAAGGCTAAAATTTTATAGTTTTCATAGTATGAATTATCATATTCAAGATGTGCAACATTTAAATAATCATGCATATACATGGTACGAGTTATGTTTCTTGCACGAGTCAAGAAGGAAATTGCGTTGTGGTATATACTTTGGACAAGTCGACAACGTATCGCGAGATAGGTCGAGATACGACAATTTACCAGGGGCTAATAAAATTAAATTTTCATTTTTACATTGACATTTGGAAAATAAACATTCTGATTTCTTTAGTTCCAAAACAACACACCCTCTTGGCCCAAATCTAAGAATAAATGCATGTGATACTAGGAAAATTTTGAAACCAATATTTTGACGCGAGGGGATGGTGAACTAAAGGCTCGATATCGAGCCCGAGAACAGAGTGAGTGTATATCGAGACTCCAAACAGAAAAAAAACATAAACTAGACATCCCCTTGGTGGTGGATTTTGGACCGAATACCAATACACTCCCAACTTTGGGCTTGCCTAACCAATTATCAAATGCACCCTTAACATCAAGCGTACCCTATTTGGTTGGATTCTCAAACATATACATACTAAGTTTATAAGGAATGAGCTGAGAGGATAAACGGGTAGATAGTTCGACACACTCTCCTTTCGGGTTTACAAATTGATCGAGAAGCGATAAACCCTCTGTTGTAACAATCTGTTAACCCGCGACCAGTTTGTGGGTACAAACAAACACGCCTTCGTGTTCTTTGTTAAGGCCGAGACCAAGACAACCCTTCGTGGGTTCTATTACTCGACTGGAAAACAATTTGCCTCCCTAAGCGGGTTTCAATGAACCACACAACATCACTAATTATTTCCAAAATGATGAACCTTATCAGATTTATCACCACTCTTAAATGGGTTTGTTAAGACCTGAACTCGAGACAATAATCGTGACCGAAACAAGATTAATTAACAATTTAATGTGACTGGTATTTTACGACAGTCGGGTACAACCCGAGGCGGCCACTTGATTCTACACCCTTGGTGGGTCTTGATATGGGCCGAGGCATAAACAACTCAAACCATCACCCTTCGTGGGTGTGGTTGAACCTAGGTACACGTCCGTGAAACAACCCGAACCAGTAATGGCATTAAGCCGAAAATGGTGACAAGCTTATAAGAAGGTTTCCAAAATAAGCCGTACTATTACCCTGTAATGTAGCCGAAACTTAAGTCACGAAAGTTTTACATTTTCTGATTCTTTCTTGTTTGTGGTTCTTGGCTGCCGACATCAACAACAACAACATATATATTTTTTTTGAGTAACATAACCATTAAACATATTAACCTATACAACCCAAGATTCAATTACATAAACCTCAAATGATTTGATTATTACGAATTTAGATTAAAAGAAATAAATCTTGACTCCAATACTAATAATGAAAAGAATGACAAGAATATATTCCTTACAATGAACGCAAGAGGGGAAATGAGTTGAACACGAAAACTTCAATTGGAAGAGACTCGAACAAAATTGATACAATTAAGCCTTTGCACAACCTTCCTTATGCATCCAAGAACGAAACCCCCTTATCAATTTCGAAAAATCCCTTGATTCAAGAAACCCTAATTATCAAGAACCCTAATTTTTGAATTTATTTAGAAATGGGTGGAGACTCGACTGAAAGCCAACTTTTCTTATAGATGTACAAAGGGATGGTCTTGAATCCACTTTCTTCTTGATTGCAGCGTGACACTTTATTTGGCTTCCATCTCCATTCATAGTCGTGCTAGTGTCTCCTTGTGATAGTCTAGGATAGATTAGGTGGCTGAGAATTGGTGGTGATGGATCATGGTTGACTGAAGAGGAAGGGGAGCAAAACTCTTTTGGTTCTGGTTTTTGGAAGAAGCATAAAAGAAAAATGAAGAAGAAAAGAAAATTAAAAGGGGTGGGGCGTTGGGATAGTTGGATAGTATTTTATTAGTTATACACGTATAGATTGCACCCGTATTTTTCGAATCCTCGAAATTAGCGTACCTTCCGGTACCGAAATATAGAAATTATATTTTTGGAAACTATTTTATAAACGTAATAATATGACATTTTTATTTCATTGAAATTTGTTTATAACTGTTTGCCGTTATTTAATTGGTGTCGGTGTGCGTGCGGTGCCGTGACTTTCTAAATTCACGAGATGACCTCTGGTTTATGGATCTAAATATTGACAACTGTCAGAAAATAGCCGATTTGGATTTTCTGACGTGATAAATATTATTATAATAATCCGAAATTTAACGGGTTGTTATATATGTGCTCGGCTAAGGTCTAATCTAGTTAGGTTCGGAAAAACATGTCAAAATTTTAAAAATGGCATAATTTTTCAAAATAAACTAGAAAAATGAGGGCGAAATAAAGTTCAAGAGATAATTCTACTCCCGTCCCCCCCACTTGAATTGTACAAAGTCCCTTTTGTACTAGGCATTAAAATAAAGGTGAAGAGAAAAGGTTGAATTAGAGCGAGAACTTCCCGAAATTTGCTCCAAAAAAGAAGAAGGCCCACGAGAAAGAACCGTGCCTTCGTTTAAGCGTCGTGAACAAACTTCAATCCCTGAAATCACAATACCGACAAGCATAATTCTAAAAGAAAAAAAAATGAAAAACAACCTAACTCACTTTCGTAGGAATCACAGTTGCATTTAGCGTATGCAACAAGCCTTTTAAACCGCTTGGTGTCCCAAGTGGACGAGTGAAGTCTCGTGAGGGTTTACAGGGAACATACCCACAAAGTTCATTTAAAAACTAATACAAGGTTACTATGTTTTAAAATGAAAGAATTAAAGCAGAGGAAAGTTACGTCGTAACTCCTAATAGGAGTTACGACGTAACTGGCAAAACCTGGTATGAGCTGTAAAAGCGAGTAGTTACGGCGTAACCACTGAGATGGTATTACGCCGTAGTTGGTAATGCGTCAATAGTTCTGCTGCTAAAATGTTGGTTACGGCGTAATCACCAAGATGAGTTACGCCGTAACTCTGTTCAGATCAGCAACTGCAGCAGCAATTCGTTCGTCGTTCCCTGCAACAATGGTTAGAAAACACAAAACCCAACAGAAAGAAATAAAAACAAAAGAAAGGGATAATTTGGGTTGTCTCCCGAAAGAGCACTTTTCTTTTTTAACGAGTCTTTAAATTAGACTCAGAGCCGCGGGGCTCGTATGGGGGCCTTTGAGCTTGCCCCACTTCTTCAATGTCTTTCATCAAATTATGCCACATCCATGCAACATTCGAAGCAGTTCGGAGGTATTCATTGGTTTCGAATTTCCGGACTTTACAAAATTTCTCATCCGGACCCAGGTGGTAGCGAGTGAATTCATATTTTTCGACAATAATTGGAGGTGGTCTTTTGTAGGGAATCCCAGGAGTTTACACCTCCTTTGTTCGTAAGCCGTCATCGGGATGAACTCCTCATTTCCTTGCATCTCAAGGTAATCTAGGATCCCCTCAATATCATCGTCATCAAAAGCTGTGTCCTTGAACCATTCTTCATCGAGCAGATTCTCCACTAGAATGCGCTTGCATTCTTCTTTATCATCACTAACCAACTCTTTGTCTTTTCAATTGTTATCTCCTCGTGTTTTGAGACTTCCGTTGTTAGAATTTTCTCGATCCATGTATTCCTTCCAAATCTTCTCTTTGGTTAATGTGTCAACATATCCATACTTAATCTTCACCCAACCATCGAATCCTAGGTTGTCCAGCCAAGGCAAACTTGTTCTTTCCTCATCATTGGTTGCGGACCAAAAGAATTCATCCTTTCCTATTCTTCGAGAACTGCTTCCTCCGTTACACATATCATCATACGGGTAGCATGGCCTTGAAAAATTTCCCCAGGAGACTTTACTCTTTCGCACCAGTGACTGCGTAATTTCTTGTTGTCATTTTCACTTAAATGCTCATTCGTACATCTAAGATCACTTTTAGCCTCTTCCTTTTTTACGAATGTGCTCTTACGTAATCAATTTTAAGCTTCTTAAGGAGATTTGGATTGATCTTGGCATCCCTGAATTGAATTGCGTACCAATATTTAAATGTTAAATCACCGAATCTTACACAATGTCTTTCACGCTCATGAGGGCATGTCCACTCTTCTTTTCTTTCATTGTCTCCCCCATTGCAATACTCGTGGAAGGAGCTGCATGTAGGCCATGCTCTTGTGGTCTCCTCGTCGGTTATGATGACAGGGGTACACCAGTGAGTTATCAGTGGCTCTTCTTCATCTTCAAGGGAGAGTTTTTCGAGTCTTTCATCATCAGTGTAAGCAGCCTATAAAAACTTGTTATTCTTGATTCTTTCTTTATCGGACCCTCCATCACAAGTTTCGTTTCTAGGATCATACGAAGCCCATAGGTCAAATGAGTCCCCCTTAGCTATTGGTATAGCTTTGCACCAGTGATATCTTTTTTTAGATAGGTTAATATCGTGGGACCATTCACTAGTTTTCTGAGTCCCTGATTCGCCTACATCAAGAAAGTTGTCTGCCCACGTATCCCAGTTACACCGTAACTGAGTTTCTTGGTTACGGCGTAATTCGTTAGAGTGAATTTCCTCATTATTCTTCATAACCCGTTATATTTTGTCAAACACATAGTTACGCCGTAACTCATTAGGTATGTTCGGTAACTCAGATCTGTCGACTGAATCATCCCCTAAATCCGTACCATGGATCTCAACCTTCGAGTTAATATCAGAAAAAATTACCTTACATTCCATAGCTGGTTTAGATCCTTCAGGTTTATCTTCATTCCTCCTTACTTTTTCACTAAGCTTCATCACCATGGATTCAAGGTTTTTCAGAGTTGTGTCGTGCTTGGAAAGGTTTCTGTCAGTGTTTTCCTAGAATTCTCTCAACCACTCATCTTGCTCTTTTTGTTTCTGGGCTGAAGTTTCCAGGAACTTATTAATTGTTTCTTCAAGACTGGGCTTTCTTTCTCCATAAGGCTCACGATTGTAATTTCCACGATAACCATTACTATTTCGATTATCTCCGTAAAATGGTCAATTTTCTCCATACTTAGCTTCTTCAATATTTTCTTCGTCCATACGATGACAATTTTTCGCAAGATGTCCTCCTCTACAGATTTCACAACCTACTTGGATGGCATGAACGGTTTCTCGACTTCGGCATATCTCGACTGAGATTTTCAATTTTACAAGCGATTGCTGCAATTCCATCAAAACTTCCGCCTTGGTTTCTTTTGCTCCCACCGTCGTGCCATTTCTGAGAGTGGTCCGCCATTTTTTGAATGGCTTCGATTGCAGCGGTAGGAGTCATGTTCGGGATAGGTCCTTGATAGTCCAACATTTTCCTAGTAGTTACGTCAATTCCTTTGTAGAAAATATTGACCTTATTTGGTTATTCAGGATCATTGGTAGGACACTTATAAAGAAGATCCTTGTATCTGTCCCAAGCTTGATACAGTGTTTCGTCATCTTCTTGTTTGAAATTATGGATTTCCAAAAGCTGGTTAGAGATCTTCGATGGTGGGCAATATCTTTGGATAAAGTGTTTCTTAAGCAGCGCCCAAGTATTAACGCCCCGTGGCAATCTTTCGATCCATTTTCTGGCAACTCCAGTAAGAGTCATTGGGAATACCCTTAGCATAACTGACATCATGAGACACGCGGAATGTTAAAAGGCTGGCGATGTATAGGACATTTTCAACGTGCTCATATGCGTCTTCGTCCCTTTCCTGCAAAGGGTTAGCGAAGCTCCCTCATAAATTGATCTTTAATTTCGAAACGAACATCCGCTCCGATTGCGGTCTTACGAGACTTCGGACCTTGTTAGCTCTTGTCAACGCTAAGTATTCCTCAAGAGTGAGGTCATCGATGTTAACAACTTCCATGGTACCTAAAATCTAGAAATATGATCGTGAGAAAAGTTTAAAATGAAATGAAAGACTTAATATCAATCCTAATATAACTCCCCGGCAGCTGCGCCAAAAACTTGATGCAGGTTTTACTGACCAGGTCTTAATATTTGTAGTGTCTTGCTATACCTATGGTCTACCCTAATGCACTAACAGGCAGTGTACCCGATCGTGTGTAGTGTAGTAAATGGTAAAGCCGAGATCGTCCCAAGAGCTATGTGTGTTGTATTATTACTAAGTCTAGTGTCACAGAATAATAATGGTTTCGATAGGGAATTAATTAATTAAACTACTAATGCATAATAAAAGCAAGTAAATGGGAAAAGAGATATCAATATAGGAATAGTGGTGCTAACCTAGTAAATCCTCCTAGCTAGTTATGTCTACGTCTACCTACTTCCAATTACTTCAAGTGGGGTCAAATTCGAGAGGACAACATTTGGTCAATTCGCCCTAACCTATCAGCAAAGATGCCACCACAGGAGAAATCAGGCGCACCGTCATAAGTCCTGTTGTTCCTGGTCCCCAAAGCCAAGTCATTAAGTACCGCTACATGCTAGATTCTAAATAGTGAGTGCCCGGCCGTTAGGAACTTAGACACTACACCCCCAAATTCTTAAGTTCATCCAAACGATAGGTGATCAGTTGGTCAAACCCTTCCCATCTCAATCCGCTCACCTAGGGTCAGTTGGTCATATCTCCTAGGCAATTAGCCTCTACCGCCATTCAAAACTACCGAATCAAGGGTGACTACCAAAGAACTATGCATGCATACACATAGAAATAATTGTACGGAAGTAAAGGTAAGCGTAAACAAAACAATTAAGGAATCATAACTAGGCTAGCACCAAAGGGTGCTTAGCCTCTCATATTAATCATGCAAATCAATTCAATATTCAAAGGTACGAAATACATGAATTGAAAGTAAAAGAAATATAAAACGCTAAAGCTTATCGTAATGGAGTGACTTCTCCCTTGGAAACAGCTCCGTATGCTCCCCTAGACCTTCCTTGAGCTTTTTCCCACGTTCTTAGAGAGTTGTGTGTGGAATGGGATGATTAGAAATGCTGGAATTCGTGGGGTATTTATAGGCCAGGTCTGGGTTACGGCGTAACCAATTTAGGAGTTACGCCGTAACCTTCTATTCCGTCGTAAAAGCACTAGATCTGCTAGTTACGGCGTAACCTAATAAGTGGTTACGCCGTAGTCTTCAATAAACATGGTTACGTCGTAAATGATGCAGTAGTTACGGCGTAAGTATCAGTGGCGTGGAACCTCATTTGACCTAATGTAGTTACGTCGTAACCTTTGGGAAGAGTTACGCGTAACCTCTTGATATGTTGGTATTCTGAGTCACGCAATAGTTACGGCGTAATGTGAGAGAGGAGTTACGCCGTAACTTCTTCAAAATAGGCATCTTGTGATGAATCTTTAGTAATGCTTCCATTTCCGCGTCTCTTTAGCTCCAATGCTCGTAATTTACCAAAAAGTGGAAAACAATGGAAAACAAGCGTAAATCCATATAAATGATATAAATAACGAGCATTATCGGGGGAAATTGACACTTAATATTCAGGACTATTTGATGTTATCATGTGCCATGAAGTAACACCTAGTTTGAATTCCACTGCGTATCACGAAGTTGGGGGTGTTATAGATTGGTATCAGAGCCACAGTTATAGAGAAACGGGTCTAATCGAGACCTAAACTATAACCACTTTTACAAACAAAACATTTTATAGCCTTCCGCTCTCCGTTCCTTCCATCCTCCAGACGATTATGTGACTTCTAGGTAGTTTATGCTAAACAAACATACTAGTATATTGATATATACACTCGACATATTTTCAATCATTTTAGCTAAATGATAGACTAAACATATCTGCGTATGTCTATTCTAAGGCATTACGGCACAATCATATTTTCCCAATCTCCCAATCATGCATCTACTTGTGCTTTTTAGGATTACGAAACTTTATCCAAGACATTGTAACTGATTACAATGGTCTCCTACTTCCCAGACATTGTGAGATACAATGGTCTCATTCATTTTCAAGGCGTTGTGAGATACAGTGGTCTCTATTACACTATTAGACACTGTAAATCCTACAGTGGTCTCTATTACATTCTCAGATACTGTAAATCCTACAGTGGTCTCTATTACATTCTCAGACACTGTAAATCTTTATTCCTTAGACATTGTGAATTACACAATGATCTCTCCATCATTTCTCAAGACATTGTGAGTACACAATGATCTCTATATCATTTCTCAAGACATTGTGAGTTATACAATGATCTCTCCATCATTTCTCAAGACATTGTGAGTTACACAATGGTCTAATTTACTTCACAGACATTGTAATTTATACAAAGTCTCTAAAAATTATCTTATAAACATTATATGATATTGTTTTACATGAAACCCGTCATAGTCTATCAATTTCCCTAATGGGAATACAAGAAATGGGATTTCTAAAAGATAAACTGACTCATCATCTACAAAAGCTGAAGTTCAGAAACTTTCTCTACATCCATCAAAGTTCTATTCTGAAACCTTCATTGTTAAAAGTTCGTAATTCTAGCCAAGTATAGACTATTTTAGAAATTACTTAAAACTTTCTTTCCACACGTATCTACCCATACAATCTTCTATGCAATGGAATGTGAAAACATAGGTTACAAGTCTTTTATGGCCAAGACTTGCAACTGGATGGTTTGATATCGCCTTTGCTTAGTGGACAATTTCTCAAAAGCTATGGACATATCACAAGTATACCTAATTTAGGTATTTGAAAAATTTATCGAACCTCAGCTAAATATAGTCTAGTCACCTATATTTAACCTAGGGATAGTGGAACATAGTCTGACTAACTATGTTCGGACTTAAATTTTCAAACACTGAGAATAGTTATACAAGTGTTATATTCAAGTTAATTCCCTACTTAAACTCGATAAACCACCAGAATTCATTAAAAAGATCTAGAGACACGATAGTGTCTTACCACTCAGCGAGATCTTAACATCTTAATTATTCTACCTAATTTCATTCTTGAAATTTTCATACATGATAATCCTAACTACTATCTTGGGATAGTCATCAAATCTTCTCATCATTTCTTAGAAGTACTAGCCTGATTAGGTTTCAAGGATATCATTCCGCCATATTCCTTTAAAATTCACTTATGATTTTAAAGCAAACTTGACATCTCTACCTAAGAATAATGGTAAACATACACTACAATCTTCTAATCATCAACATATCACATCATTATCTGAACCCCATTATAAATCAGTATGTAAAACTTCGCAGTATCACGTTTCCTTCAAACACTAGTTGACATAAACACTATAAGATATGACCTTCATCCCGAAACCACCTAAGACATGATAAACTTTGGAAATGGTTTGGATAACCACTTGCTTCTAGCAAGACTTTCCTACAACATCATTACAAACTATTTCACATCAACAATATCTTACACCTTTGATTAATTAACAGCCCAAACAACAACAAAAACTATTCCATTTGAGGCACTATCATTGAAAGTGTTAGTTAACCATTTGTCTTGAACTAAGGTGTTTAGGGATCCACCGAAACAATTAAAGAAACCATACAAATACAAATTATGCTCCATGTCGCACTACCATACCGAAACAAAAGTTACATAGATGTAAGGCGTTAAAATTTAACAAAAACTCCATGTTAGAAATTAAGGTTTTGTTGAAAGTCTCGATACAATAAGATATGTATGATTCGTTTGAGAATTGGGAAAAGCCAAACTTCAGGTATATTGGACTCAATAAGATTTTAAAAAAACTCTTTAGGTTATCAACTTAAGCCACATGGTACATAATACATTCTATGACCAGAAACTTGAGAAGGTAAAGATTAGAATTAACGGCATACATCCACATTTTATAGACACTTCACATCGGATAACACACATTGAATTTCGGGATGGAATTCCCATTAAGGTGGTGAGACTGTAACACTTCGCATTTTCAGGATTTCTATCCATTCTCAAATTTTTACTATTCATCTCGAGAAATTACTATTTACTTTCACTATTCATCCCGTAATAATTTTATTTCACATTCTCGTAAGTTAAATTATTTTAGTAATATCCTGAGAGTTTGACAATCGGTAGATGGTAGATCATCTTCGCAAAAGTTATTAAGAAAACATCATTTAAAGTTTAGTTTGTTTGGGAACACCATTTAAACATCCAGCATACGAAAATCAACTCGATAATTTTCCTCCGATTAATTTTTAGATCACTCATAATCAATTTGAGAATTTTTAAGATTTCATTTTAAAAATGTTACCAAATAAACCCTGAGCCATACGAGACTAAACTTACGTTTTAAACAAATCTACTTAGACCCAGACTTAACCATTCCTGCACTGTGTTTTGTAAGATGTTTTGAAAGTTTTACATTTATTTTGGAAAAGTCAAACATATTTCCCTCCTCCTTTGACCATAAAGAAATTAACCTTGTACGTTCTACATTTTGCTTAAATCGCGTAACTTTTAGACTTACTATCAAATGTAGTTAAGTTATCAAACGCCATGACAAAATCCATATTTTGACATACCATATCACTTATACACTAAGTTTACTCTAACATAAATTCAATAAATCTATTTCCACATTACCCAATTTGCTCTTTTCTGATAAATTGCGATTCTGGCGTTTTGCACCCGTGTTCCGGCTTTAGGCGCGTTTTGCCCTGATGAGCTTATCACTATTTTTATTTTTAGATTTATATAATGATGAGTTTCATCATTCCTACAAGTTTCATATTTTTACGATACACCGGTTTTTTTTGCGTTTATGCCTTAACAACTACGGTTGGCATTTAACGGAGCAAATCATGCTGTAGGAATATCCAACCCACGGATAGTATGTAGTTTACTCACGCCGTTGATTAACACTAGCTAAGCGTATTCCCACCAGCACGTCCATACATGGTTACCCCTGCTGTACATTTATGATAAGGTTAAGCAGATGCCGATAAGATATAGAATATATCTTGGTATCTATTCTGTTTGTTTACTATTAATGTACTTAGCTTTGTCCAAGGACCTTGAAATATGAAGGAGATCCTAGGGATCTCATTGACATATATTAGTATATATATACACTATAATTACCTACCTCTACTACACCCACAACTTAGATAAGCTAAGATCAACTCACTATTATTCATTAATAATATTGGAGCTTACGATTTGTGTTTAATCGGTGTTTTATACAATACATCATATAATCCATCTTCTAAGTATTACTAAGTAAATTTCGCGTGCTAAATAATATTATATAAAATATCATTGACACAAGGAGTGTGTCTAGATCCATCAAGTGGTATCAGAGCGAAGGTTCTGATATTTTGTTTTAGAAGATCCAAGGAATAAGCTTAACCTACTCACTCAATTCAATGGAGATGGAAAACAACCAATAAACTCTTCTTCTAATCCAAGACTTCCTAAGCTCAAACTTAATGAGTTTGAGATGTGGAGGATACTAATTGAGCAATACTTCCTCATACAGGACTATGCTCTTTGGGAGATCATTCAAACTGGTGATTCTTTCAAATTCAGCTGACTACTACTTCGAAAATTGGTGAAACAGATGTTGTGAAAGTTTACTGAATTGCAATCAAATGCTGAAAGGCACAAAGGAAGAATGATCTTAAGGCTAGAAGTTTGCGCTAATGACTCTTCCTAGAGACCGGATCATTGCATTGACAAGTTCAAGATTGCTAAAGAACTTTTTGAAGAGATTTGCTTTCGTGTTTGGTGGTAATGATGCTACAAAGAAGACACAAAAGACATTATTGAAGCAAAGATATGAAAACTTCTCTGCTTCAAGCAATGACTCACTTGATAGCATCTTCACCCAACTTGAGAAGATTGCAATAACCGACTGTGTTTGGAATTGAGGTAGAAAAGGAAGACCTCAATTTGAAGTTTCTAAGAAGTTTGCCTTGAGTTTCAAACCAATGTTACTGTCTGGGAAAACAAATCAAACATTGAAACAATGAAGCTCAATGACCTTTACAACAACTTCAAACTTATTGAGCAAAGGTTGAAGAAGGCAGGAAACTTGGTACAAGCTTTAGTAGCTTGGCATTGTTGTCAACCTCTTGCTGGTGATGACCAGGAGATGAAGATGAAAGTGATGATGATATTGCCACTGTAGGTTCTAAAGTTTCCATTGGTAATGTTAATGTTACCACTGCAGGTTCAAAGAAGAAGGTTGCTAGTATTGGAGATCCTACTTTTTATGCTTTTATCTCCACACAAGTTGATGGCTCTGTCTTAACTCATGAAGACATAAAGCAAATTGATGAAGATGACTTGGAGGAGATGGTTATAAAATGGCATATAGCTCTTCTTAGCATGAGGGCTAAGAAATTTTACAAGAAGACTGGCAAGCCTATCTACATTAATGGTGATGATTTGCGGTTTTGATAAGAA
Source organism: Chrysanthemum makinoi (assembly GCA_910596185.1). Taxonomy (NCBI): domain Eukaryota; kingdom Viridiplantae; phylum Streptophyta; class Magnoliopsida; order Asterales; family Asteraceae; genus Chrysanthemum; species Chrysanthemum makinoi. Next base: position 178,039,383 of record OU343224.1, read on the forward strand.
GAAAGTGGAGTGCTTTAACCGCCACAAGTTTGGACATTTTGCTAGAGAATGTAGAAGACCAAAGACCAAGGACAACATGTCTACTTGGTACAAGCAAAAGAAGGGACCAACCGTGGAAGAACCAAAGGCAATGTTGGCTATTGATGGTGTGAGCTATGATTGGAGTTTCATGGTGATGAAGAGAAGAAGAACAACATTTTGATGCTTTGCTCTTGTTTCTACTGAAGTTGCTCTCATGGCTTTCTCGACTCGAGGTACAAAATATTGAAAGTTGTTCTAAAACATGTAGGGTTGCTGAGAAGTTGAAAGACTTAATGATTTATATTCTAGTGAAAGACAAGAGTTGTATACTGCTAATTATATTGTTTCTAATCTTAGGGAGCCAGGCGAGTTTAGAAAAACAAATAGAACACTTTCAAGAAAATGAGTCAAAATATAGTGATGATATGATTCTTCTTATAAGAGAGTTAGATCATACAAAAGCTGTGAATGAAGAATACCAAATAGAGCTTGAAAAACTTCAAAAGAAAAATGAAAATGTCAATTTAACTTTAGACACATGTATCATCGTCTAAGTCAATTGATCAAATTTGGAATGCTCAAGTTTATAGTAAAGCTAAGTCTGGTATGGGTTATAATACAGTGCCTCCACCACTAAGAGGTGTTCCATCACTCTCGGTATAGATTTAGCTCATACATGCTTATAAGATTTTAAGGAACTTGAAAGAGAATATGGTCCTTTAAGGACACTCTTGAAAAGTGAAAGAAGTTGAAAAGTGATAATATTGATGTGTGATGTTTGAGAGATGCTGTCTGTCATACCGTTGTAGATAAAAGAAAAAGAAGTTCTGTGAGACTTCTATAATTAGTAGATTGTTAGGAACAAAGGAAACCAATTAATAAACCTAGACGAGCAAAAGTAGCGATATGTAGATGTACATAGGAACTAGTAGCTGTAATCTAAGGGATGTTGGAATCATGTTAAATCTCAACAACTAGGTAGTGATTTTGTAATGTACAATAAGGCATGCTATATTTGTGGTAGTTTTGATCATTTACATTATTGTGATGATGCTTAATCATAATGGAAAGAAGGGAAATAAAAGGGGAATCTAACAAGTTCAACAAGTTGTCAACTAATGCCCTAACTCAAATAAAATGGTCCCAAGAGCAGTTCAACTTAGAAGTGGCCTCAAAACTTTGCCCGCCTTAAAACTATTATCTGTCATCCTAAGTCACCTGTTAAAAGTGCAAACTCCAAAACAACTTTTGCAAAATCGCACAAACAAGGAAAGGAACTTTTCAAGCTAAAAAGTTTAATTTTAAAACAAAGGTGCCAAAAAAGGGAGAATTACCACGCCATTCAAAAGTTACCCTCAACCCAAAGGGTGGTAAACAAGAAAAGGGGGTACATAGGGCAACTGCGCTCAGAAGGCCGTAAACAAGAAAGGTGCATGGAAATGGAAAGGAAAAACCTCATCAAGGCAACCAATCCCAATGGAATGTACCTGACCTCAATGAAGAGACATTTGATAAATTGATATCAATGATACGAACCAAGTCAATCATGGCTGGGTCCCCCCAAAAAACTAACTCTTAACTCTTATGTGCGAGGAACATCCAAGGACAAAAAGATCGACCGGATCAAGGATATAGATGAGTAGGATTATTCAAGGCACATGACAACAAGTCTTATCTTTCGATTTTGAGTATTATTATGGAAGTATGTCAGTTTGATAATGAAGTTAGTGGAACAAAATGTGTGATGCAGGAACACTAAAGATAAAGGAAAACATGGATTATTATTATTATTACACAAAAGCACAAGACAAAGTGCATTACATACATCCATGAAGTACAGATTACTAGCATCACAACATAAACTGAAAAACAACTACCAACAACCTACCCCAAACACAAGCTTCCTAACCCATCTCCTTCCAACCCATCATTTATCATCTATGGCTTCTTAGGAAAGCCCCAGCTTGGCATCACCTTAGGAGCTCCTCGCATGTCAATCCACTCACACACTCTAGGACATGCTAACCCCTTACCACTTCCGATTTGGTGGTGAGGATGATGAAGGACCTGTGATGGAGTGCTGATAGCAATGGTAGAGAAGGTGATGGTTGGAGCTCTTCAGGAAGAGCTATTGCTGCAAGAGGGGGAACACTCAGGACTCTTCTAGAGGTCTCATCATCTGTATCCACATATGGTGATACATAGGAGCTGATCTCTGAGCTATCTTCCTTGTTTAATGCATCACGAGGCTCGGGTTGTAGTGATGAAGGACCAGCAGGAAAAGGATTTGAAAGAACAATTGAATGTTTTTTTTCTCCTGGTACAACCTTACAACCCTCTCATACTCTTCTTTTCAACTCTCCCAGGGTTTTTCAACACAAAGACAAAGTCAACCAACTATCGGATAACTGCTAGAAGAAAGATTAATTGGACTAGATTGACTCATGGTGTTGTTGGAGAAATGATCTTTGAGAGTGAAAGTTTTGAAAGTATGTGATTTGAGTGATTTGTGTTAAATGGTTTGTTAAATAAGTTGGATTCAAGAAGTTAATGAGGGGAAGGTGTAAGTAGTTGAGAAGTAAATTGGAGTCCTGTGGCCTTGGAAAGTGTATCAGTGTTTATGAGTTGACTTTATTGAGTATTGCCACTGCTATGTTCATTCAAGTATATACACTAACCATTGCCAAAACTCAACAGTGATTCAGTTTGATTTATGCTTTTGTGAGTTACAGATTTGAAGGATTCTTTGTTTACATTAAATGGTTACTCTTTGATGAATCGATGCTCGAGGTTGTTTAGATTTTATCTTGTTGTCCACTGATATTTACACAGAAATTATTTTACAGTGGGAACTATATTGCAACCAGTGGTAATATGCTTACAGTGGAAAAAGAAAAACAGAGGAACTTCATTAATAGAACATGATCCATTACAACTAAAGTTAAAGAACTACTTATCATCAAAACACAAAAAGACTGCAACCTAGCACATTCTACATCTAACTTCAGCTACTCCATTGGCTTCTTGCCTTTGCCCACATAATCATGCTTGTTTTTCTGTGTCCTGTTCCTTTTGTTCTCAAATGTGGATTGCATCCTTGGACATGGAAGACCAAGAACTTGTGGAGGAGGTTTTGGTAGCATTGCAGACTTTGTTGGAATAGAGATCTGCTTCGTATTGGAGATAGTTGTTTCAAGTGCTATTGAAAGAGCTTTTGGCAAATCTTTGGTCATGGAATAAGTTTCATCATTCTTCTCATCATCATCTGATGAGCTGGAGTAGAACTCAAGAGATTTTGCAGGCTTAGCTGCAGGCATGCGCTTAGCAGTTTCTTTGGTATACCTTTTGGATGAAGAGCCAGCTCCTGGTGGAAAGTATCCACACCATCCTGATGCTTCAGAAGAGGACTCTGACTCGATTACATATTCTTCTTCTAAGTCTGAAGAGATGTTGATGATATTGGAGGATTTGCTCATGTTTAGTTTTAGGGTTTTGGATGTTTGAATGTGATTTGATGAAGATTACAATAAGCCAAGCCTCCTTATATAGACAAAGTCGGTTGAAAGGGTTAATTAATGAGAATATTTACTTTTTCCTATTTTGGTAGGTTAAGGAGTAAATATAGATATTATCAAGTTGACTTTGGAAGATATTTTACTTGGGTTGGTTGAAGATAACTTTGGTTAATATCAAGTTGGTTATTTCTATGTCTTACAAAAACATAACCAAGCTTTGTTAGGAGTTGATTTTAAAAGGTGTATATCTGAGATACACAACAAATGGTTGTTGATTCACCATGTCTAATACACATAAGAATCAACTAGTCCTAGCTAACGGCTACTGGTAAAGACTTGACAAATCCGTTTATGGTTGATAGTTTACCAAAAACTATATGGTTATCAACTCACCATATTCTTTATGATTAAGAGTTGGCTAGTCCATAGCAAGCGGCTCATGGTAAAGACATATCAAATCCGTTGATAGCTGGTAGTTTGCTAAAAACTATGATCAGAGTAGTCTAGTTTTATATAATTTTATTTACCACTGCTCTTTGAAATTTTTGTGAAAAATTACCTTTGCTAGTTCAAGTTACACTGAAAGTGTTATTTTACCACTGTTGTTCTAGCCGTTACAACTGATTGTGTCAGTAACTTATTTTTACTAGCCGTTGAAAGTAACCACTGTTTGCCATATATATAGGGTTAAAATTTTAAGAGAATTATCTTCTTTCCATATTTTAATACTTTCTTAAGATAATTTTACTTGCGCAATAATTCTAAACCCTAACCCTATTTATCTTTCTCTCTCAATTGGCTAGTTCCTTTTTCATTCTTACTGACATAATATCGTTTTTCATCAAAAGTTTCTATGGCATCTTTGAAGTTTGCAGATGAGCACAACCTCGTGGCCTATCTACAAAAGTCTAATGAGAAGAGGCGGGCACGTTATCATCAAATTGTGGACTTTCTACATACCACACATATAAGGTATGCTTTGCTTTTAAAATCCACAATTTATATCTCTCAAATCAAACAGTTTTGGACTTCTGCTCAGTCCATAACACTTGAGATTGGAGATACACATGAAGCGATGGATGCTCTACGAGCCACTGTGGATGGGGTAACTATTGATGTTACTGAGTCATCCTTGAGGAGAGTACTCCAATTGGGTGATCTCCATGGTCTCATCACATTACCTATGCCCGAAATTCATGATACTTTATCATCTATGGGGTATGATACCACTGACAAAAAGGCTACTTTCAAAAAGAGTGGTTTTTGTCCCCAATGGAGATTTTTGATTCATACTCTGTTGCATTGTCTTAGTCCAAAAAAAACATCTTATGAGCAATTTAGTTCAACCATGGCTTATCCTTTGGTTTGTCTAGTCACTGATAAGATTTTTAACTGGTCAAACTATATTTTTACAAGTATGAAAGGCAATGTACAGAGTAAAACAAAATTTTTAATGTATCCAAGGTTTATGCAAGCAGTGCTTAATGAGTTTCAACTACAATTCCACACTAATGTTTATCAAATCAGTTGCCTTAAGCCTAAAGTTTTTCAAAATTTGAACAAAGATGGCAATATGATTTTTACACCTCTCCTTCCTCAAATGCTTGCTAAGATTTCAACTGAACAAAACACACCCATAATTAATGTTCCCAACATTGATTATACACCTCCAGTTTCAAAAACCTATGAGAGAAGGTCTAAACAGTCAACTCCTCTCATGACAACACAGCAAGTTTCTGAACCTTTTGGTCTAGGAACAAGCAGTGGAGGGTCTAGACTTCAACCTAGTCCAACTAGGGAGGAATCTGAACCTTTGTCCCATGATTCACCTCTCCCAACAGATAACACAGTTGGAAGTGATGAGGGCAGTGGGCAACAATTGGAATTGATGGTTTTGTGTACCAAGTTTGTCAAGCAGGTTGAATCTCTACAAAAAGATTTGGCACAAGTCAAGAAGCAGCATGTCAAAGATATTCAAAATTTAAAGAAAGATATTCAGACTTTAAAGGAAGAGATACAGGGGTTGAAACAGCACACGAAAACTGCAAAGTTGGTGATTTCATCTTCATCCTCACCTACTGATGGTGATTCGGTGATCATGATTTGGGAAATTCTTCCAAACAGGGGAGGAAAAAGGTCTGACACGAGGGAGGACAATTGATTTTGAAGATGAAGGAGATACAAGTATAGGAGCAAAGGAAACCGAAACTCATAGAGAGCAACTTGAAGATCAAGACATTTTTCAAACTGCAACTGATTTTACCACTGATTCGTTTTCCATGCAGAGCCAATTTTTGCCACTGCAAGTGAAGAATTTGATAAAATGAAGAAAGACAAGGGTAAAGCAGTTATGGAAAATGTAGAGCACACTGGAAGAAAGATTTCAAAGAAAGAAAGACAAACTCAGTTGCTCTTGATAGAGATCTTGCAAGAAGATAGCGAAGAACAAGTTGCTGAGAAGAAGAAAAGATGAAAGAAATGGAAGTTGCAAGGTTTTTGGAAGCTAAAAGATTGAATAGAATGGAAGATTTTGTTGATCCTCTTTCCACTGTTCAACCTACAGTTCTTAGAGAGAGACTCAGAGTTTAGTTATGTTCCTACTGAAGAAGATATTCAATTCTTGATTGCTAATAATCCAAAAATCAAGAAAAAGGCAATTGACCAGTAGCTGATGCATCCTTAACTGAGGAACAAAGAACAACTCAATTGAAGGATTTCATTAAAATGAAGAACAATCAAGCACTTGAAGATGTGATCAATTTCATCAAAAGGAAAGGGCAGAAAAGAAACCAAGACAACCAACCAAGGCACAAATACTTGCATACATGAAGACTTATTGTTGTCATGTTGGTAATTGGAAGAAGCATCAATTTAGAGGAATGCCTGATGATCAAGTTGAAAGAGCTTATTATAGAGTTCTAAGACAAGATAAAGCTTTTACACCAATGGGCTCTAAAGAAGAAGCAAAAAGGTTTCCTAGATTGAAGAGAAAGGCCAAAGTAAGTGATTCTCAAACTGTTAAGAAGACTAAGGTTGATGAAGATCAAGCAATGTCTACTGAGAAGGAAATTCCTACTGAGAAACTCATGAAGATCAATTGATGGAATGATTGTGATTGAAGAAAGAGATTTTATCGGAACACTGAAAGTTCGACATCCTATTATTGATTGGGAAGTTTTCACTGCTAGCAATTTTGCTCCATCATGGAAGATCACAAGGCTAGGTGGTGCAACTTCATCATTCATGACATTTGAAGATCTTATTAAAGCTTTTGACAGAGATGACCTTAATACACTATGGAGATTAGTTCAAGAAATAGTTAATGCTCAAGATCTCAAAGATACAAAAGAGATGCAGTTATGGGTAAATCTTAGAAGGCTCTATGAACCAAATGCTGATGATGACTTCTGGAAAACCTTATTCACAAGTTTTGGTACTAAATGGTTTTATTTGGATATGAAATAGTTTGCATTGTTATTGATTATAATTATTTTAATTAAAAGTTGTCATTCATTCGTAAAGTTACTCTTAGAAAAAATGTATAGATAAAAAATATTTGCTCGCCGTAAATTATGCACCGGGTACCCGCCGCCGCATTGCGCGGGTACCCTTCTAGTAAGCTAAAATGAGTATATAAAATTATAAGCCGGTTTATCAAAGGCTTATTTCACCACCAAAATAGCTTTGAGTTCAAGTACTCCTCAAAACATGTGAGATAATTAGTTACATTTCTATAAAGAAACTATAAGTCAATTTATAATTAAGATAACTTACTCTTAAACCGATAGAAAAAGTATCCAGCTTTCATTTTTTGTGCAATAAGGTTAAAAGACGCTCATATTTTGACATGTGTCAACGTGTTATTGGATAATTTCGCAAAAATTACCCTTGTTGCAAAAAAAATGACATTCAAATACTTTTTTTTATTATCATTGTGATAGTATGTTACCTTAGGAATCGACATATATAGTTCGATACGAAAACCCTTTATTAAATTGATCTTAGTACACAATACTTGAGCTTCAAGTATCGAATTTTCGAAAGAGTAATCTTCGTGTTCTTGGATTTCAGTTAACTTTAGTATTAACAATATAAACTTTGTGTATACACGGGGTTGCAAGCTAGTTCGAAAGATAAATGAATTTCAGATAAACAAGATATAATTGGTTTAGAAAATGTTTTTCGATTAAAGAGCATAAACAATACTCACCATGATATAATTAGTTTAGAAAATGTTTTTCAAATTAAAGAGCATAAACAATACCCACCATGATATAATTGGTTTAGAAAATATGTTTTCGTTTAAAGAGCATAAACAATACCCAACATGATATAACTGGTATAGAAGACGTTTTTCGATTAAAGAGCATAAACAATACCCATCATGATATAATTGGTTTAGAAAATGCTTTTCGATTGAAGAGCATACACAATACCCACCATGATATAATTGGTTTAGAAAATATTTTTCGATTAAAGAGTACTTTTTTTCTCAAGGGTAAATTACAAAAAAATGTCTTGTGGTATCTCATTTTTGCACCTTTATGCCGCTCTCAAACTTTAAGTACAAAAAATGTCTTTATTGTTCACATTTTTGAACAAATTATGTCTCTTTAACTAATGCTCGTTATTTTTTTGTTTCTGATCAAAGAAAGTTGAATGACTAATCATACCCTCGTCTTTCTTCCGTACTAAAAAACATCAAGAAACATGACAAGATAAATTATTTAAAAAAAAAATACAAAAAGGGGCCAAAATATTTCTTGGAGTCTCCATTCTGGTTATTTTTATACTAAATCTTCAAAATGGTCATGCGCAACTACTCGACTCCGCAGCTTCACCCGAAAATCGCCATGTGTCCAATTGCAAGTACACTTTTTTACTATTCATTGTACCAAAATAACTACCCATATTGCGTGACCGCCGGCTACTCAACATCTTTTTACTCGACTTACATTTATCCACGTGCAAAAGTACATTGGGAAAGAAAAAAGTACATATTCAAAAAAATAAAAAAATGTAAAAAAAATCTTTTAACCAAAAGTACACGTGCATTTTGGATTTTTATGTGTACTTTTGATTAAAAGATTTTTTGTACATTTTTTTATTTTTTTTAATGTGTATTTTTTTTTCTCGAGGTACTTTTGCATGTGGATAAATGTAAGTCGAATAAAAGGAGGTTGAGAAGCCGTCGGTTGCGCAATATTGGTAGTTATTTTGGTACAATTAAAAGTAAAAAAATGTACTTGCAATTAGACACATGGCGATTTTTGGTGGATGCCGAAAGTCGAGTAGTTGTGCATGACCATTTTGGAGATTAACTTAAAAAAAAAAAAAAAAAAAAAAAAGCTCAAGATTCTTCACTGTTCTAAAAGGCTCGCAAAGGCTCCGCAAAGGCCTCGCTAAGCGTTGAGGCTTCGTCTGCGACCACGCACCGCTACGCCGCCTTGCCAATGTTTTGTAAACTCGATATATATGAATTATGATATGAATATATAAATATTTCATACTTTCTGCCCTTTACCACGCCTTATAAACGCAAAAGCTTCGCTTTGAGCGCAAAAGCGTAAAGCTTGGACCTGCCACCATGTCACGCCTCACGCTATTTATTACCTTTACATTCTTTGTCCAACCTTTCACCTTAAAAAACACACACACATCTTGTTAAATCTTTGTAGTGTGTTTTAGCTAAAAATAAAATGAGGGTTCCATTAGCAGCACTGATTAGAAGATTCCCTTTTCCTAGTACAAGTAATGGTGACGAAAATCAAAATCTTGAAATGGGTGACGTCATCAATTGCTTTTTGGGTTGCTTTGATTGTTAATTCTTGTTTTGGGTTCTTTAAAGGTAACCCTTTAAGGTAATTTTATGAGCTAAGTTGTTCAAGTTTATGGTTCTTGATATCCTGTTTTTAGACTTTTATGATTTATGTGCTTGTGTGATCAGTGTAGGAATTAGCTTATTCCGGGCTTATGGGCTTATTTGACAGCTAAGTTGTTCAAGTTTATGGTTCTTGATATCCTGTTTTCAGACTTTTATGATTTGTGGTGCTTGTGTGATCAGTGTAGGAATTAGCTTATTTTCCGGGCTTATGGGCTTATTTGACAGCTGTAATGCTCAAGAATCTCCAATTTTTAGGCTGATTAAGGCATTTAACTTATATTCAAACACACCCTAAAATTGTATGCTAAGTAAAATACGTTGCGGATTTAAGGGGATAAAAGGAGTAGCTGACATCTGTGTGATTTAATATACTAGACAATTATGCCGTTTTCTATACTAATTGTATTTATTCAGCTACTTAGACCAGTACAAATTCAAAAGAAAATCAAGTTGGGAAGAAGGGGGAAGAAGATGAGGGTATCCCTAACCTTTACGATTAAAAGGGTCTATTTTTTCTTTACAGGAAAACAAAACTCGGGTTTTACTTTCTTGATGGAAACGATTGGCAGAGATTTATTGGAACTTTCTCTAAATAGAGTCGAAGTCAATGAACTCCTTTTGTCCGTGCATATAGTCGTGTCTGATGACGACCTGTTAAATGAAATCTTAGTTAGGTTACCTGTTGTCTCACTTGTTCTGTTTAAATCCGTATCCAAACGCTGGTTATCTCTCATCAAATCCCCTACTTTCATTAGGCGTCGGAGCCAAATCCCTAACATTGATTATCCCTCTGGTCTCTTTATCCAGCGTGGTTCGAAAACCAGTCTATACGGTTTCACCCCGTTGGATATCAGAATTCGATCTCGGTTGGAAACCACCTTCAAAACTGAGGCATGTAATAGTAGTAATGCTACTGTTTTGCAGTCGTGCAATGGTTTATTTTTATGCTCTGTGAAACCTGGTAAATTATGTTTATACAATCCAACTGTTAATTTGTTTAAGGTGCTTCCAGAACCCCATTATTATGAACCGAAACTATGTAATTTTACAAGAATGGCTTTTGATCCCACCAAATCACCCCACTACAAAGTCGTGCATGCTGCACCCATTGATGATGACTATCCTGGTGCATCCTATCGGATGCAAACTTACTCTTCGGAAACTGGCGTTTGGAGTATTGTTTGCAGCCGCAGCGATCCATTTGAAGGTTTGGGAGTTGGAACCTATTGTAACGATGCTATTCATTGGATAAATCATGATGTAAATGGGGCTTTGCATTACAAGCTAGACTTTGTGAATAAAGCCGTTCTCACGAAAATACAACTCCCTGTAACCATGGATACCGTGGATAATTATTGCAAATTGTCTAAGTCACGTGGTTGTTTGCTTCTTCTTGGTATGGACAAGACTCACTCTCATGATCAGTTGAATGTTTATGAGATGGGGAATGGGGATTCTGAATGGTTCCTAAAGTACTCTGTTAATCAATGGGGGATTAGTTTAGGTGGAGTCTGGTTTATTGCTCTGGGAGAAAGAGAAGAGGATTCATTTATGGTGATAGAATTAAGTGGAGAGGTTGTTCTATACAACTTCGTGTTGAAAACTTTTCGTGGGCTTCCTGAAGTGCAGTTGATGTTACCCAAAATAAGATATTCTTCTATTGATAGCTTTCTGTTCACCGCATCTTTTGCTAGTGTGTGATCAGGTATGATCTGCGTATCTTATGTTGCCATGTCACTACTTGCTTAGTTATTCTGTTGAGGCTATGAACTATTGCTGATATGATATAGTGAAGCCCATATTGGAGCATCAAAGGTCTGTATCTCCAATGGTCAAAGAGACATAATAACTAAATTCACCTTAAAAAAATGGTCGTAAGTTAGTATTAACTGTCATTTTGGTTCTTTTCTGATATGATCTCCAATTTTGTAGTTTATAGAGGTGGTTCAAGTTTTTAAGCATACATTTATAGAACCTAACCCCAATGTGCTAAAGATGTGAAGTAGCTTATTTCGTTGCAAACTTGCAATATAAAGTACATTGTTACAAGCATCATATCTTAGAATATTTAAGTTGGTATGGTATCAAAATATTAGTGCCTCTTCACCAAACATGTTAAAGCTGCATCAACATGAAAACAGTACAAAGTAGCCACTGGAATGTAGATTCATTTGGATAGCTAAGTTCAAATGGGTTGTTATATGTAACTTTAGAAGAACCATTAGCTTAGTGCTCTCATTTTGATGAGATTTAGAGAGAACACATAATTGAACAAATGATATGATCCTGCATTACTAAAGTTTATTATAATTATTATATATTAATTAATTAGTTTATTTAGTTTCCTATATTATATTTTCTTAGTGAACAAGTTAAGTCTAGGGCCTTTTATTATAAATAGGGTATTAGGGTTGTAACGGAGATATTATGCAGAATATTATTAATGGTTTAGTTATTTGTCTTCATTATTGGGAGAGAGATCGGCCTCTCGAAAGTTGATCACCTATCTTTATTGTTCTTTTATCTCTTAATCGAATCGGTTCGTATCAATTGGTATCAGAGCTGTTCGATTCTAGGGTTTCAAAAAAAAAAAAACGAAGTTACTGTTCACTGGCACTGTTCACCGGAACTTACTGTTCATCCCGGAGTTACTGCTTAGCATCAGATTAGTCATGAGTAACTTCGAGAAAAGAATGGAGGCTATGAGAGTTGAATCAGCCCGTAAACATGAAGAGATTATAGATCTATTGAAAAAATCACATTTCAATGGGTCGCACTAAAGAGGTTGAAGAATGGGAGAAGTGGCGTGATCTTAATAGAGCTCAAGAAGAACTCAAAATGTAACATCAAATCCTAAATCACAAATCTTTGTCACTAAAGATTGTGATGATGAATCAACACCAAAAGAAAACCGGTGGTTACATGTTCGATGAGGAAATTGTAATTATCCAATACAATCAACCACAACTCGATAAGGAAGAAGATTGTAACGTGGAGGAGTTTTTGGATGTTTTAACTACTGAGGAAGCCGATATTACAGGATCAATTATGGCAAATGAAGATGAGCCTCAGATGGTCTTAAGATCAGATCCAAACGTTATTAAGAAAGACTTCTCTAATGAACTTGATGGACAACATTCAGCAGAAGAAAATAAGTCAAATCATAACACATTGAGATTGCAGATTATGAAATTAAAGTGGGGGTGCATGATCTCTCATGGACAGATTTGTACGAATGTTGGGTTGAGACAAGAACTGGTTTGTGTGCGAAGAAGAACATGGGATCCCGGTATCTCGTGCCTCAAGATTTTGAAGCAACACCTTGAGGACAAGGTGTTTTTGGGGGGCGGAGTAATGATATGATCCTGCATTACTAAAGTTTATTATAATTATTATATATTAATTAATTAGTTTATTTAGTTTCCTATATTATATTTTCTTAGTGAACAAGTTAAGTCTAGGGCCTTTTATTATAAATAGGGTATTAGGGTTGTAACGGAGAATTATGCAGAATATTATTAATGGTTTAGTTATTTGTCTTCATTATTGGGAGAGAGATCGGCCTCTCGAAAGTTGATCACTTATCTTTATCGTTCTTTTTATCTCTTAATCGATCCGGTTCGTATCAACAAATTGTGAAATGAATTTTTATTAAGAGAAAATGAATTGTTACTGTTAAATTGAACCCATTGGGTATTTATACTACTGATGCTACTTACAAGCTATACAAAATATCTTTATACAACAAGTAACTAACTAAGCTAAGCTAACTACATCTTGCTGCAGTTGACCATACTTCTGTTGAGCAGAGTTCTCATCTTGTGCAGACTTGGAGTGTTTGGATGTCTGTGTATTGAGTTGACCCTGCAAGTAGAGTGTTTGGCATTCTGTGTCACATCATCCCCCTCGCAAGTTGGCATTGTGTAAGGATTACACAAGCCTAACTTGGACACACAGTTGTAATGAAGTGGTTTAGGAAGGGGACACGTGTTTCATCGAATGAGACATTCCTGGTAACAATAGTTTTGATAGGAAAATTTGTTTTCTGTACCTTGTTTCCCTGTTCAATTTCCGTTGGTAAATTTTCGGTTTCTATCATTACTTATGTTTTGTATGTATTTGTATTTCATATGATAATTCTAATAATTTTAGGTAAATTTTCGGTTTATATGTATTATTTCCTGAATTTCCAGAATGCTCTGTAACAATGACTTTCTAAGCAATCTTACGTTAAAACGATGCTACTACTTCAGTCACGTGCTTGAATTCTTCTTTGATGACACTATTGTTAACTACACATTATGTTGAGCCTCATGCATTCTTCTGCTAATTAATATAATAGTCGAAAGTTAGTAGCCACACTCTAACAAGATTTACCATGAGCTTGCAGTTTATTACAAACTAAATTTGGGTTCACGGCCCCAAATAAAAATCCTTTCTTCTGTTTCTATTTGCAACACCCTTTCCCGGTTTGGTTCATCTATATTTGAATCTTGTTGCGATAATTTGGTTCTTTTTTACTAAAATAAACTTCACCCTGTGTTCTTTACTTGTAAACGTATCTCTTTGTAATTTTAAAACCCCTAATAGGGGCGTTTGGGTCGTGGAGTTTTGATGGAATGAAGTTGAAGTCTTAAGATGTTGTACACACAGTTTGTCTGTTGAGTTTACAAATTTGGTTTATGACTTCTTAGTATTTTTTTTTCCCCTCGTGGTCTTAAGCTTACTGATTAATATGCATTGCTATTTCAGGTCGTGAAGATAAAGATACACGCAGTAGGGGAAAGCGACTTCTCATCTATGGAATTTCTAACTAAATTTCATTAGTATGTGACAATGATTATGATGAAAGTAATGTTTATGAGAAGTTTTAACGGCCGAGTTGTACATTGGCTCGTAGTAGTAATAATTTATCATTCTTAGCTTGTCTGCAGTTGACTAGTTATTTAGCATCTTGGTCTGTTTGCATATGACTTTGTAATTGGGCAGTTTGGCACCAAGTCTCAGTTCTGGATCCTTAAATGGTGTCTGGTTTGTGGGATTTTGGTGGAATAGAAATTGAAATGCAATTCCGCAAGGTGTTGGTTGGCGAAATGGTACAATTTCAACTGCAAATGATTTCTTAGATTGCATCATTCATGGTATCTTTCCATGCCTCTCCTCAAGTATATAGGTTACGGGCTGGGATTTTGTACATGTGTACCAATGTGATTATTTGGCCTAGATCATTTTTGTTTGTTGCCTTCAACTAGTTTACAACTTATTTTTACCTCTCCTTTCTGCCAAGCTGCAACAAAATTTGAAGTCTAATAATTGGTCAACACCATCTCCCATACACAGCCTTGTTTCCTTGTTTGTGTTTCCGGTTGGCATCTTTGAGCAAGACCATTGCATCTAAGAATTTTTGGGTATCATTGAGACATACGATTCCATTGTTACTTACCTTTGGAGATTAAACAAAATGAATCCGAGGCTAATGCTTGTAGTAGCCATAGCTCAAATTCTTCCTCTTCATCTGTCATTTCCGCACCTAAGTCCCAGGGTAATCGGCCTGTGTTTGATCTTTGAGTTTTCTCTAATCCCACCATGTTCACATGGAACTTGGATGATGTATGTTTGGTCGTCTTGGGATCCTACCAACATCGATTTGTTGATTGCTCGGCAGAGTCTTCCCTTTGACGATGTTTACGGATAAGTGGAAGTTAGATGACTATTCTATATAGCTTTTGAATCTAATTACATGGGGTGACCGGTGAACTTTGAAAAAATGACAGATCTGCTTCGATGTGGTCATCCAAACTACCACATGGATCTTATAGAGATATAGAAAACGGGTTTGCTAAGATCTACATCCCCTTAGTAAAGACACTCATGGTGAAGGCATAAAGGTTTTATCACACTTTTGTGTTAATTATAGGCAAGAGAAAACAACTCCCTTATGGGTTGATTGGGTCTAAGATCCATTATTACCTGAAGGTATATTTAAATGTGATTATACAAACTACTTTATGGGTCATTTGGAGAATTATAAACCGGGTTTGTTTTAATCATAAGCCTCCGAGAAAATATATGCTTGAGGAAGAAATTAAAGTTTTTTTTTTCTCATTCATGGATAGTTCATAGGTTCAAAACATCCGTCCCTCTTTCGACTAATTGGATTGTTGATCCGAAATTAGCTTGTATGATCCCATTGTAATATCTTTTCATCTAGCGTCTTGTTAGAGTTTTTAATGAAAATTTGCCGTTCCGGAAAAATAAATAAATAAATAAATAAAAATACCAAGTAATCAACAGTTTTTACAATTAAATCATTTAAACATCAATGGCCAAAAATAAGAAAACAATCATATTATGAAGAAATAAAAGATATTGAAGATTAACACAATGCAGTGAATTCAATGATGCATTGATATATTAGTGGGCTATAATATTGCAAGTCATTGATTTGGGCTTGAATTCATAACCAGTAGCGATCCAACTTGCAAGCCATGCATTGTTAGAAAATAGAAAATAGAAATTACTAAACATGTTTTTACCATGTATAAATGTTAGTCGATATAACAGTTATCTTATTTGTTTTATTCGATTTGCACCTGATTTAATTGGGCAGGAACTATTTTATGAAGCATATTTCGATAATAACTTTTATAAATAAGAATCAATGTTCATTAAACTTAGCTAATAAGGCAAAAGTTAAAGATATAGCTCATACAATAATCATTATCGTACAAAGCTTCAAATCTTTAAAGGCCTCAAAATGTACATCACTTTATATATTTGAGGCATCAGAATTTACTTCCAACAAAAAATGTTAATGTAATATAATTTTATGTTGTAATTTTTTGTTAACTTTGAAGCTCGATCATCAAAATACTATGATTTTTGTTTCATTGGTTAGTATAATAAATCTATGATCGTCATGTTTAGTAGATTTTACACAGGACATCCGTTAACTTACCTACAGCACTGTATACATGCAGTCCTAGTGATATTATCATATTTTTTTTGTCTTATTATTGTATTTTCGCAAAAGATTGTATTGATATTGATAAGGATCTGATGCTTAAAGTGAGTACATGATTAGTTGCAAGTAACAACCATTTAGTTACATTGACATGAACACAATTGAAAAACCCTAACCTGTGGACATTGACCTTACATAACCGATGAACTAACTACTTGAACAATTATTCATCCTATGTTTATAAAGAGAAAACAATTGCATTAACTCGATCTCCATTTATTAATATGTCGCAAAGAAACAAGCATTGGTCATTAATAAAAGCATCTTTTCAAAATGACACAATAAGAAACATGGAAAACAAGTAGTAAATGACATTGAAGGAATTTTATTTGGTCTTCTTAAATCCAAAAGTTATAAACTACATGAGGGAATCTTATCTTATTTACACAACTTTTCAGTTTTAAATGAATAAATCTTTGTATATTATGGTGATATGACTTTTTTGTTTTAGATTATATTGGAATATATAGAAATGAAAGAAGTAAAGGAAAAGAGGATGGAGTGGTGTCAATCAAAAGCATGTTACATTAAAGGCTTTGCGTGTGAATTATATATTTGTTCAACTGCTCTATCCCTCATCCTTCTTCCTATTGGGATTCACAAATCTTAAAGTTACACACATTCTACAATGGGTTGAGTTATTGATACGGTGGCTATGTTTTTATTTATACGGTAGCTACATTTTTTTTTTTTTTTTTATAATTTTGTTTATATCAAAAAACTATAAACCTGAAAATGCGAATAAGAATATAAAGTTTAATAGCCCAAACGCTTTAAAACTATCGAAATAAAGTGAACAAAACTGACAAAAAACTATGTTGATCGAAAAATGAGAGGATAAAAAGGAATATTCCCTGAAAATAGGGCAGGGCTACGGGGATAGCACCCGTATGAATAGTGTATCCCTCTACAATACTCAAACTCAACCCTATATATCATCACTTTTTATCTTTCAATATTCATTAACTATACAAATGTCAGAAATAATGAAGGATGATCAACGTGTAAATGTTAGTGTTAGATGACTAGGGTTAATGGACCGTTACAGTTAGGTTTGGGCCAATTAACCCTAGTCATCTAATAGTTAGTACATGATCCTTCTATCGTTACTAGCGGAGGCTAATAGTTGCTAAAACTTAAAGATCTAATATATCTCGTCCTCAACTTACTTTTTTCAATCTCTCGTCATCTCATTTCACAAATGATGAACTTTATAATGTGGATCAATAATAGTAGGTCGGCCAAAAACTTACATACTTCGTAAATAACTGCCAAAATAAATATAAGCGAGAATAAAGAATTATCGGTTTTGCATGAATCGCCTGATAACATAAATAAAAATCAATTAGACATTGTCAAAAAAATAAACTACAACAACTTAGTTAATAGTGAATAAATTTATAAACATTATCTTCCACATACTGTTTTTACGCAAGATATATGAGTTGGCGAGTGTTGCCGGGTTATCTTGGATGCAAGAATACATCTCAAGAAACATTTATTGCCAATTCTCCTTTGATGGTTTACCTTTCTATTTCAAAACCTTTACTTTTTTATACCAAATAGTAACTTGTCAGTTGATTTAATGTGAATTGGTTTTGATATTTTTCAATTGAGGAAGTTGGAAATGAGAATAACATTTATTCCTATTTTAGAATATATAAGCTAACGACATATTTAATGAACCTACCAGGTGGCCCCTTGTAACTGTCACACATAACCTTATTATACTCTCAAGCTTGATATAATTTGTACCAGCTGATCACACCAACTTACAGTATAATTCTCATTATGAGAATTATTAATCAGCTTTCAACTTAAATGACATGCCATGCAAACTAACATATAAACGGACTAGCTAGCAAGAGACTAGTGGTTGCGCGAAGCATTACAAGCCAAGGAAATTTGTGAATTGTATTATTGTCGGGTTACTAAACCGGTCAAGTCACGTACTTAACATTGGCTGATCTACACCTATTCGAAATCCAAAGAAACAAGAAAACTTACATATCATTCCTAAGCATGTTTGTTCTTATGTTTTTGCTTAGTATAGGTAGCACACAAGTTTCTTGTAATTCATTTTATGTAAGCACTTTCAACATTCGAGACCTAACAAGTTTTGTTTCTAGTTTCTACAAAGTTGATGACAAATGTGATCTTATATTTTTCTTAAGCCTTAATCATTAAAAGTATTAGTTTATCTTTATGCATATTAGATTATTGAATATACTTTAATTTCATGTTTATTTTTATGCGAAATAAAACTTAAAATAGAAAACACTCCACTAAAGCAAATAAAATGGTAGATATGCAAAGGCAGACAGCTCACTGTATCACTACAGAAGAGTAGCTAAATATATAGTGACAAACAGTTAATTTAACGACAGCAAAATCCCTACTTATTGATCCAACTAGATATTACATCTAAATCTACTCTCTATACTAATCACTACTAGCAAAAATATTTAACTAATACTCTTATTTATGCAATGTATTTGCATCAGGCTAGCCCCAATAAGGCCAATCCCCACTCGATCGACACCTCCTGACGATCGATTTCATCTCGATCGAGTTGCTGTGGAGGTTGTCGATCGCCGCATGTTATACCCAATTGAATCGCCTGGCCGATCGACAAAAACAATGTTACCGTTTATATTTACGTTGCATATCAAAACAAAAACAAAAAAACATTTTACCGTTTGTGATTAAAAAGAAAAATTAATATATATATATATATATATATATAACTAAAAGGCCAATTTTTATAAATGGTCGTATTCTTAGGGTATTTTCATAAAAGGATGTATTTGGACCGTATATACATTTTTGGTCACTTTTGGTGCCCACACACCAAACTTTGCGCACCAAAAATTAAAACAAAGCACCAGACTTATATTTGAACCAATGAGAATGTGGCACTTATATTTTTGGTGCCCAAAACACCACCCTTGCGCACCAAAAATTAAACAAAGCACCAACTACAAAAAAAAGCACGTAATTATTTTATTAACCAATGGGGATGTAACACGTAATTTTTGGTGCCCAAAACACCACCCTTGCGCACCAAAAATTAAACAAAGCACCAACTACAAAAAAAAAGCACCGTAATTATTTTATTAAC
The DNA here is from genome assembly GCA_910596185.1 of Chrysanthemum makinoi. Classification (NCBI taxonomy): domain Eukaryota; kingdom Viridiplantae; phylum Streptophyta; class Magnoliopsida; order Asterales; family Asteraceae; genus Chrysanthemum; species Chrysanthemum makinoi. The sequence goes on from OU343224.1 coordinate 178,058,948, forward strand.
CAATGGGGATGTAACACGTCATTTTTGGTGCCCAAAACATTTACCTTGCGCACCACAATAAATGTCTTTTCTTTCCCTCAGCACCAAAATACTTTCAGATAGCAATACTTTATTATTTGGTGCCCAAAATCCAATTCTTGCGCACCAACTTGGACATATTGGAGAAAGAGAAAATATTGAGTATGTTTTAGTAAAGTGATAGTGTATATGGGATGTATTGGTAATTGATTTTAACTAAAACTACCCTATAAATACACAACATATTTACACACTAAACTCACAAATCCCACAATCCTCTCTATCAAAAATCTCACAATCCTCTCTATAAAAAATGTCTAAGAAAATACCACCAACCAAAGGCCGAAAATCCCGTTTGGCAAACGCCCCGCATATTTTAACACCGGATCCGAATTTTCGGTTAACCGGTGTCTCACCAAGAATCAATTTCCAACCGCCTGCTTTCGAATATCAATCCCAACAAGCTCCACAACAACAAACTAACAATCTATTTTTTATGAATCGTCCGTTTGTTTAAAACCAAACCGAAGTATAAACCGGACCGAAACCGAATAAAACCGGACCGAAAATTTTAATTGGTGTATGGTTTGGTTTAAAACCAAACCGAAGTATTTAACTGGTGTTTGGTTTGGTTTTGGGTTTGACAAATACAAAACCAAACCAAACAGAAAAAACTGAATATATATCTATCCACACAAAAAGGTTTAAATTATATATATACAAATTTTATATGTTTATCTTCCTAACAAAAAATCATAATAATTTAAAATATCTTATAAAATAACCACTCCTTAAATCATGGATTAATGCATATCTAGGACTCCAGGAGCAATTAACCTACTTGATTCCTATAAATTCACATATATCGTATCCTCTCCTCCCATATTTCGTTTTCATTTATTTCCGTTAAGTTATGAAACCTTTTGGTTTCTTAAACTTTTGTTTTGTTGATTTACTTAAGCACTTTGTGAGACCTTTTGATTTGATAATTTTATTTGAACTTTTAAGTTTTTATTTGTAACTTTTAGATTATATTTTGAAGTTTACTTGAATTTGGTTTTCTTGGTTTTAACCGAAACCAAACCGAATTCCAATTTGGTGTATGGTTTGGTTTTATCCGTCCTAAAATTGGTTTGGTTTGGTTTTGGTTTGGAGTTTTAAAATTTTCAAACCGATTAACCAGAACCATACAACCCACGAAACCGAAAACCGAACCGATGAACACCCCTACATCCAACAACAACAACAACAAAGCTACTCTCGTCGAAGCAACCAATCTATGTATGGGTCACCCGAATCTGTGTACCGTCCAACAATGGATTCATCAACGTCTTCATATTCAAATTATCAAAAATATTCTCCGGTTATGTGACAACTCGCAATTTCAGGTTATTTCTCAAATTTACTATTCATCTCGGGAATTTACTATTCACCGGTTACTATTCAAAATTTTACTATTCACCGTATTTGGAATCGAAGTAATATTTTGAGAACATATTTCAAAATTTACTATTCACGAAACACTATTCATTCCCGGAGAAAATTTCTACTCATGCTTCATTATTTCATCATTTATCGTAAACTAGGTTTACGAGTATCAAATTCGCGTAACCTTAATGGGTTAGCTGTGAATTCATGAACAATCATCAAGGACATTCCATATAGACTAGGTTTAGTCTACCTATCATTATCATCATCATCATCATATTAGTTCATGCATGGTTTTGCATATTACATTAAACGTATAATTTCATATTAAATAAACGCTATCGCGTATATAATTATTTTGAACATTTGATCCGACACTTCCAAAAATAATCTTAATATATTTTTATACTCATTTTAAGACTATAAAAATTATATTATTAATTTACCCGATGTTTTCAATTTATTTCGTATATAAATTGTTATGTTTATATAATTACGACGGTTTTCGTAAATTCAACCCGATAAATATTTATTCACTCAATTCTTGTAAGAAATGTATTTTTATAATTTTTATGACTTCAATATATTTTATTTTGTCTCGTTAAAATTTACTTTTAGCTAACGCTACCCTAAATTGCTTGATTATATATACAAGTTACCATCTATCCTTAAATAACTATACATTACTAGTATACTTATACATTATATTATACAAAGCAAGTGATTCATTTCTTTTTCTTTCATAAGTGTCGACCAAGGGGGAGGATGACTCACTTATATTTACTAAATATCTACTCTTATTATCTTATTACATTAAAAACAAACACATACACACAAAAGATCAAAGGTGAAAATCAAAGTATCTCTTCCTCTCTTCTCTCTTGCAACCGGCCACACCAAAGGACCAAGAGGGATCATCCAAAATATTTTCAAGACAAGATTTTACTCACTAGTATCACTCTTTATTAAGGTTGTGCAATAAAAACCTTGGGTGATTAGAAAAAACCTTTGCTCATAAACCTCATCAAGTTAACTAGTAAGCATCCATATTCATGATCATATTTCATATTCATTGTTATATTCATTTCATCATATTTGAGAAAACATGCAAGTCTCATGGATGTTTATACCACTTTTACATGTTTTTTTAGAGTTATATATATTTATGTCATCCTATAATTACTCATTGTTATAAATCACTCTTGGTGATGTCTAGGAACCCATGACACCCTAAGAAGGTGTATGGTAGGATTAGAATAGCTTCGGAGTTGTTTTGAATTGGTTGGAATAGGTTTGGCGCAAGAAAAACCCATTTCGACAAGTTTTCTAAAGGGTCTGTCCTTATTTTGAAATTCTGGAATTTTCGACAGTAAGCAAAATATTTTGGGCTAGATATTTGGAAAATATACTTTAAAACGAAAACGTGACCGCTTGAATGGGTTAAAACGGAGCTATAACGAAGAAGTTATGAATTTTTTAATTTTGACGACGAAAACTATTTGTTTCAGAAAATTCAGCATGCTGTCTCGACTTTTACGAGTCAAAAATGAGTCTTAAGCGTTGTTAAATGTGTCGACTTATCAAAAATATATTAGTATATGTTATCACGATTCCGTGGATATAAAGAACGTGGAAAACGGACTTATAACGACTAAGTTATTCACATTTTAAACAAGTTGCCGTAACTTTATTATATAAGAAAAATTAGTATATTTCTATTAGACCAACTTTACGTCAACGAAGGACTATGTTGAGGGTCGTTTTTAACACGGATGTAATACTTTTTACAAAATGATGTCTTCTAGTAAAAGTAAGTTCGCCTAGCCTATTTTCCAAAATGTCCACCGCTCATCAAGCGGAGTTGTAGCTAATAAAATACGGTCACTTAAACTTTCTTGAAAACCACCCTTAAACTATATTTTGGGCAAAAGTACCATACTTTAGCTATATTTTTCTCTATGATCGGAACCTCTATGACGAAAACTTAAATGCTAAAACTTTGAGATAATGATACAAGCGTCCCAAAACCGTTGAGTTTGTTTCCTAACACTCGATGTGCATCATTTTACGACTAGCTTTTAGAGGCCGTTTAGTCACTTTCATGAAAATTTCAACGACATTATTTTACGACGAAAAGTTATAATTTCATAATAAATCATTAAATGATTATCGTAGGATATCATTTCAACGTAAATACATGTAAAGTAATTTAAAAATGGTCAAGACGTTACGAGATTATTTTTCGACGATAAGTGTTATTTTCAAAAATTCACAAGTGGTATAGATATCATCCGAATTGCATGCGTAACATTACATCATGACTTATTACATATCATATCATTCATAATAGGTCAAGTTTAGAGATTCACGCTACATTTTGGTGTATCCACTTTTGCCATCACATCATTGTCCATGTGAGTTCCATAGCCCCATTTTCAATTGTTTTTATACTACTTTTGGGAGAGATACATGCTCATCAACTTTTATGACATTCTTGATTATTTGCAACTATATGTTTATCTGAACTGAATGTTTAGTCATATTCTATATCATAAATCACGGAGCTAAATGTCTTGGTATAATCATTGAACTAAATGTCTTGGTATAATCATGAACTAATGGTCTTGGAATTATTTGAAACAACACTCATATGTGTTATATCAATTGAATATTGATAGATTAAGTAATGTACTGTTATGTGAATTTATTTGACATCATGCGTTTGAACATAAACTATACATATTTTGGCAATGGGTTGTGAACACACATGTTGCAAGTTTTGTATGGGCGGAACTTGGGACTGAGTGGATTTACAATGCCTTTGCTGCATAAACGATTTTGAAAGGTTTTTCATTTCAACGCAAACTCTATGAACTCACTCAACCTTTGTGTTGACACTTTTAGCATGTTTTATCTCGGGTATCTAAGGCATTCACTTCATGGCATGCATATGGACATATCATAGAGTCGTGGTGACGACGCGTTATACATAGGATTTATGCACTTTAAAACATCGTTTGACTTGTAACAAACTTATTTCCGCACAAATTGATTTTCATTTGGGACCTATCTTTGTAAACTCTGAATGTTTTATTAAATCAAACGATGTGTTTTCCAAACGACACTTTAGGTCGTTCAATATATCTCAGAATCGTGATGCTATGACGTCAATCCTCAGAATTCCATTCACAAAAACAGTAATTTGGGGTGTGACAGATTGGCATCAGAGCTTCATTATAGAGAACTAGGTTGCATCATTGACCCTAGACTATAACTACATCATCATAGCATCTTATCATTTCATCATAAGTGCATGTTCACTTTACATGCGGTTTATACGTACATTTTTCGAGTTATTTACTTTCATTTCAAATCGATTGTCACATAGATGCCTTTAAATACCCATCCCATTATCATTTCCTCCTACTCCAATGTGGAGAATGCTTTGTCATTCCTTATCACAATTTTAATATCGGTGATTCATCACCGATAGCGTCGAATGCCGAGATAAACCTTTAAGTAGGGCAAAGTCACTCTCACTCCTTTGTTTCACCACTAACATGTCGAGTTACACGTTATTCACACATTAAGTCACTAAACCATCATACAATTGAAGCACTTACGACATCTCATAACTCATCTCCTAGGAATCCGTCAATCATTTTGAAACATAACCTCAAATTTATCATCTCACATCACATCTCTTTAGAGCGCTTATTCTTAACATAGGACTTTTCTACGTCTCATTTTTCCTCTTATTATGAAGAGTTATGGCACCGAAGAAAGCTGCACTGAAATGACACCACTGCTATCCAAAGGTATATAGAGGATAGTATAGCCGATGCACTAAGGAAAGAACGAGCAACGGTAGCTGCGCCGCTGAGGCCACGCTGCCGAAGCCGCTAGACTTGCTACGCTACAGGAGCTGCAGGAGGGTCTGGAGTTCGAAATTGTACATACAAGGACTTTAAGAACTGTGATCCCACAAAGTTCAAAGGCAATGAAGGAGCCACTGCTATGGTTCGATGGTTTGAGAAGATGGAGTCTGTGTTTCTTCTATGCAATTGCCCAGATGACTACAAGGTGAAGTTCGCCACTAGTACACTCTTAGATGGCTTAATGTCATGGTCGAATTCGTATGCGCTTCCTATTGGTATCGAAAATACTTACAAGCTCACGTGGGATCAATTCAAGAGGTTGTTGACAAAGAAGTATTGTCCACGCACGGAGGTGAAGAAATTACAAACGGAATTTTATGAGTTAGTGACTGTTGGTTATGACATCGAGACCTACATCGGGAGGTTTCAAGAATTGGTTGCACTATGTCCATCAATGGTTTCGGACAATGAGAAACTACCGGAAAATTTCATTGGAGGACTTCCACAATGTATTCAAGGAGATGTAACTTCTTCCGATCCACAAACAATTAAAGAAACTATTAGGATAACTCAAAAACTCATGGCTCAAGTCGTGAAAGGGGAAAACATTATCAACAATAACCGTAACAACAACCACAACAACCAAACTAGCAACAACAAAAGGAAATGGGAAATGACCAGGAAGGTTATGATAACGACAACCAAAATCAGTAACACTAATCATCATCAACAATGTAATAGAGGGCAAGAAACCGAATGGTTTATGTTGCTTGCATCAATAGAAGGCGAGAGGTTATGCCGGAACCTACCCACTATGTAATCGATGTAAGTATCATCACTCGGTCTTTGCCTGTTAAGTGCTACAAGTTCCAAAAACTAGGACACCATGCCAGGAATTGTAGAGGCAAGACCATAGTTACATGTTACGGATGCGGGGAGCAAGGACACTATCGGAATCAATGTCCTCAAAACCAAGGTCAACAAGTTGAAGGTGCTCATGGGAATGCATACATATTAGAAGGAGGAGAAGCTCGTCATGGTCTCAACAATGCGGAAGACTGAAGAAGTTCGAAAACTAACAGTCTTAATTTTCCTTATGTACTATGTCGTACTAAGTTTATGTCTTCCATAGTATTCGGATCTTATGACTTAAGATGTACTACTTTTGATAAACCATTCGTTGTAAAATATTCTCATTAAGCGTATTTCTTTTCCTTCGATTCGTTATCACTTACAAGGTTTGGATCTCTGTAAACATCGAGAGTTATAACAACTAAACCGAACGTCACATTATCGCTCCTTAATTATACATAGCCTAGCTAACTATGTCTAATTCGGAGGGATATCGCTTCTTAATTATACATAGCTTAGCTAACTATGTCTAATTCTGGAGGGATCATGTTATGTTGGGAGCAGTTATTTATAAGTCTTAGTGCAAGGTGGTTTTCACATATTCATATAAGTCAAAGTGTTACTCATGGGAGATTCATCCAATATTTTCTTTACTATGATATTTTTGTACGCTCTAAATCATCGATAACCATAATGACATCTCTTCATGTCTTCTCTCATCGTTATTCATCACAAACTCAAAAATTCGATAGACTAACACGAACTGAATTCAGGGACAGAATTCCTTTTGGATGGGCGAATGTGACAACTCGCAATTTCAGGTCATTTCTCAAATTTACTATTCATCTCGGGAATTTACTATTCACCGGTTACTATTCAAAATTTTACTATTCACCGTCTTTGGAGTCGAAGTAATATTTTGAGAGCATATTTCAAAATTTACTATTCACGAAACACTATTCATTCCCGGAGAAAATTTCTACTCATGCTTCATTATTTCATCGTTTATCGTAAACTAGATTTACGAGTATCAAATTCGCGTAACCTTAATGGGTTAGCTGTGAATTCATGAACAATCATCAAGGACATTCCATATAGACTAGGTTTAGTCTACCTATCATTATCATCATCATCATCATATTAGTTCATGCATGGTTTTGCATATTACATTAAACGTATAATTTCATATTAAATAAACGCTATCGCGTATATAATTATTTTGAACATTTGATCCGACACTTCCAAAAATGATCTTAATATATTTTTATACTCATTTTAAGACTATAAAAATTATATTATTAATTTACCCGATGTTTTCAATTTATTTCGTATATAAATTGTTATGTTTATATAATTACGACGGTTTTCGTAAATTCAACCCGATAAATATTTATTCACTCAATTCTTGTAAGAAATGTATTTTTATAATTTTTATGACTTCAATATATTTTATTTTGTCTCGTTAAAATTTACTTTTAGCTAACGCTACCCTAAATTGCTTGATTATATATACAAGTTACCATCTATCCTTAAATAACTATACATTACTAGTATACTTATACATTATATTATACAAAGCAAGTGATTCATTTCTTTTTCTTTCATAAGTGTCGACCAAGGGGGAGGATGACTCACTTATATTTACTAAATATCTACTCTTATTATCTTATTACATTAAAAACAAACACATACACACAAAAGATCAAAGGTGAAAATCAAAGTATCTCTTCCTCTCTTCTCTCTTGCAACCGGCCACACCAAAGGACCAAGAGGGATCATCCAAAATATTTTCAAGACAAGATTTTACTCACTAGTATCACTCTTTATTAAGGTTGTGCAATAAAAACCTTGGGTGATTAGAAAAAACTTTTGCTCATAAACCTCATCAAGTTAACTAGTAAGCATCCATATTCATGATCATATTTCATATTCATTGTTATATTCATTTCATCATATTTGAGAAAACATGCAAGTCTCATGGATGTTTATACCACTTTTACATGTTTTTTTAGAGTTATATATATTTATGTCATCCTATAATTACTCCTTGTTATAAATCACTCTTGGTGATGTCTAGGAACCCATGACACCCTAAGAAGGTGTATGGTAGGATTAGAATAGCTTCGGAGTTGTTTTGAATTGGTTGGAATAGGTTTGGCGCAAGAAAAACTCATTTCGACAAGTTTTCTAAAGGGTCTGTCCTTATTTTGAAATTCTGGAATTTTCGACAGTAAGCAAAATATTTTGGGCTAGATATTTGGAAAATATACTTTAAAACAAAAACGTGACCGCTTGAATGGGTTAAAACGGAGCTATAACGAAGAAGTTATGAATTTTTTAAGTTTGACGACGAAACTATTTGTTTCAGAAAATTCAGCATGCTGTCTCGACTTTTTACGAGTCAAAAATGAGTCTTAAGCATTGTTAAATGTGTCGACTTATCAAAAATATATTAGTATATGTTATCACGATTCCGTGGATATAAAGAACGTAGAAAACGGACTTATAACGACTAAGTTATTCACATTTTAAACAAGTTGCCGTAACTTTATTATATAAGAAAAATTAGTATATTTCTATTAGACCAACTTTACGTCAACGAAGGACTATGTTGAGGGTCGTTTTTAACACGGATGTAGTACTTTTTACAAAATGATGTCTTCTAGTAAAAGTAAGTTCGCCTAGCCTATTTTCCAAAATGTCCAACCGTTCATCAAGCGGAGTTGTAACGAATAAAATACGGTCACTTAAACTTTGCCGAAAACCACCCTTAAACTATATTTTGGGCAAAAGTACCGTACTTTAGCTATATTTTTCTCTATGATCGGAACCTCTATGACGAAAACTTAAATGCTAAAACTTTGAGATAATGATACAAGCGTCCCAAAACCGTTGAGTTTGTTTCCTAACACTCGATGTGCATCATTTTACGACTAGCTTTTAGAGGCTGTTTAGTCACTTTCATGAAAATTTCAACGACATTATTTTACGACGAAAAGTTATAATTTCATAATAAATCATTAAATGATTATCGTGGGATATCATTTCAACGTAAATACATGTAAAGTAATTTAAAAATGGTCAAGACGTTACGAGATTATTTTTCGACGATAAGTGTTATTTTCAAAAATTCACAAGTGGTATAGATATCATCCGAATTGCATGCGTAACATTACATCATGACTTATTACATATCATATCATTCATAATAGGTCAAGTTTAGAGATTCACGCTACATTTCGGTGTATCCACTTTTGCCATCACATCATTGTCCATGTGAGTTCCATAGCCCCATTTTCAATTGTTTTTATACTACTTTTGGGGGAGATACATGCTCATCAACTTTTATGACATTCTTGATTATTTGCAACTATATGTTTATCTGAACTGAATGTTTAGTCATATTCTATATCATAAATCACGGAGCTAAATGTCTTGGTATAATCATTGAACTAAATGTCTTGGTATAATCATGAACTAATGGTCTTGGAATTATTTGAAACAACACTCATATGTGTTATATAAATTGAATATTGATAGATTAAGTAATGTACTGTTATGTGAATTCATTTGACATCTTGCGTTTGAACATAAACTATACATATTTTGGCAATGGGTTGTGAACACATAGGTTGCAAGTTTTGTATGGGCGGAACTTGGGACTGAGTGGATTTACAATGCCTTTGTTGCATAAACGATTTTGAAAGGTTTTTCATTTCAACGCAAACTCTATGAACTCACTCAACCTTTGTGTTGACACTTTTTAGCATGTTTTATCTCAGGTATCTAAGGCATTCACTTCATGGCATGCATATGGACATAACATAGAGTCGTGGTGACGACGCGTTATACATAGGATTTATGCACTTTAAAACATCGTTTGACTTGTAACAAACTTATTTCCACACAAATTGATTTTCATTTGGGACCTATCTTTGTAAACTCTGAATGTTTTATTAAATCAAACGATGTGTTTTCCAAACGACACTTTAGGTCGCTCAATATATCTCAGAATCGTGATGCTATGACAGTCAATCCCCAGGAATTCCATTCCGCTGCAAAACTGGTAATTTGGGGGTGTGACAGGTTAACCGTATCAATCTTGAGGGTTTTGATTTCGAAGACCAATTATACGACAATCACGCTTTTATGTTGGAACCGGATCGGGTTATCCTCAAGAGTATCACGGTTCGTATCGGTTCGGCTCATGGATCGATATCGATTCGGTTAACCTTGATGGCGTAGAAGAAGAAGAATGTCGAGAAGAGACGTCACCGGTCAAACCAAAGAAACGAGCTAGAAAGGCAAAGAAGAAGGCTGTCGAGATAGAAGGCAAGAATGATTCGTCGCTTTGGTCCAAAGAAGAAGAGATCGCCTTGTGCAACGCTTGGTGTGATGTATCCGAGAATAGTATAACCGGAAACAACCAAAATGCTAGAGGATTTTGGCAGAAAGTCGTTGCTTATTTTGAGAAGGAGGTTGGTGCAGAAAGAACGTACAACTCTATCATTACAAAGTGAAAAAATAGGATTCGTCCTAGAGTTGGTCAATTTTGTGCCATTTACAACAATGCTCTCAGGAATTACGGAAGTGGTGAGAATGACCTCACTGTTTATACACGAGCGTGTGATGAATACCAACTAGTGTCAAATCATCCGTTTGTTTTGGAGCATTGTTGGAAGATTTTGAGAGACCATTCTGCTTGGAAGGATAATGAGATGCCGGCTTTTTTAAGCCAAGATGAGGGTCTCAAAAAAGCAAGGACTTCAACCGACTCGGATGTGCCTGCTAAACCAGTTGGTCGTGATGCCGCAAAGAAGAATAAAAAGAAATCTTCGGTGTTTTCGAAAGCTACCTACATGGAAGGTGTTACCAAGCAATGAAACGTCATCAAGTCCAAGGCATTCGGGCAGAAGAAGGAGCTGGCATATGAATACTATGATTTGAAGAAGAAAGAGCTAGAACAACGGCAAATCGTGTTGGAGATGGAGCAAAAGAGAGAAGAAAGGGAAGACAAAAAATTGGCACTAGAACAACAAAAACATGAATTTGAGCGACAAAAGAAATATGATACAGATCTCATGTTCTATTGCACGCCAATCGACGAGTCTTTGCCCGCAGTACAACAACAAGCAATGCAGAAACTCAAAGAGGCGATCAAGGCACGCCACAACCTAGATTTTTAATAAGTGTTGTAATGTTTTAATAAGTTTCGTAATGTTTTAATTTTATTTGAATTATTATGTAACGTTTTAATTATTAATGAAATTTTATTTTGTGTTAAAAATGTTTTTATTTTAAATAAAAAAAAATGAACTTGGTCGCCATTATTGGGGCACCTAATCGCCTGAAGGTCGCTGGAGAGAGAAAGCTGACGTAGCAAGAAAAATGAGGGGGATTGAATCCCCCTACTGGGGGAAGCCTCACTTATTTAGAATCTTGTAAATATTCTAACTTCAAATTAAATAGTTACGTTGGCGGACACTCTCTTAAGCAGACTCGTGTCAGGGTAAACATTATATTTTACATATTATCTGTGAGACATGATGTGTGAGCGCAGTCATGCATGGCATGTTCAAGCTCCAGAGATCTCTGGCTTTGCGCCAGTTCTTCAGTTAACATGTGAAGTCACGTGTATTAATTTGTTCTAGGCGATTGAAGGGTGAAATGACGATTTATAATTTTCATAATCCTTCTTTTTAGTTTAATAGGTTACTTATTTTTATTGAAGCTTTGTTTAGTTTTTTATTTTAATCTTGGTATGAATTCTTGGATTTCTCTCCAATACTCTTTTGTGTATAAGTATTAGAATTGTTTAAATTTTAAGAAAATCATGATAAGTTATTAAGAAAAGAGATATTTACTTGAAAAGTCCTAATTGGGTGCCCTTTGAGTGTTTATCGAAATTCATTTGTTCTTTGTTATTTGTGTGATTTCTTTCATTCACAACGATATCTCCATCACTTGGTATTAAAAGCATAGGTTCAGAGAAGAAATCACACAACTTATTGAAGCCAAATTGTGAGAAGCATACAAAAGTTTGTTTCGGTTCGTCATATTAGCTATGGAAAATTGACGGTATAGATTTGTTAACCGTTGGATCGTTGTTATTTTTGCCACGTTGTACAAAACTCACAATTCTAGAATCTCATCATTCGGATATGCAATTATAGAGTTGTGAATCAGAAGGTATTTTGGTCTGAAGTTTCTGATTTTTCTGCCTAAGTCTGGCATAAATGACTATACTTATCCCATAAATTTGTGGACGTGGAAGACCTAATGGTTATGTAATTCGTAGATTCTTCGGTTGAGGCAACGACACGTAAACCCAACAAGGATCACGTGTTGTAGAGAATGAAGATCTCTTTAAGCAAGTGAAGGAAGTTCAGGGGGATTCCAATAACAAGCCAACCGCAGAGTCGTTGAAATAGGCAAAAGAAAAGTGAGTGCGGATGATGTCACTTCACATGGATGATCTTATTGAATGGTTGGCATGATGAAACGTGATTCTCCATAGATAAGCCGTGTTAAGGAAACGGGAGGGGGGGGGGGTAGAAAGTTTCAAGGTTCGAGACTTGGAAAGACAAGACTTGAGGACGGGTATTTTTCAAGAGGAGGAGAATGGCGCATGGCATGTTCAAGCTCTAGCTCCTCTGGCCTAGCCGTTGGTTCTTCGGTTAACATGTGAAGTCGTGTGTTTTGATTTGTTCAAGAAGATTGAAGGGTAAAACGACAATTTATAATTGTCGTAATCTATCTTTTTAGTTTTAATAGGTTACTTATCTTTAGTGAAGCTTTGTTTAGTTTCTTATTTTAATTTTGGTATGAATTCTTATATTTTTTTCATGACTTTTTTAAGGTATAAGTATTAGAATTATTTAGGTTTTCAATAAAGTTATGATGAGTTATTAAAAGAAAAAAGTTTCTCTTAAAATCCCGATTAAGCACCCTTTAAGAATTTATCGAAATTCTTCTTATTTGTTATTTGTTATTTGTGTGGTTTCTTTCATTAACAATGGTGCCGCCACTAGCCAGTTATCAACAATTTGCCAGACAATACCAAAATATCTTTATAAAAATGATCTTGTTTTAAGTAAAATACTTAATTAATAATATAAGAAAAATGTGACTCTCTTCTCTACATGTATGTATGTGTGTCTCACAAGATAAATTATACTCCTACATATAGATTCATAAATGCGCATATATCTGGGATAACACGCACACACTATATCTCATCATTTTCCTTCAGGTGTTTTGATTAGTTACAAGCATCTCTCACACTCACAGTTGTTGAAGCTAGCTTATTTCATGGCTCATTTCTGTGCACCACCACTGTGTGTAGCTAGCTTTTTAGGGTTCTACTTGATACCACAAAACTAAAGAATAGCATTTCTTTTTACCATATATTCATTAACTCCTGAATATGTAGTAAAAAGTGTTATAACATATGCTCATTCTACTATTCTAGCCTTTTCGCTAGCACTTTGCTTCTTAATAAATTTCTTTGCCGTTAAAAAAAAATAATAATGTTACGCACTTCTGATTCTTCAGAAGGCGAAAATCAACGAGATCTACCACCACCACCACCGCCTCCGCCACTTTTACCACCACCACTACCACCGTTACCACCGCCATCAATCCACATGAGACAACTAGTCCTAACTTGTGCACAACTTATTTCGCGGTCGGATCTAGCGGCTGCACACCGCCTTATCGCGATCCTATCCACAAACTCGTCCGCTTACGGCGATTCAAGCGACCGATTAATCCACTCTTTTACCAAAGCACTAAATCGCCGCCTCATCAGCACCACATCCACAAGTAACAATACTTTCTTGATCAATCAACATTTTCATACTTCAAATAATTACAATGATGAGGCAATTATTCAATCTTCATTCTTATCATTAAATCAAATAACACCCTTTATTAGATTCAATCATCTAACTGCTAATCAAGCAATCTTAGAAGGTATTGATCAAACAAATCATCAATCTTTAATGAGACCACCACAAGAACCACAAAACATTCACATACTAGATTTCGACATCATGCACGGTGTGCAATGGCCGCCTTTAATGCAAGCAATAGCAGACAGGTTTCCACCTCCAACTCTTCGCATTACAGGGACAGGAAGCAACCTCAACATCCTTCGAAGAACCGGGGACCGTCTTTCGAAATTCGCACACTCGTTAGGTCTACGGTTTCGTTTCTACCCGCTTTTGCTTGCGAACACGAATGTCGAAAACGTGGATCACCTTATAGATAGGTTGTCAGATGTTATCATCCTTCCTAACGAAACCTTAGCGGTTAATTGTGTTCTTTATTTGCACAGATTGTTGAAAAACCGAGATAAGCTATGTTTGCTCCTAAGAAAGATCAAATCTATGAACCCTAGAGTGGTTACTTTAGCTGAAAATGAAGCTAATCATAACCACCCTATTTTCCCTTCAAGGGTTTTGGAGGCAATGAGTTATTATACCGCGGTTTTCGAGTCGTTGGAAGCAACGCTTCCACCGAACTCTAGGGAAAGAATTGAGGTGGAGCAAGTGTGGTTTGGAAGAGAGATTGTTGATATAGTGGCTGAAGAGGGAGATAACAGGAAAGAAAGACACGAAAGATATCGATCGTGGGAAGTGATGATGAGAAGTGCCGGTTTTCGCAATGTTCAGCTGAGTTCTTACGCGGTTTCGCAAGCTAAGCTTTTGTTGAGACTTCATTATCCATCTGAAGGTTATAATCTTGAAGTTATGAATGAATGTTTTTTCTTGGGGTGGAAGAATCAACCTCTTTTTTCTGTTTCTTCATGGCATTGATAATATAGGACATTAGTCTCGTACGTTGTTGAATTTGATATATATAGATTAATAAGCACCATATATATGTACACTTGAGATATTGATCAAATTGATAGTTTCTTGATTAGGCTCTTTGTATGAAGCTAGAAACCCTAATCCTAGATCAAACCTTAACACTAGCTAGCCCTTTGATGATCATGACCATTACATGCATGCTTTTGGAACTGAACTTGAATTCGACAAATGGTGCTACTAATATCGCCTTCTAGTCGATCTCGAGCTTGAATCCTGCGATCGGTTAGCAGCTTCTTACTACTAGTTTCTTCAATAGTTTTCTTTGTTGGTTATATGATCAAGCTAGGATGATGATCAAGTATATTGTGTTTGGAATTTGATTTTCTTCTTCTTGCAACTTGAAGAACTTAAATAAATGAAGTGTATCATATTCAGTAGATTCTGTAAACCTAATCCACTTATATTTGGCTTATTTAACAAATTTGGATATTATTAAATGAAATGATATGATTTGTTGATGTTGGAGTATATTCTGAAAAAGATTTGTATGTTATCCACCACTCCATTCTTGTTTTAGAAAATATAAATTTTGTCATTTGTGTAAGTGGTTTGGTAGGTTAATTAGTTTAAGTATCCTCATAAACTGTTTTTAATATGCTTGATTGATCATCACACTACGGCCTCTTACTTAAAATATTTTTTAGCACAATTTTACCAACTAATCCTTAATGTTTTGGATAAGATTATACCAAAATTAATGCACTAATGATAGCTAAATTGCTTAAGTTTCTATTTTACTATTCACATGTGGTATTTTTGTGGGAGATAGATGTATGAAACTCATGCATCAAGTGGTTAAGGAAGGTAGCTAGGTTAATTAGTCCTCTCTTACGATTTGGTTAATTTCACACATCTTAAATTCTCAATTAAGTAGACAAAGTTTAACTAGCTAAAACGCCCTAACGAGATACGAGTATTTGAAAGCAAGATTTTTCGAGATGCATATCTAATGTGAGGCTTTGAATCCGAAATGGTTAACTCGATTCATCTCATAATTCTCATACTTACATGTTGGTCAAGGGACATATAAGCTACTGAGGCCAACGGGCAATTTGGGTTTTATATCTTTGTTAATGTATGTTTATTATAAAAATGTAGAGGTTTAATAACCTAAGCTAAGTATACGTGCATGTGTGTAAATGTGTAAAAGGATATGTTATTAATTCCGCGAGCGTGCTCTTTATGAAATTAATTATGTAATCAAGCTTCTTGTCTGAGTAGCTAGCTGAGCCTAACAGGAAAAGGGGGGGTTGGTTTTCATGCTAGAATCTAAAGAGCATACTTCAATATATACACCATTCATTAAAGATGGTTCTAAGTGTGAGTATAAAGCAAATGTACATTAAATGATTTCTATCCGATCACTACAAGTAAATTGTTTGTTTTGTGACAGAAGAAAAGGTTACATAAATCAGTCCGCATGTGTGAAAAATATGGGGGTAAAGATGCCGTTTAGTAAGTGCTTGTTGTGACTACTCGTGACAGGAAAGAAAAAAAACATGACGATTGCTATTCTTTTTCTAATAAATTTGAGCAATCCCAAAACTATATCTTTCACACACATTTATAAAAAGAAATTGGCAAAAACAAGATTTGTGTTATTGTGCTTATAAACATTCTTCTTTGTAATCTCCTATCCTATCTACATACTGTATATGTTGTTCCATTTAAGTTGGTTACAAAGATAAACCTAAGTTCTCTGACCAACTTCCATGTTTAGCAAAGTATGTTTAAAATGTTTAACAAAGATAAACTGCTAAGAAAGATTTACAAAAGTATTTTCAACATTTAAATTCTTACTAGAATAAATCAAATAATTTACTAAGGTTGTTAACGGAATAACAATTTAAGTTGAATGACAATATTTGGTGATCTCTTCACTTAACTTAAACACAAATTTCCCAAATTATTATTTATAAAAGAACTATGCTAACCACACTGAATATGTTAAGATACTTAGTTTTTATGGAAGAGTAAATGCTCTTTTGATTTTATATCACATTAATTGCAAGAGATAACATTTATTTCTTTGACACATTCTCTTTTACAGACAGAATACAAGGTGGTTACCCGTGTAGTAATATAGACGTGTCGAACATCTAACATACAATACATTGCTAACTTATGGCATTAAATGTTTTTATTCTTGGAATGTGTCAAATCCCAATTTAGGAAACAGTGTTGACAACTCTTTACACAATTACACATTTATACCAACTCTTGTACTTTCTTTAACTTTCTTCCTTAAAACGTTCTCGCCTAACATATCATATACTTAGATACTTTTCATAAATATCTAAGTTCAAAATGTTCTTGATTGTTGAGGAAATCAAGGATGTCAATGAGTTATCGTCAGTTCTCATTGTCTCCATCATCTTCTTCTTGGTTCTGGGACTTCACTTACTAAGTTCCGCCTTAGAAAGTGACGAGACTTTCTTTTTCTCCGATGAACTATAAAAATGACTCCCTTCTTTCGTGGATTTCATATACCCTTAGGATTTTTATGTTCAAATCCTAGTCCGAGACCAATGGGCTCTGAATTGACCCAACAGTATATCTACCAAAATTTATCATTCAAAAGAAAGTTATGATAAACATTCATTAAAAACCATCATCTAATAACTTAGTGATGCTACATGCAAATGATTAGGCTTTCCAGTTCATATACTTGTTTTTAGTGCCAAAATTTTACATTTTATAAAAACCATCAGCAAGAAATTGAAGGAAAGGTAAAAAGATAGCAAAAAATTCATACAAGCTATTTTAGGATCATAGATCCAATCGATCCAAGTTAAAATCGATTTCCAAATCGTATGAAGAATCCAAGAATGGGATCAAGATTTGATGTCGTCACCACTCCAATTTATAAGCAGACTCTTAGCCTTTAATTACTATAAAGATGGAAAAACAACTTTAAGGGTCTAATGATAAACGGTGTTTAGTGTGAAGACCTTAGATTATCAAGATAGAAGTCATTAATTTCTATAGACACTTTCAAAGAAACTTCTCTTTTTAGACTGATTCTAAGTAATAACAGGTACAAGACCATTTTACAAGCTCAGAAGGAAGAATTAGAAGGGGTGTTTGGCGAGGATGAGGTTTGGAATGCAATAAAGAGCTATTGAAGTAACAAAGCGTCGGGTCCAGACGAATTTAATTTTGGCTTAATTAAAAAGTGTTGGATCATTATTAAAACTGATTTTTTTAAAGCCTTGGAATGGTTTCAGGAAATATGTTCTATTTCAAAAGGATATAATCCGTCGCTAGTGACTTTACTACCAAAGATTCAAAATCCTAATTGGTTTAAGTGATTATAGGCATATATGCTTAATCAGGTGTTTCTACAAAATTGTTGGAAGAATTATTGCCGAAATAATTAAAAAGGTGATTGGTAACTGATAGGCGAGGAACAAAATGCGTTTATAAAAAATTGATTCATTCTTGAAGGGAGTTTAATTCCTAACGAATTGCATGATTTTTAAAAGAAGAAGAAAAAAATAGCCTTTCTGTTAAAGATAGATTTTGAAAAGGCATATGGTAGCGTAAATTGGAACTTTATTACAAATATAATGTTTCAAATGGGTTTTGGTGAAAAATGGTGTAAATGGCTGGAAGCGTGCTGCTAAGGATTTAAAACATACGTTTTAGAGAGTCATTTAAGCCCTAAATCGACACCTTTTATATCCGTTACTACTTAAAATCGTTCATTTTCACATTTTAGATCTTTTGGAAGCAAAATGCTGGAATGAAGCATTTTTGGACAAAAATGAGTGAAAACATGAAGAAAATAGCAAAATCAAGATCCAACGCTATTCATTGCACCTGACGGCGTCCCAACCAAAGGGCGACGACGTCCCTATATAAGAGTTTTGATCAAAATACAAGCGACGACTCAAAACAAATTCTGGTTCTACAACCTGACGGCGTCATGCCTAAACTCTGAAAGGCATCTCCCTCATTTTCCACACCAGACGCCTAAGAACCAATCTCAGACGACGTCCTTCATGAAGACTGACGGCGTTACACATATCAACTGACGCAATCCCAACATTGACTTGGCCCAAACGAAACCCTAATGATGGCGACCTGACGGCGTCACTAGCAAAAGGTGACGCCGTCGCATTTGTAAATCTATATATATAATTCGATTTTTCTGCATTTAGAGAGGTAGAACTTTGGAGAGCAAACCCTAATTCAGTTGTAGTCCGACTTGGACAATATTTTAGGGTTTCATACCTTTTTTTACATCATAAGATAAGTTTGTTAATCCATATTATCATTATGTCTACCCCATATTTAATTGTATGTATGTATACTTGCTTGTTTACTATGAGCAGCTAATTTATTCTTGTGTTTGCTTAGATACATGAAACCTAGTTGTTAATTATTGTTAGGCTGTCTCTTATCTTAATTGGTAGACGCTAGAGTAAGGAAAACTGGCTTCCTCTTTAATTGTTACGAGCTTGAACGTCCTAAATAGCAAAAAAGCTTAGGAGTGCTTCTAGGCCATTCGTTGTGTTTATTGCGTGAGATTTAACTTGTTGATAGTAGAGTATTCGGGGGAGATACTTAGGTACTTGGCGATCCCGGATAGTCTAGAGGAGAGTTACAATTCATAGAACTAGGGAATTAGGCACCCTCCCCATGACCAAATGGAATACAACGCACCAATTAAGATAAGGATGTGACAATTCAACTGACCAATAAGAGATAACTAGGGAGTAAGAACATCTAAGTAAACACATTTTTAATCATCATACGAGCACACCTCAATTAGCATAATCTATCCTTAGTTCAAGTAGTTAATTAGTTAAGTAGTTATAAAAAGTAGTTAAAATTAGTACCACCGCTCACTCCTATACCCCGAGATATTTACCTTGCTTTCAAAAAGATAAAAAAAGACCAAAAAGAATCTCCCTCAACCCTACCTTCTCGTCATATATCTCTTTCTAGCATCTTTATTCCCCTAGAGAACGAATCAACCCTCTGGGCTTACCCCATACTACACTACAATGATTAGGTACACTGCCTAAAGGGTTGAAAAACTTGCTCGTAGAAAAGGAAGTCTTTTCGGCCCCGAACCCACGCATCACGTGCTAAAATTTGGCCACGGTTTGGTTCGTCTAGAATTTTTGCCAAAGAATGAATTCCTCATGGAGAGGGGTGTGAGACAAGGTGATCCTTTATCATCATTCCTTTTTTTTATTGCAGCAAAAGGTCTTAATGTAACATTGAACGAGGCGGTTTAAAGAGGGATCTTTAAAGGAGTGAAAATTGGTCATGATGGTGTTCATATTTCTCATCTTCAATATGCTGACAACACGTTAGTATTTGGCGAATGGAGTCTTCTTACTGCAAAGAATCTGATGAGAATTTTTTAGTGTATACAAAATGCTTCTGGTTTAAAAATTAATCATCTCAAGACAAAAAAATTATGGTATTGGCGTTAGAAATGAAAAGATTGAAAGGCTTTTAAATCGTATTGGAGTCTCACCTGGTTTCTTACCATTTATGTATCTTGGGCTTCCAATAGGTGTTAACATGAAGAAAATTGTGAGCTGGAACAGGAGAGTTGAGAAGTTGAAAACAAATTAGCACGGTGGAATTCTAAAATGATATCTTACGAGGGTATATTGGCTTTGGTGAAGTTAATGCTTGAAGTCTCCCTGATAACGCCTTATTTATACTTATTTTCGGGTGCGTTATTATATATTTTATTATTATTTCTCGTGAACTTTAGATACTTAATAACATAAAATATGTGCAGGTTGACTTGAAGATAGTCTGAGCATGAGACGCAAAAGAATACAAGTATTTCAATCAAATAAGCGCGCGTCAAATAAAGTCTACAAAATAATCTAAGTCATAAGAGAAGTGCGCCAGTTTTCCTCTCAAGTGCGCCGCACCTATTTCTACGATCAAGGAAGTCAACGTGTATTTATTCAATAAAGTGCGCCGGTTTTTAGATATATGTGCGTCGTAATTCCTCTGCGTTTATGAAGATTTGGCGCCAAGAAAATCACAAAGTGCGTCGCACCTACTATTGAAGTACCCCGTACTTCACGTATCAGAAGGCTATATAAAGAGCCTTAGCTCAGTCATTTCAGACCCCTACTCACTACCAATCATCACCAACTCGTTCCTAAGAATTCTCAAAGTAATTCCGATCGAATAACATCAAGGAAGCAGGGATAATTCGGATCAAATAAGGGTTTACTATAGAATTTGGTTTATGAACTTTGGGTTGCTTGTGACACTTGTGTAATCCATTGATCCATCCGAATCTGTATGTCTCTTACTCTTTAATTATTTATGTAATCATGAATTCATTAGCCATGAGAGGCTAAACCTTTTGTGATTGCTTGGATGTGTAAATATAATAAAATAATATTTGGTTATGCTTTGATCTCAATCAATTTCATGTTTATATTATGAACTACTGTACTTTAAGTCTTGCTACGTTTGTTTATCATTCCTGATTGTGTATGCTTGTTGGTAAAGGTTGAAAGAGCCAATTTGTTTTATGCAATTCTAAAAGCTTGTCTATGTGTTTTTAGCCTTTGGTTGGAGGAATCCGCTTAGGTGAATTGATAATCAACTAGACTATAAGTATTGTATTAATCCTGTGAGAATTACTTGGTTAATGAACATAAGTCTTGAATTGAACTAATAATTTGTGAAATTGCTCTTTTGACAAAAATGGCTCATTGCAAATTGTTACCACTCTTGTTATCATCAAACTGAGGTCATTGGCATAGGCAATAAGACTGAGTTGTATGAACTATCCAAGCAATTATATTGTCTTATTATTGAATTTACATCATTATCTTTTATTTACTCATTTGTTGGAAAAAGTCGTTTTGTTTAATTTTATTCTATTTGCTTACTGAAACAAACTAAGTCCCTATAGATGCGAACTGGTCTTACCTGGAAGATTATACTACATATGTGGGTTATACTTTACCCGTGTGTTTCGTTTATGAAATATGGTGAAACTAGCAGTTATAAATTTAAAGCTTTCCTTACACATCACTCAACTTTACTAAAGTCTTCTTTTTTCGTACACCTGTACATGTTATTAAAAAGCTTCAAAGCGTGAGGAAAAAAAATTGTAAAAAATGATAAAAAGAAAAAATTAGCGTATGTTAAATGGGAGTAGGTTATAAGTAAGTCAAATGTAGAGGGTCCAGATATCGACAACCTAAAAGCTTGTAATTTGGCTTTATTAGGAAAGTAGTGGGAGAGGTTTCGGGTAGAAGAAGAGAGACTTTAGCTTAAATTAATCAAAAGTATTTGTGGTGAATATGGAAGGCTAGGGGAGGATGGCATTTTTGGTATAAGCAGTGGTGGAAATTGGAGTGACATACTACCTCCGTCCCATAATATTTGTCCAGTTTGACTTTTCTAAATCTTTTTTTTTATTAAACTTTGATCATAAATATTTTTATATGTGTAATATAATACTTGATGAAAAATATATAAATAGATTGAGTTTTAAGTTTATTTTCATTTGGTATAAGTTTCATCAAATATTATATAACACAAATAAAAATAATAGTGGTCAAATTTGAATAAGAAAGACTCAA
Source organism: Chrysanthemum makinoi (assembly GCA_910596185.1). Taxonomy (NCBI): domain Eukaryota; kingdom Viridiplantae; phylum Streptophyta; class Magnoliopsida; order Asterales; family Asteraceae; genus Chrysanthemum; species Chrysanthemum makinoi. The sequence continues at coordinate 178,081,586 of OU343224.1, forward strand.
AAAAGTCAAAGTGGACAATTATTATGGGACGAATGGAGTAATTAAAGTGGAGAATGATATTGAGAAAATGGAGGTTCTTTTTTAAGGATCTTTTGGCAAGAAGGTTGGTAATCGATGCAATACTCTGATTTGGCTTCATAAATGGTTGGGTGATTTTAAGTTGGGTGATAGATTTTCTAGATTATATGCTATAGAATCTAACAAACATGTTTCGGTGATTGAGAGAGGATCATTGGGTATTGATGGTGACTTGAAGTAGGAATGGGGGTAGGAGTGGGAAGTGAGAGGAAGAGGTTTAGGCAAACTTGAAGAACTGGCAAATATGATCAAAAGTTTTATTCTTAACTCTTTATACCCGAATGCATGGCGTTTTGTCTCTTAATGAAAATTTTCACTTCTCGGTAACAAGTCTTAGAGATATGATCGATGAAAAACACTATCTAACTTGAGTATGGTGACCCAAGAAACAAAGTGATGCAAAAGCATTCCGAGGAAAGTATCTATCTTTATTTGGCATTTAAAACAAAAGAGATTTATCGGTCCTCAAATGGTGCATCACATTGGTATGGACCTTTATTCTACTGTGTGTATTTGAAACCCCCCAAACCAACTCGACAATATATTTTTTATAGCATACTGACTCACGGATCCTATCTGGCCCACGGATCTTGCAATGGATCCGTGGGTCCCTGGTCCAGCTCCATCTTTGCCATAAAACAAAATTTTAGCGTAGCTGAAAGATATAAAACTCAGCAATTAACATTTCATTCAACATAATATCAATGTTAGAGTACAAAATACATTTACAAATCCACGAGAAACATAATTTACTAACACTTGAACCTTAATCCCAAACGCCCATTTTACCCATTTCTTAAACATACACTTGACCATTTCTATACATACACATTTAACCACAAACTTTAAGACTTGGAAAACATTTGAATACACAAGGCATTTCATTTTATAAGACTCAATGGGGGTTTAACTTGTTTGTAGCTTTTGAACTAACTGAGGCAAGCGCTTTTAATCTTTGCTTCACATTTTAAGGCCCTTATCCAAGACCTTACTTGTCCATATAAACCTACAAATATTTATCAACTAACACGTAAGCTTTACGCCGGCAATAAAACATAATGTCAGGACCGTTTAACATATAGATTTATGTGGTTTGGAGGTCTAGGTTGGTGGAAGAAGATGAAGATCTTCATCCTTTTAGAGAGAGAAACTAGAGAGAGGGAGGAGAAAACAAAGGAAACTTGAATAAAAAGAAAACAATACAATACACCTAATGCTTCACCTCACCCCTCATGGAGAGTCATGAGGGGTATATATAGGCCCTATCTTTGCCACTTAAACGATACTAGTCCCTAAGGGCAAAGTGTACAACGCATCTAGTCCAATTCACGTAAATGACGTTATCTTTAGAAAAAGCGAGGCTAACAATCTCCTCCAAGATAGCGTCACACGTGAATGGTTACAATGAGACCTATAAATACAAAACAAAGTAAATTACAATAGTAAAGAACAATGTTGACTTTCTTGAAGCGCAGAGTCTCTGTAGTCTAGATATTGAGGCAAACTTGAAGTTCTCCCTTCCGATGACCTCGGCAAATGATCTTCTTGTAGCTCAACTTCAATCTGCTAGTTAGGTTATTACTCCCTCCTAACTAGTGAGCCTTTTTCTATTTCGCTCCCTCCGAACAGACAACTCTCTTCCAACACGTCTTTAATCTTCGCATTAACGGAGAAAGTAAACTCTTAAAGCACAATGGTTGTCGTTCTGGGAACATCAACATAACTCACTTAGTATTGCATCCAAGTTGGTAAAAAGACCCGATGTACACCACACTACTTCTCCTTCTTCAGTCTTAAGCAAAAATCCCTTCGTAATCCAATCACGGAAGATGAAATACCAACCTCTCCCTCCTGATGGTTGCGAGCTATCGGAATCATCATAATGTTGCGTACATGCCTTATTACCTTCTTTGATGCAATATTAACATCATAGCTTGATCAAATTTCCGTGAGAATATGTCGCAAAAATACTCTCAATAAACTTCTCTCAAACCAACCTTTTATCGAACCTCCTTAGAATTCACCGGCTAATTGTAATGGCCACATATGGAGATAACCCGATACGACTGACTTGAAAAGGAAGCAAACATCCCAACTTGTGACTTGCTGCTTGTTCTAAATTTTTGAACAATCCACAACTTCGTGTGACACTGAGCACTACAACGTAACTCCTTAAAGTGATGGTTACACACTGTGAGCACTACAACGTAACTCCTTACCAGTTATAACCAGATTTTCAAATTTCATAATGTGCTCCAACAAGTTATCTTGAGACATGCATCCAACCAACCATCGTCTCAACGATAAAGAAGATCACCCGTGAAACGTCACTTCAATTCCGCATCAATAATACCGTACAAAAACCCCGTAGTCATTTTTCACATCTTCGTTCAAGCCGTGAATATGTATCCCTCCGTGAAAATATACCATACCAAAATATCAAACTCATTATCCCAATACATTTAAAATTAGTATCCAATTGTTCTTATAACAAAACTTTCGGATAGTATTTTTCTTCAGTCAATGCAAACGAGCTGGCCCAACATATCATCTCATATTGCAATCCATCATCTCACGAATGAATAAAGCCCAATAAGAGATTTGATGCTCGGCCCATGAATCCAACGTAAGAGATATCCACTGTCACAGCGTAAGAGATATCCACAAGTCGAAGTGTTCCACACACTTATCCAAGTGAGGAAGCGAGTAAATGCTTATAGCACGAAGATTCTTCACAAAAAAGTTATGAGTAGAAAACTAGGGTTTTGACTTTTTGACTTCTACTCGTAAGAAATATCCAACGATTCAAATGATTTCTTTTACCCAGATAGCCTTAAAAACACTCGAATAACCCAAAAATGTTGACCTTTTTCACCCAAAGTGCCTAGAAAAGTTACGTGTAGAAATGACCAATGAACCAAAAACGAGTTTAAAACTTAACCAAAACGCGTAAAGCTTCGAACTTTTTGTCAAAACTAGAATCTTTAACACTATATAAACCTTAGACCATAAGAATCTTGAAGATTTAAGTGCAAAAATAAAACCTTTAAGCGTGACAAATATGTAAAACGAAGCTACGCGTATCACTACTAAAAAACTTCAACCAAAACACTCCTAAACCATTGTTAGGCGATTGATACCAATTGTAGGACCTTAGATATATCAACCTTATCACAAACCCAACACAAATACCACGTTAACACAAACAACACAAACGTTTTGCTTAAGAAATAAGGAAGAGAAAGATGGTGACTTGAAGAGATAAATTCGTGTATGTGTGAGAGGATAAGATAAACACAATGAAGTTGTATATTCCTTGAGAGAGAAAATACACACACACACACACACTTTCAAGCACACCCCTCAAATGACCATTTGAGGGGTATTTATAGTCCAAGGGACTTGTTGCCCTAAAGGCTTTCCATGGGCTTTTCGTGGACTTGGATTGGGCTTGGGATGCTTAAGCTTATACACGGCTTAGCATACCTTAACATTTAACCAATTAGCTTAGCCCAGTCCACGAGCCCGTTGACTATTCTATCACGATATCTAACACACGATACAAAGTTCCTAATCGTGAATGACCATCACTTCTAATAAAACTATTAAGGCTAACACATAATCATATATAATTCAGTCATACTAGCATCATGTACATCCATACTAGTCCAATTTGTCCACATAAACCTACAAAACATTTATCAACTAACAGGTAAGCTTTACGCTTAGTAAGTAACCGGCAATAAAACATAATCATATATAATTTAGTCATACTAGCATCATGTACATCCATACTAGTCCAATTGACTAAAATCAACCAAAACTTGCATAAATAACACTTAACAACATTCATCAAGCCGTATCAACATAAACCATCTCATACCGTAACTACTCCATAGGGATAAACCATGCTAACTATTGCATACATAACACATAAACCATTCATCAATGATTATAAACATAACTCCATCATACTAGCATACATAGCACATAAACCATTCATCAATGATTGACTAAAATCATGTACATCCATACTAGTTCAATTGACTAAAATCAGCCAAAACTTGCATAAACATCGCTTAACAACATTCATGAAGCCATATCAACATAAACCATCTCATACCATAACTACTCCATATGGATAAACCATGATAACTCTTGCATACATAGCACATAAACCATTCATCAATGATTATAAACATAACTCCATCGCATACCTCAGTTAGTTCATAACCACTAGACTAACTAGTCACCTTAGCTAGTTATGCCTAACTAGCCAAATTTCTAGCATTGGTCCAAGCTTTCTAAACCAATGTTCCTATTCACTTAACACATCCATTCACAAATACATAATATGATGAAATCAATATAATCACATGCTATAACCAAAGTTACTTACCTCAATTCCATGGCTACTTTACCAAAAAGTGTGTTATCACCAAAACTCTTGATTCCTAAACAAAAATCATCATTAACACTTCTCATTACTTCAATGCAATACTAATAAAATGGGTCTAACACTACCCATAAACATACCAATCTCACTTCTAACATGCATATGATCATTTATCATGATCATATGATGGAAACCCCAAATCATCAATTTAGTCATAAATTATTAGAGGTACTTAAGCCTTTAACATTATTACTTCATCAATTTGGTTTAAACCCCTCTTTACCCAAAACCTTCAAATTCATCCTTCAAGAAACTCAAAATGCCACCAAATCAAGAATTAGGAGCTACTTACTTGTGGGGGCGATTGTTAAGGCTTAAGCTCTTGGATTTGAACATCAATTTGCACCGAAAAGATCACTAGGAAATTCTCTTTTTTCCCTCTTTTTGTTTCTCACATCACACCAAAAACAAACCAACAAAAAGAGAAGTGTCTGGAATATGGTGGAGTTAGTTATAAAACGGGTAGAAGTTTAGTCATTTGGCATATTTGGTCCCTTAAGTGTCAGTATTTAGGTTTAGGCCACATAACACTTTCTATAACCTTTTACTTTAACATTTTTAACTTTATTGTTTGACTTTCATTTAAATTCCGTTGACTAACCAATAATATTAAGTCTCAAAACATATAAATGCTATAGTTAAACTTATACAATGGCTTTCTAGTAATAAAATACTTAAAATTGGTTTCGGGGTGTAACAATCTTCACTGTAATCAGGAGGAAGAATCTATAACCCATTGCTTCTTGAGTTGTTCACGGGTTTCGGATGGCTGGAAAAAAGTCCTATCGTGGTGGGGCATGAGTGATGTATCTTTTGGGTCTATTGATAAAATAGTACGGAGTAAATTATAAAAGGAAACCAAATTTTCATTAGAAGCAAAAAATTGTTTGTAAAGCTACTGTGTGGTCCATGTTATATACGATTTGGATGGAAACAAATAAAAGCCTATTCGAGAACAAAGTCAAAAAAAATTCAAGAATCTGCAATGAACTTCAAGTGCTATCTTTTTTGTAGGTGGAAAATAGAGCGGCTGGAGCTACATCTTCTTGGAACGAATGGTGCAGAAATCCAACCGTGGCATGCAAATTCTAATTTTTTTGTTTTGTTGTCTTTTATTTAGTTTCGTATGGATCCTTTTCTAATAGTCTTTGTGGAAACGTAGAAGGGGGGTTGAATACGTTACCGTTAAAAACTTTAGATCTTTAGTATCAAATCGCTTATGAAGCTTGTTATAATATGAAAGTTCCAATTATTGTTTGTGACCAATGTAAAGCATAGTAAACCATGTTGACACACAAGCATTAACATCAAACCACATCACAAGCAATAGTATAGTGCAACTATAAAAGTAAAGAGATAAAGAAAGGAAAGTGCAAACCGAACACGATGATTTATAGTGGTTCGGTCACGGATCTCCTTTCCGCCCTACTCCACTCCCCGAGTACCCAACTCGAGAGTTACTTCACTAAATCAACAAGCTCCCTTCTCGGCGGAGAAAACCTTACAATAAATCGCTACACTTTTTCCGGTACAGAGCTAAATACCGAGTTCTAGTTCGAGGTAGAACCAACCTAACGTCGCCTATACAATATTTCCGACACTAAGCTAGATGTCGAGTTCTTTTACAAGGTACAACCACTCCCAATATGTTTTATGGCCCAACATAACAAACCTTGTGTTTTATGGCACAAACACATAAACCATCTAATCTAGTTTGGTGAAAGTGTTGTTATGATGCAATGATGTTTACACTAATGATCCATGACACAAATGTCTAATGGATATGAATAACTACTTCTAAATGAACTTCCATTGATAGGAAGCCTTCATGATGAAGATCACAAGTTCCCTAAACTTGTTGTGATAGATCTTCAGCTTGTGGTTGATCACTGTAGAGTATGCTTACCACAAAGATGAATGTTAGAAGCATTATGATCATGATCATTAGGGTGTTTAATGTATGTTACTACATTGTTAATGATAGATCTAAATGTATGCAAGAAGGTGGAGAGGATGTGTTTTCAAGTGGTGAAGAAATGAGAAAACAATGGGCTTCTATTTATAGGCAAAAGGGGACAGGAGCGTCCACGGACCACGGTACCAAATAAAGGGTTCCGCCCTTTATGCATTTGGTGCCGTGGGTGCCTGACAAGAAATCTAAAAATCTTTCTTCAAATCTTTTCAAGATTTTACCATATCTTACCAAGATCACATTTGATATATTGAGTGTCAATCTAACCAATATATTCAAGAGATCTTCCAAGGATTTCAAAGATGATGCATGCCATGATGTAACATGTATTTCCATTTTAGATTAAAATGTTTATCAAAGTAAACTTGTAAAATGTATTATGTAACTAGTTAATAAAATGTCTAGTTACCTTTTGAAATACTTGTGAATGCAAAATGTAAAATGAGGTTCTAAATAGAATGGTTAACCTATTAAAATACTTAGTGACTCTAAACGTATTTTAAACATTCTAAATGATTTGTTAATGGGTTTGATCATAATGCCACATAACAAACATGTACGAACCTGTGTTGTAACATACGAGGACTTGAGACATCGAGAGGTGTTGAATGTATGTTGAGACAAATGTAATTACAAGTAACTTGTACATTTTACGTTATGTATTACAAGTTACATGTTTGTCATCAATCAAAACAAATGAGACTGTATAGATTAAATATCGTAATATTTGCACTAACAATCTCCCCCTTTTTGATGATGACAAATATATGTAAACGTAATAGAAAGTAAAATGTAAAAAGTTACTTGTATCCTTACTACCTTTACATTACCTTCTCCGTTTACACTCTTCTCCCCTTTTGTCGAAACAAAAAGGGTGTGTCCTTGGAGTTTAACTTAATTTCTCCCCAAAAGGCGAGCTTGCATCATCCCTAGTGAAGTTAAATCGTCCACTTCAATCCGTCCCTTGTTTGGTAGCGGATCCATGGATCAAATAAAGAGGCTTAACCTACATCAAGGTTAGTTTTATGCAACAAAAATTATGAGAAATATATGAAAAAGGAAAATGCATAGCAATGTTAGCCTATTTTCTCCACTTTTTATCGAAGCACAAATGCTTGTTGAAAAGTGAGAATGATGCTAAATGCGTGCATGCTCCCCTTGACGGTTGCTCCCCCTTGTTTGAGGTGTCAGGGTATGATTAAAACCTACAAAACAAATATTAGTGCAAAACTATATTCGTCATTGAACGAGTAAGTGATATACAACAAAGTGTGTATAAGATGCATTCAGTAAATTCTTGACGGAAGCTCCCTTGCTCTAGGGCGTCAAGATGAACCTTCAAAATAAATATTAGTATAATAGAAGCTTTGTCTTTAGACAAATATGTCATATACAACCAAGTGTATAGACGATGCAATATGAGTGCTTAAAGGATATTCCTCCTTGTTCTAGGATGTCAAGAAGCACCTAAAATAAGAAAAATAATTGATGCAAACTTCATCCTTAGATGAGTAAATTATATACAATCGAGTGTATATGATGATGAACCTACAATGAAAAACATTAGTGCAATATATTTCATCTTTTCACAAAGAAAAATAAGATGTATATATGTGATAAATGATATAATCAAAGATCTCATGAAGTGTAGTCTCCTAATTACAATCATAAGAAAAGTGAGAATATAATATGATAAAAGCCTACAAAATAGTTCCTAGAAAGAAGATATGAAGTCTTCCACCGGGGGTGCCACTAGTGGTGCTAGTGTTGGTGTCGGTTTACTAGTAGGATTCATGTGGTGATGATAGATGACTCGAGATTTACAAAAGTAAGTTTTCGCTAATCCATGGTGGTGATGATTAGTGAAAGTGGTGATGGAAGGTGGTGGTGATTAGGTAGGAAGCTATTAAGGAGTTAGAAACTCATATGTATAGCAAATATAAAAATATGGACTCATGCAATCCTTTCGTCATGTAAAGTGACCAAAGCTAAGAGAAAAAAATATGAATGGACATTGCATTTCAATGATGCATAAGGGTTATGATTTGAATGATTTATTGATGCTAACAACCTATTGTTTTGAGCAAGTTCTCATATGCTTCAACCCAAGAGTAATCAATAATGCGTTCTATCTAAGAATATATAAAAGTGATAACATGAAGATAAATTCGTTCATTGATTGACACGAATTATAAAAATGACCTATTCTAGGTGACAATGGGAAAGGTAGTATTAGCATGGTTTTGACCGACATGGATGATTATCACTTTGAAAAGAAGTGAAGACAATATGGAAAATACTAATAATAATAATGAGTACCTATATGAGGATGAGAATGACATCATATAAGTGAGAGTTGGATGGACCAACGTGTTGGAAATGGCTATTTTGATTAATATATCGTTTGCACTGACAATGACATGCATGATATATGTCAAGCGAGAAAAGGATAAGATCCTATGATGGTGTTCTAGATAGTGAAGTTGTAAGGTGCTAGGTTAAGGAAAATCCTAGATTCGTTGATTGTGGAGATGAAGAAGTTTGTAAAACACATGATGTGTTTTCCACTTGATGAGGTATTGGTGCAAACTTGTGATATAAGGTTAAAAAGGTTGAACTAGTTGTGGTTTCGTGAACCGGTTTTAGCTAAGTGGTGTTTACCTATGTGTTGGTATTTTAGAGTCTAAGAGACATAAAATTTGACAAAAGACAATTATGTGAATGGATTTCTCTCCCCTTAATTGGTGGACATCCAACATAATGTGTAATGTATCAAATAAGGAATGACAACAAAGTGTTTAGGAGGTTATTCGGTTTAACGAAAGAGGTGAGCTTAGTGATGTTTTACTGGATGATGGTTAGCATACAATGAACTTCATCCTTAAAGTCACGTACCTCTTCTCGATTAATACGAGATGATCGTATGATGAGGCGGGTGGTTTCCTAATAGGAAGTGAAGAGGATTAGAGTATTGTTATAACTAAATAATGATGGAGGTGATTTTTGAAAAGCGGAAGCTAAAATGAGATTTGGAAAGAGGTCGGTTGAAAGACAAAAATGCAAAGTCAACCTGCTAGAACTTAATTCTATATGCTTTTAAACTATATGCAAGTGTAGGGGTCCCATAAAGCATATTACTAATCTATGTAGCAATAAAGGGGATTATGCAAAATGAGCATATAAAAGTTAAAACCAAGTAAGATAACAAATAATTTGTTATCAACCTACAAAACAAATTTGTTAGTGACAAAAGATGTTAACATGATAGAAATCAAATGATAACATATTATATAAGCAAAAACAACACATTGCACTTAGTAGACAAGAAATCACCACACAAGATAGCATCAAAACAATCATATTATGCAAGAATACGACTTTATTCAAGACATTTCATTTTGAGATTGTTTTGTCGTTAGCCTTAGACACTTAAGCATACTTGGATATACAATAATCTATGTGATTAATTTGTAAGATAAAAAGGCTTCTAAAATTTTGTCATACCAAAAGCACTTTGACATATTATATGTGCACACGTAGCAAACAAATAGTGTGACAAGAAGCAAAAGAAACAAGATGAAAGAGTCATGCAAGCCATGTTTAAGACATAACAATTTGGAGCATGTATCATTTAGATCGTACTACACATAGATATAATGAATGCCAACTAATAGCTTTCAAACACAAATATATCATATCAAAATTATCACATATCAAAATGACATATTATGAGTTCATAAGCAACATGTTAATCATGCTAAGGATAATTCAAAAGTAAGTATCATGCAAATAAAGTTTAGGTTTTAAACGTTTAGTAGCATGAAACAAGGATACAAGCATTATAAAAACCGTACTAAGGTTTACACATTTGACTAGTTATCAAACACTAAGATAATGTCAAATCAACTTATCGTATCAAACAAGAACATGTAATCAACACATGTAAGTGCAATGCAAGTGGTTTTAAAAGAAAAGTCATATATACTACTTGTTTGATTAGTATTCCTAAGGCGAAGCAAACTATCAATGTTTTAACACTTACTTTAGGCAAGTATAGGAATACAGATTTTTCAAGTTGGAGAATGAATATGAGACTATTACTAGCGGTGCTCAATTAAGGCTAAACACGACCATTTTTACGGGTGATTCCACATACCCAACTTCGCTTCAACCGTTAGGTCAAATTGAGTTTCTAGTGCAATAGGTTCTCCAGTAGTCATTCTCATGTTAGAAAGATGGGAACTCCTACTTTTGCATATTAAAGTGCATAAAAGATGATAGTTTACCAATACTTGGCTTAATGTGACTTAACTAATATGCAATATAACTAAGGTGATGAAGACGTCATGTTATACACATGAATTTTAACAATGGTGTGTTTGATAAACAATGTTTTTGAATCTTGTGTTTAGAATCTAAAGTTGTTCAAATTACACAGCTAATTGTATGATCTAATGGATGACATCTTTTATGTTGAGTTGAAGTGTATACTTTAAATGTGAATTGATCATCTAAGACTAGAGAATGGAATATGTTAAACTAAGAACATTCTCAAGAGAGCTCTTTATTTAACAAGAATCTAAGTGAGGTTACCAACTTCAATAGATCTTGTGTATGCTCTAAAGATGTGTAGTTTTAACCTTGGATGTGCACTCGGTTTGAGCAAGGTTAGGTTATGATGTACGCTTGAAAGAAAATAGATACAAATAGTATCTTTCAACAAATGAGATTATCCCATGGGATAAAGTTATCATGCTTATGAAAACAAGTATGACAAGATGAATTGGATATGCTAGTTCATAGAACTTGTAGATGTTTGTTTCAAGATCATTTAGCCAATGAGGTGTAATGAAATCTCTTGTAATACAACTATTTATGTCGCAAGAGTGATGCATAGGATATACAATATCCTTTTAACAAAATGAAAGCTTAACGCATGAATCTTAGTCATAATGTTCTTCAAAACATCATGTTTTCCTAAATGAAGATATGAAGCCAAAGTGTTTGAATCGGATAGTCCCATCTAAATAAACTTGGTCTCAAGATTATATTCACTAGATGATGACAAGATGAATTCACTCGAGTTTCTTATGTATACTCCTCAAGAGTCATTGTTGCTTGGGGTGTATGATGTTGGCTTTGAGATTGCATTTTAACATATGTTGTTAAAATGTTGATTTGAGGTTTAACGAAATTTATGCGGAAGTTTAACGACAAAGTATTACTAATACTTTGATAATTTGTGAAGGTAGTACTACTTATACCTAGTGGAAATTGACAACAATTACCAAGAGCACCATGCTTATTTGATAGTTGAGGTTCTAGCCATAATGAATTATCTAAGTCCTTATATGTGGGAAAGAATGGTTGAGTTTGTTCAAACGTGCATTTGATTCAATACAAGTGTTGGACACAAGGGCTTTTTGAGCAATACACTCAACGAATTCAAATGATGGTAAGGATGGTGGATTGGTTGATCTAGGTGGTAGGTCTTCTAGTGTGTCTAAATAAGGATGTGGTGATGTAGGGGTTTGTTGTGCTATGGGAGTACTTAGGTTGATTATTTGTCCATAGATGTTGAACACAAAAAGTACGGATACTAATTCTTATGGTTCATTGGTTGCTACAACTAGTGGGTGAAGTGCTTGAAGTTTTGGTTCTGTCTATGAAGCTTAGGGGCTGAGGTATAGGTTCACCTTGAAAGGGCACGTTTGATTTAAAGGATGCTCTTGGAAGTTCATGAGCAATATGCTTAATGGTGCCAAAAGATGGAAGAGGGATAGTAGGTGTCAAAGAGGAATAAGTGGCACAGTGGGTTGTTTGTTTTGGATAAGTGTTTCAACATGTGTTGTTAAAATACTTGGGTGTTGATTTTTGGATATGACTTTTAATGACTACAATCGTAAGTCGCATATACTTGAATATTTCGGATGAAATACTTAAGTTGTCAATCCTAATTTGTTGAGATTATAAAGCTTAGATTGAACTCAAGGATAACAAGACTTGATAGTATGTCTTTAACATACGTGTGAGTTATGACTCTATGTAAATACTTATCGTCTTGAAGGATGACACATTATTTTCATGTTAACCAAGTGAGGCAATACATGTAGATACAAAACAATATCTATAGTCATATGATAGACTTGTGTATGATATCTTTGCAAATAATGAGTCCAGATTTGTTAGTCTCGGTAAGTCATCTAAGTCATCCGCAAAGGGGTGAGGAGATGTTGGTGGTGTTGCACAAAGTTTGATAGAGACAAGCTTTGGAGACTTTGGTAGTGAAGGTGTTTTGGATGGTTGTGAAGTAGTCATAATGGTGGGTGATTTTGGTGGTGGAGTTGGAGTACTTAAGTTTAGAAAGTTCACATCTTGAATGGGTGATGAGATGTTGAGAGGTAATGAGTCTAAGGATGAAGAGTTCAAGTTAATGAAGCAACAAGATCGAATGCTAATCCTAGTGGTTTTCTTAAGTGTCTTATTTGAGGTTAAGGATTTAGTCATTTTGACTTTGCTTTGAGAAATGCTAAGCTTAAGGAAAAGTAATGATGAAGGTGTGAAAATGACCATACTGAATGTGTCGATTTATGGAACTAAGGATTCATGCACTTGATGTTAATTCATACAAAGATAGTAGTTTCTAATGAGATGGAAGTGTCTAAGATCATGTCAAACATCCTAAGTTAATTCATTGAGGATGTGTTGAGTGAGGTATGAAAGATATGCATTAACAACTATCCTAGAAACAAAATTTGGTAATTTAGATTGCGAGATTTAGTAAAATTAAACAACTTACCTGTAGAATCCACGGCACCAATTTTTTTACAGGAACCCTTAATTTGGTGCCGCTGGTCCGCATGTGAACGGCGGTACCAACATGCATAACAGACGGTACCAAATTTTTGGTGCCGTCTAATCCGTGGACACCAGAAAACTTCACAGACCCATTTTTTAGGTGTCGGGGAGTTTTCGAAACCTGAATTTTTGCTTAAAACATGTGACATTAATCATTTCTAGTTAGGAAAAGTCAATAACACATATACAAACATAGTGGAGCATAGACTTTGACCAAGGGCTAACGATTTTCACATATAAGTGAAAATGGGTAAAATTTGATAACACCCGTGTGTTATCCCCTGCATGAACCGGTTAGCATACATCAATGTTTTAAGTTAGTTTATCATCCTACAAAGTGAAAACATATAAATTACATCATACAACATTGTTTTTGTCCTTGTACCAAACACTCTCTTAAAACCTTCATTTTTCAAAGTACTTGACTAATTTACTTAGTACTTATTGCTAAGTGAGTTATGACATTTCATAAGTTATGCGAGATGTTAGTATAACCTATGCAAATGAAGTGATCTAATTCTACAAGCGATGGTAAAACAATTTTCCAACTTAGTGCACAAAATCTATCAAATAACCTATTGTGCATAAACAAGAAATCGTCAAACAAGCGAATAAATAACATGGCAAGATTGACACTTATATTATGCAAACAAACAAGTGTAAACAACAATTTGAAAATAAGCAAGCAACATATATGCAAACAACATAAACAAGTGGTCATTTAGCATAGCATAACAAGAAAGACACTTTTAGTCATTTTGCGTTTAAATATGACGATGTATACCAAGCTTGATTAGTTTCCTTTAAACATATTACCAAATTATTTAGTTTCAAAGGAAGTTGTATCAAAGTTCTAAGAATACCAACTTAAATTGCTTGATTCAAAAATTTGAGTTTTTATGTTAAAGCGAAACTCAATATTTTAGACATACTGTAGTATTTGGTATATTTCACTTATTTAAAATTAGACTCAGGCTATGAGAATATTTTTAAATGAAAGTAGACTCAATTCCCTTTAAAATGATAGGTGGCTCGACTCGTACGGACTTACGGTTAATTAGTTATGATTTTTGAAGTTGCCCAAAAAGCGCATCTTGTACACACGGATTTCACGGAACCAAATAAAGGGATCCGCCCTTTATAAGATTTGGTGCCGTGGTCCTCTGAGACAGATTCACCAAAACTAGTATTTGACATAGAGAAAACGTGTGTGACTTACTAGATTTCATAGTAAACATATAATACACATATTTAACAACATATCTACTTATGTAACTTATCTTAAACATTTACGGAGGTGATTTTTCAACTAAATTTATAGTTATCCCAAACACTCCTTTAAAATCATATTTCTTCGTAAATTTTCTATAAGCACACAATACAATACTTACTAGTTCTTTCAACAAACTTTTTATTTTATTTTTCAAGAAAACCTTCAAGCTTGTATACAAAGTTACATTTAACAACAAAATTTCTAAGTATAACAAGCAAAACATTTTTCATATTATTTTTCGCTTCAATGGTAATTTGATACATGGATCGTACTCTATTTTAAAAACCATTTGTTTTGAAAATAAGAGCTACATGGCTCTGATACCAATTGTGGAAACGTAGAAGGGGGGTTGAATACGTTACCGTTTAAAAACTTTAGATCTTTAGTATCAAATCGCTTATGAAGCTTGTTATAATATGAAAGTTCCAATTATTGTTTGTGACCAATGTAAAGCATAGTAAACCATGTTGTCACACAAGCATTAACATCAAACCACATCACAAGCAATAGTATAGTGCAACTATAAAAGTAAAGAGATAAAGAAAGGAAAGTGCAAACCGAACACGATGATTTATAGTGGTTCGGTCACGGATCTCCTTTCCGCCCTACTCCACTCCCCGAGTACCCAACTCGAGAGTTACTTCACTAAATCAACAAGCTCCCTTCTCGGCGGAGAAAACCTTACAATACCGGGTTCTAGTTCGAGGTAGAACCAACCTAACGTCGCCTATACAATATTTCCGACACTAAGCTAGATGTCGAGTTCTTTTACAAGGGTACAACCACTCCCAATATGTTTTATGGCCCAACATAACAAACCTTGTGTTTTATGGCACAAACACATAAACCATCTAATCTAGTTTGGTGAAAGTGTTGTTATGATGCAATGATGTTTACACTAATGATCCATGACACAAATGTCTAATGGATATGAATAACTACTTCTAAATGAACTTCCATTGATAGGAAGCCTTCATGATGAAGATCACAAGTTCCCTAAACTTGTTGTGATAGATCTTCACTTGTGGTGAGTGGGAATGGCTAGATCTCCAAGCTTTCCTTGGTTGATCAATGTAGAGTATGCTTACAACAAAGATGAATGTTAGAAGCATTATGATCATGATCATTAGGGTGTTTAATGTATGTTACTACATTGTTAATGATTGATCTAAATGTATGCAAGAAGGTGGAGAGGATGTGTTTTCAAGTGGTAAAGAAATGAGAAAACAATGGGCTTCTATTTATAGGCAAAAGGGGACAGGAGCGTCCACGGACCACGGTACCAAATAAAGGGTTCCGCCCTTTATGCATTTTGGTGCCGTGGGTGCCTGACAAGAAATCTAAAAATCTTTCTTCAAATCTTTTCAAGATTTTACCATATCTTACCAAGATCACATTTGATATATTGAGTGTCAATCTAACCAAAATATTCAAGAGATCTTCCAAGGATTTCAAAGATGATGCATGCCATGATGTAACATGTATTTCCATTTTTAGATTAAAATGTTTATCAAAGTAAACTTGTAAAATGTATTATGTAACTAGTTAATAAAATGTCTAGTTACCTTTTGAAATACTTGTGAATGCAAAATGTAAAATGAGGTTCTAAATAGAATGGTTAACCTATTAAAATACTTAGTGACTCTAAACGTATTTTAAACATTCTATATGATTTGTTAATGGGTTTGATCATAATGCCACATAACAAACATGTACGAACCTGTGTTGTAACATACGAGGACTTGAGACATCGAGAGGTGTTGAATGTATGTTGAGACAAATGTAATTACAAGTAACTTGTACATTTTACGTTATGTATTACAAGTTACATGTTTGTCATCAATCAAAACAAACGAGACTGTATAGATTAAATATCGTAATATTTGCACTAACAGAAACCTAATAGGTGGATCTCTTCAGGACGTAGTTTTTCCAAAAATGAGTCTTCCGCTGCATCTGAAAAGAAAACAACTCCTAGATCTTACCTTAGTGGAACCCACGGGAAGTTTTCAACAAAGTAGGTCTTAGATGGATTCCCACAGGAAAGATTTTTGATATTGCACCAACACAGATAATAGTGACAATGATCAGGATAAGGAAGTAGAAACCACTACAACCGTTGATAGTGATCACCCTCGCCATGAGGAAACATGTACTTCTAACACTGTTATTTGTGAAAATTCTTCTTCTGTGGATGTAGGTACTTGTAAAAGTGTTGAAGGTTCATATACCCAATGCGGTAAAGAAGAACTTTATGCCAATATCGCATGTGGAAATCCTTTTCTTATTCCACTCTTAACTCCACTTTTACTTGGCCAAACTTGATCTTCTTTCTTCAAATCTTCTTTGTAAATATTTTTTTCAAAAAACAAAATACACAATTTAAAAAACCAACAAAAGCAAAATATAAAAATATAAAACTTTCAAAAAATACAAAAACAATAGAAAATATAAAATCCAAAAATATTCTTCTCACGACATGTCTCTCGTATAATCGATATTCTGTACGTTTCTAGAAATGTCATTCAACAATGATACGGGTATGTACAGATGCTTGAGCGAGAGTTCTTTAATATGTTTTCTAAAACATGTCATTTCTCAAAATTTCTTCAAATATGGCTTTCATATACTTCAGTACGAAACCCAGACTAAAATGATGACTTTTGATTATTTTTTAAATCAAAACTCCTGCTTTTATAAAAAAAAATCAAGTGTACGCTTCTGTGCACTACATTTAAAACTGGTGAGAAATCATCATCATCATGAGCACCTTTTCAAGATTGTTCAAAAAGATTTTCAAAATCTTTCAAAATATTTTGTGCTCAAGATAGCTCCCTCTAAAACCCTTTAATTGATTATGCTTTATTAAAGGGAGAGTATAAAACTAAAATGTTCCAAATTCATGCTTAAATCATATCCGTTTGTCTCCCTAAAAATTCTAAAAATGATTTTTAATCCGTGGATATAAAAAATATCACGATTATGCTATTTTTTGAGGGGAGGAGACGGATAAAAAATATGATCAACAATGTTTAATGATCGGTGTTTGAATCTTAAAATGAGCTCGACTCAGACGAAACCAACGAATTGATGGGAATCAATGTTAGTAAATGTACCATCTCGAGAAACTTGTGATAGATATGCACCTTCATGGGTCTAACCTCCTTTTCAAGGAGTGTTTACAACTTCAAGTTAGTTACTAGAGCTAGTTGTCACCTAAAATTGACAATGGAACTCTTTAACTAGGCAACGTAACCGTGTCTCGTGGGGAATTGTCTCTCATGAGCCGATCAATTCAAAAAGTGCAAACTCTACTCTCACTGTGCAGATTTCTGTCAAAACTTATATGCACATGTAAAGGGGGAGTGTTTCTGAAAATATAAAACTCTCGGAATTTTTCAAACATGTTTTCTATCATAAACACTCTGAGAGATTTTCAAGAAAAATGGTTTTATGGCAACAATAGGACAGTCATGGAGTTATAAGGTGACTAAGGATAGGTAAATTCGTCCTATGATCCGCCAGAGCCGGAGGGATCTACCCAAGGACATCACAAATAGTTAGTATTAGAAGTCCTTAGGAATGATTGAAAAAAGGAGTAATGTGAGAAAGGAGAAAGAAGGGGTTGAAGAATTAAAAAGAAAAGTAAAAGAAAGGGTGAAAAGAAATAGCCCTCCATATTCAACCTTAGGGCAGAAACCGGGTTCAATACATATGCTACTGGTTGTCACTAAGTTGACACTGGTATTGAAGACAAAGACGTCATGGACCCGTGACGATTGCACTAAACCTTCTAGCCACTCATTCCTCTTAAAGGGATTTGTTTCATTTCACTGGAACCCTACATAATCTATCGAGCTTCTCTTAGAGATCGTTGATATTGAAGAAGGAGACCCTCTCCCTAGTCTCCCGCTCAGAAAAACCAAAGTGCACTATTGAGTCTAGAGCCACGAGATTCATCAAAAGATCTCATAGGAACACTTGACATGACATCGCTTGTTGTTCATCATTAAGAGCACAAGTGATATATTCTAGAGTCCTCACCAGGTCTTAGCAATCTGCCAGAACATTTATGAGAAGTTTCACATCTGTGATCTTCATGATTGAATGGAAATTCCTGCCAGGGTTAACATCAAGCAGCCCTGACAGCAGGTCACTTCGGTAACTCCCCGTGGATTTCGCTTAGTGTGTCTCAAACGGTCTACAGTCGTGGGGTGATGCTTCGGTGTACCTCAGCGACTCATCTGAACTGTAGGTGTACCTCGGTACATCGCGTTATCTCACTTGTGGGACTCCAGTTCAGGAACGGCCTTTGTTAGAATTAGAGACGTGTTTTCACACTATGCTGTTAACACCCTCGAAATTCAAACTTGTAAGTGTCAGAATCTGCTTATTACTAACCAGTTTTATGTTTTCTTCTTATGGAAGCTCCGGAGCGGATTGATCGTGCAGACTCTCCACATGCTCATACCAACAATACATGAAAGTTCTCATCAATATCAAAGGCTACTCAAAGTTAAAGATGATTCTTCGTCAATATCAAAGAATCTATAAAGTTTAAAGACTCGAGAACTAAATCATTGGTAACCAAAAGACAAATAGAAGTGTGAGCATGGTGGAGAAAGACGTGGAGACACCAAACCAACGAAGTTGACAACGACAGACAACCACATTAATTGATCACAAAGCATGAAGGAACAAAGATTCGAGACTATTCTATATCTACACACAAAGTTCAAGCTCGAGAAAAGTAAAGACCAAATCAAGTGGAGCATCTTTTGAATGACCACCCCTTAGGGGGAGATTGTTAGCCTTAATAGTTTTTATTAGAAGTGATGGTTATTCACGTTTAGGAACTTTGTAACGTGTGTTAGATATCGTGCTAAAATAGTCATCGGGTTCGTGGATTGGACTAAGCTAAATGGCTAAAAGCTATGTTAAGCTAGCCTTGTATAAGTTTTCATCCAATCCAAGTCCAAGCCAAGCCCATCCCAAAGCCCATTAGGGTAAGCTGTAAGGTAGTATAAATACACCTTAAATGAGTCATTTGAGGTGTGTGCTTGAGTGTGTGTGTGTGTGTGTGTTTCTCTTTCAAGTTATAAAAGTTTTCTTTTCATCTTATCTTCATACGCATAACATATATCATTCAAGTCACCATCTTTCTAATCTTTTCTTTCTTCATCTTATACGATATACGCAGTGTTTGGTTACGTGTGTTCATCTTGTGATAAGGTGTGTACGCGTAAGGTTGGTGTAAAAGTGTGGTCCTACATGAGTGTAGCATGCAGTTGAGACAGCTTCAGCCCACAAGTAATCTGGAAGTTTAGCATTGATTAACATCGTTCGGCAGCTTCCACTAACGCATTTCACGGTTTTCGTCTTTCAACAACTCCGTTTGTTCCGAGTAATGCGTGCAATGGATGTTTGATGCTTAATTCCCACTTTCTCATAATATTCCCAAAGAGTTTGATTCATAAATTCAGCTCCTTTGTCTGTCGAATTTGTCTGGACGGTGTTCCGGAGCTGAATTTGAATTTTCGTGAGAAAGGTGATGATCATCTTTGAAGCTTGATCTTTACTTCGAAGAAAATAAACCCAAGTCCATCTTGAGTAGTCATCAACAATTACCAAGATGTAGCATTTGCCATTAATCGATGCTGCAGACGCGCAAGACGGGCCACACAAATCCATGTGAAGAAGATGAAGCACATGCTGTGTTTCACCTTTGAAGGAAAATGAGCAAGAGTGTTTTTCCTTGTTCATAGGTGTCAGCAGAGGTGATCTTTAGAATACCTCGAATCTCGGAGACCTTCAACAAGTTTATGTCGAGCAAGATTGGTGATGGTTTGAAAATTTTAATGTGA
>OU343224.1:178102186-178166969 GCA_910596185.1 Chrysanthemum makinoi
AAAGTCTTTGTTAACTGCTCGACCGGCCGTGATTCACTTTGGTATGTATACCATTATAAAGCTATACACATCATGGTTTTGAATGCTAATTTGGTTGCCTCTCGTTGAATTATTAATTGGAACAAGATTGTTCCTTCCAAGAAACAAATATTTCATTGGTTGGCAATTCAAGGATGTTCCAGTGAAGCTCGTGCTTGGCAACGTGGGTGGTCTCCTTTTGCCAGAAATTAATTGTGTTTAGTGTTTTAAGAAGAGTTAGTAGACCAACCTTATTTTGCATTGTTCTCTCGTAACTTTGTTTAAATGGTTGAGCATTCTTGGATACTTCCTTCAGACCGGCTAATTTTACTAATGATTGAGATTTAGGATGGGCATCAACGGAAGTTTGTCTGCTTTGGGCCCATGTGAATATGTGCAATCTGGAATTCAAAGAATAAAACGCTTTTCAATGGGGAGTTTTCATGTTGGCGCTTTGATATGAACCATCAAACTGAAGGTATTTTTATGGGCTTGTAGTTCTGTATGTGCTAAAGCCACGATTATCGTGATTGGTTAAGCTAACCTTGGGCCCTGATTAGTGGTGGTCCTTCCTAGTTAGTTTCTCGGTATCATTTTTGTACCTTGATCCATGGTAGTTCGATCGTATAGTTTGCATTTATGTACCATGTACGTTTCTCAAAAGTCTTTTCAAAATTTTGATGAAAAGGCTCTTTTAATTTTTAAATTTAGCTTTTTGCCAAAATAAATAAATAAATAAATTTACTCCTACATTTACTTAGTTTGTGAACCCATTTAGAGAGATTGATAAGTTCATATTTAAACATTAACTTTGATTTTTGTTTAAGTTGATGTGGAGATTACCACACTTTGTAATTCAACTAAAATAAGTTTAGTTTATTATCTTCCGCATTAACCTTTATAATTATATGATTCATTCAAATAAAGAATTAGAAGTTGAAAATTACTTTCTGTGTTTTTACATTCTAGCTTGATAAAGCAGGAATATCAAACTATAAAAGTTTCAAGTCGTAAGAAATGATGTGACTTCATTAACAATAAACTAAAATTTTAATTTAAAATGTATAAGAGAGTAGTCTCAACTCTCATATGAAGCTTTATAGGGCTTAAACTGTATTATGGCTTATGGGCACAATTAGTAGGCCAAAATTCATCCCTCATAGAAGATCTTCCAGCCCACCTCCTTTTATCCACCAATTAGTTTTTGTAAGAGTTTTGTTATATCTTCTTAAATTATATATGTCTACTTATTCTCATACATACACAAAAATATTATATATTTTTGTTTCACTCATTATCTCTCTACATCTAAACCGCCGGTTTAGACATTGTCACGTGATCGCGAGTAGGAATATAAGTAGGAACAAGTAGTAGAAAGATATATCATTTCTCTTTTTCTAAATGTCTAAATCATATGGATAATAAGATGAGCAGGAGGATATTGTAGGAATATTTAGTATATCTCATTGCGTAAACATGTCGATGTTGTTTAAATTGTATTCATGTGTGACTTTGAGGACAGGAAAAATTACCTATTCAGATGAACGTCCGGTGAAGTTCACTAGATGCGCATCAAAAGAGGTATCAAAAATAACTTTCTCCGGTGGACAGTTTTTTTTTTTTTTAAAGCTAAATTTACCAATTTACTTATTTAGAACCGTGGAGTATAGTCACAACTTTGTTAAATTTCTTACACATGATTGCTATATGCCAATGTTTAAGGGACGACAGACAATCACACATTTTCATTAAACTAGATGTACGGTTAAACTTGGCAGTTCCCATGAGACCAAACACGCATATATCAATGCTTTCTACAGTTTTTTAGGGCCTAAATTAATCAACAAATGCAAACATGTAAGTGTATTAGGTATTCGTGAAAGACGGGATCTAGAACAGTACATTATGTACTCGAATGCAAACATATCAAAGTAGTGGTACAAGGTTGATAGTTTGATGCTGTATTGTACATGATATTGTTCTAAACAATTACATAATCGCAGTAGCAACAGGATAGATAGAAATTTTTTACTGTGCCAAAGCACTTGTGCTGTAAACGAGAAGAGCACCTCCGCCTAGAATTCCAGCCAAGGTAACTGCCCATATCAACAAACCAGTTGTTCCTGCATTCATTGTATGGCACACAACTAAAAGTTAGTCTATGTTCTCAATATGTTTAAAATTTAAGGTTGAATGAGATTTTTAGTCACATTGTTATCTGATTATCCGTGTGTGAAACAAGTTGTTTTCAGCTTATTTATAACGCAGCAGTTAAGCAAGCACCCGTTAATAAATTAGCCTATGATTTAGGATGCAAATGAATTATGCGGAACTGAGACTAGTTAACTCACCACCGACATAGACATCACCACTTGGAGACCATTCTTCTTCATTGTAGATGGGACTGCAGTCAAATGTAACTATCATCAGTATATGCTAATTCCGATACATGTGTAAAATGAAAAGATATACGAAACAAAAGTAATACCTGTATCCATCGACATTAGCACCATACTTGTCAACAAATTGGTAAACACCCTTTCCCTGAAGAACATAAGTAAACTTGGTTAAAAAGAGTTGGACTTTCGGATTTACAAACCGATTATCTTAGTATTTTGTTCTCATATCATCTTAATTATAGAGTGGTCCGTTTCGGATTATATCTGAATGATAAGGGGTGTTTCCGTGTTTGGGATTGCTTTTGCAAAGCGCTTATAACTATTGAGTTTTTCTTATCATTTAGAGAATCATCAGGGTGTTTAGGAGTATTTAGTAAAGCCACATAGAGGGTGTTTCGGATTTTCTATTCAAACTGTTTACAGCTTATTGCAATCATAAAAAATTAGCGATCTAAACGCTCCAAAGTGCTAATTAAATAGTTGTACCAAATTGCAACAAGCTAATAAGATTACCCCAACACGGAATTTCGCAGAAGCTAATTGAACACCTCACTCCAAAGTGATAATTAGTAGTGTAAGAGCAACAAGTTAAGCTAATAAGCTCTTTATATAGGCTTACTCAAAGTCTCAAACATACCCTAAGTAACTCCAAACTTCTTATTCAAAAGCACTTATTTCACTTGCAACTAATAAGACAAGAAGTTGGATAAGTATAGTCATGACCACTTTCCAAATTGTTTATTCTAGTGCTTACTAATGTGACACTAATAGTAATTAATTTGTTAATACCAAGAAAAAAAAACACAATCTGTTACAAAACACAATCTAAAGAGTAAGAACACAAACTTTTGGCTTCCTTCCTGAAGCATCAAGGCCATCTCTCAAAGCCATACCACCTCCAGGTCCTAAAAAAAAACCAAACCACTTCACATGTTACAATACTATGTATCTAAGTATGCATGCATGTGTACATGCTAAAAAAAAGGGTATATGTATATAACTAACCATAAGGTTTGTCAGTTTTGATCTTCTTGCCACTAGCAGAAACCTTAAAAGATGTCTTTTTGGGAAGTGAAGGAAGACCCTTCACTGCTGTGAATGGTGATGAAGGCTTAAGGGTCAATGATGACATCACTGTGGCTGCCATTCTTCTTTTTTTGAGTCTGTGTTTGTTACTTTTTGGTGCAAGTAGCTGAGTGTGAGATGATAATATTTGCAATCATACATGAGTGGGTGATTTGCATGGTCACACGTGGCATTCATTATATGGTTTGTTTTGGATATGGATTTCATACCATTATCTGTCTAAATTCAACTCTTGCCACGTCGGAAATACCAATAGTTCTATGAGTTTTTTTTTTTTTTTTTTTAGTTATTTTATTTTATTTTAATATTTAGCTATTTTAGAGGTTAAGTTCATGTGGTTTGGTGTTACAAAATATACTTGAACGCTTTAAACTCGATTAACTTAAATATATGTCTTAAAAGTATCATCAAAATTCCCCAAGTTTTTTTGAGACAAGCAAACAGCCAAAAATTATACTGTAATATAAGTGTAGCAAAATTTTAATTTATGGACCAAGATTCCCAGTTTCATGTAGGTCGGCTTATTTTGCAACTAACTAGTAATCTGTTTTTTTTTTTTTTTCTTCTTCTTTCTTTTTGCTGCAATAGTCACAAACTCACAATAGTGTCACAGTTGCAAATAGATTGAAAGGCAAAATGCTTATGAACTTAAGTTATGAGAGGTCTTACGTTAAATTCTTGTTTGATGTAAACAATCTTGAGGTGGTCATACCAACCTTCTCAAAAAGTATCCGCTTTGCATTTGTGTGGTGGTGATTAGGGGTGAGCATCGGGTAAAAATCGGACCGGATCACAAAAACCGGACCAGACCGAGACCGTTTAGCCCAAATCCACGGACCGAGGACCGGACCAAATGTGTTCAGTCCGGTCCGGTTTCTCGGTTTGGTTCGGTTCGGTCCGGTCCACGGTCTTATATGCTCACCCCCATTGGTAATCCTTTAAATTAGCTTGGGCCGAAAGTACAACTTTGCAATCTTTCTTCAACCAAATGAGTATATATGTTTGGTATCCATATCTAATTTAAAAACAAATTTTGCATATGCCAATAAATAACAGATGACTTCATATATATATAAAATTTGCATCCATCTTGAACTAAATGAAGAATAAAATGTGCACATTATGATAGCAATCAAAATGTACCCATTCAAAGATCAAGTGGTTTACATATCTTCCAGTGAAACAAGTCAAATGTATATGGCTAGGTGATAAAAAGAAAAGGAACTATGCGCCGTAAAGAAAAGACAAGAGACTCCCAAACTTATTAGAGTCAAGTCCAGGTTTTGCATCGCGAAAACGGGCTAAAACCATTAAACATGGAACTGACATTGACGATACATGGTATTAAATAATCAATGCCTTATAGGGACGGTACCCAGCGGATCCATTGTCACCTTTTTAAGGATAGATCATCGATGACAAAACAGTCTCAGTATCTCACAAAGCATGGAATACTCCATAGATAAAATTGGTGCAGAGGCCAACACTTTAGTTGAGGTTCAAGAGACTGAAAGTAGTCCATGACTAGCCTGACGATTAACCATAAAACAAGCTAGACTAGTATAGCATACATCACTTTTTAGCACATCCGAGTCTGAAACTTATGATCTCCCATTGTGGATGCTCTTAGTGACCAAATGTGTTGCATATAACATATTGACGTTATAATGTGAAATGCAGCATAATGGCTTGTTTGCGGTGTAGACTCGGTAAAATGAGGCTAAAACTTTGGTCACCAAAGTTATGGAACTCGATTAGCTGTATTTACATATAATCATCGATAACTAAGCATGTAATTTATTGAGCCTCTTTATAAAGTGAAGGACATAGTAAACTTTTTAAAATTTTCCATTTTAACTGTTTGCAACTTTAAACCATCAAAAACACCCAACATCATCATTATCTTAAACTGTTTCTCAACACTTTTAAGCATTACACAATATGCCATAAAGAGAGAATATGAAAATACATAATATAAATTCAAAATTCTTCTATAAAATAAATATAACAAGACATTATACCTACTTTGTTTCTTTTCTTTTTGACCCAAACAACAAACCAATTATTCAAAAACAAAATCATTATCAATCAATTGCACCCCACAAGAACTACTTGTTTTTCTTGATCATTTCCCCCCTGCAAAAATTCAAAAATCTTTTACTAATTCGTTCTTAAATATACAAATCTGTAAATTAACAAATACTACTAATGTTTTCAAACTCAAATACACTAACCTGAGATTTATCCGGTTTAATCTTCTCTTGCTCCTTATCTCGCAATGATCTAATCGGCAATATCCTCTAAAAACCACAGAAATACAATAATTATAAATTTGATTTAATGGGTAGTTGAGATTGCTTATTTACACGCCAATCCGCTTATTAAAGCAACCCAAACACGCTTAATGGTAACGATCTAATCAGCAATATCATCTAAACGTAACACACACATTACAATAACTAACAATCCGATTAAAGGGTGTTTGGGATTGCTTATTTAAGCACTTTTGTACTTATTTAAGCAATTTCAAACACCCTTGATGGTAACGATCTAATCAGCAATATCATCCAAAAATAACACAAACATTACAATAGTCCGATGTAAAGGGTGTTTGGGGTCGCTTTTCTAAAGCATATATGCTTATTTAAGCAATTTCAAACACCCTTAATGGTAACGATCTTATTGGTAATATCCCCTAAATATAGCACACACATATTACAACTATTATAGTCCGATTTAAAGGGTGTTTGAGATCGCTAATTTAAACACGTATTTGCTTATTTAAGCAATCTCGAACACCTTAAATTGTAACGATCTAATCAATAACTATAAACCTGATTAAAAGGGCATATAAGATTGCTTATTTAAGAGCTTATCTGCTTATTTAAGCAACCCCAAACACCCTTAATGGTTACGATCTTATCGGAAATATCCTCTAAAATAACACACACATTACAGCTATTATAAGTCCGATTTAAAGGGTGTTTGGGATCACTAATTTAAACGCGTATTTGGTTATTTAAACAATCTCGAACACCTTAAATTGTAATGATCTAATCAGCAATATCCTCTAAAAATAACACACACATTACAACTATTATAATCAGATTAAAAGGGCATATAAGATTGCTTATTTAAGAGCTTATCTGCTTATTTATGCAACCCCAAACACCTCTTAACTTTTAATCCAACTAGCTACTAATCAAAACTTACATTGCATAATGTCTTAAGCTCATTTAACCGATAAAGCCGATCAACTTCAATCTCGAGCTCCTTTTGAACCTCGCCTCTTTGCTCGAGCTCCTTCATTTTCATTTCCATCATAAGCCCTCTATCTTTCAACATTTTCTCAGTCTTCTCTTTATCAGCCCTTAATCTATTTATCTTCTCTCGCATCACATTCAGCTCGTCCGCAAGCGACACTTCAAATTGCTCGGAAACCTGCACTTTTTTAACAATCCCATTATTCGGGTTTTCTTTGTTGGCATTTTCGACACACTCGAGGCCTTGTTTTGGATTCTGAAAAAAGGGTATGTTGTTGGATGTGGGCTTGATGGGTTGGAGTGGCTTTCGGGCTGTTTTTGGCCGGACGAGGACCGGAGGGTCGAGTGTCAGCATTGTGTGTGTGTTTTTGAGAGTGTGTGGAAATGGGAATAAAAAGGGTGTTGGAAATTGGAAAGAATGGAGTTTGAAATTTGAACTAGTGAAGCGGGACTAACGGCTATTTTATATTTTATATTTATAGAGTTTTGTTTTTTTCTACACTATAAAAAAAAAAAATTATATGTCGGATCTAAGCAGATTAAATTTATAAAAAAAGTAGGTAATATTTATGAAGAAAATCTGCTTATTAAAATGCAAGTAAAAAACAATGTACATCTAGCAGTTTAGTTTTGTGTAGTTGCAAGTTATTTTCGGTCATTAATGTCCTAAACTATATAATAAAAAATTAATGAGACATGTATGTTTTAGAAAGTAGATGGAGCTGAAAGTTAAACAAGTTGATGTCGAAGCTGAAACTTAAAAAAACTTATATAACATTAAAAGACAAAACGAATAAATACACAAAATTAAATATGAGTATTTTTGTAATTAATCACACAAAGAGCTCAAGCTTCTTTTAATACTTCCTCCTATCTAGCTTTTATATTAAGGGTATGTTTATAATGATTATTAAGCTTGGGCTAGCTTTTATTATGCCTTGAAATTTGTATTTAGACTTGTTTAAATGCTAGGCTTATTTTTGTAGACTTGTTTGGCAAATGGGCTGAGGCTAAGGCTTATTTTTGTAGACTTGTTTGGCAAATGGGCTGAGGCTAAGGCTTATTTTTGTAGACTTGTTTGGCAAATGGGCTAAGGCTTATTATTGCATAATTAAATGAGTTTTATGGTATATGTTAGATATTTTTGTGGGTAAATATGTAATTTATGGTTCATAAGCCCGGGCTAAAGTTTTAAGCCCCTTTTAGGGGCTTATGATTTCATTAGCCCGCGTGACAAACGAGACTTATTTTATAAGCCGGCTTATTTTAGAAGCCCAAACCCCATAAGCCCCTCCATAAGCCCTCCCCAAACATACCCTAAGAGCTTATAATTATTAATAGCTTTTATAAGTTTCCCATCCAAACAAAGCTTATATAGTATAAGCTAGCTTATTTTAAAAGATTAATCTTTTATGAGAAAGTGGCGATGAAACCACTTTATCCATATTGCATCACGCAAACCTCTACCATGATTCGAATAAACTCGAATCACACCTACCAAAAAATAAACAATATAATGATAAAGCTTTTTTGAAAGAGCAAGTAGCAAGAAGAGTAATCGGTATAGTTTATTAAAGTA
The DNA here is from genome assembly GCA_910596185.1 of Chrysanthemum makinoi. NCBI lineage: Eukaryota > Viridiplantae > Streptophyta > Magnoliopsida > Asterales > Asteraceae > Chrysanthemum > Chrysanthemum makinoi. The sequence continues at coordinate 178,110,532 of OU343224.1, forward strand.
TTACTATAGTACAAAGTTCTCCGATATATTACAATATATTTTAAGAGCATCTAAAATGTTCAAGTTCTCCGATAGCTTTTTACAATCTCACTTCATACTTTTCATTTTTATTTATATCAAAAAACTTTTATTATAAATCTCTCTAATGATAAAGCTTTTTCGAAAGAGCAAGTACCAAGAAGAGTAATCGGTATAGTTTATTAAAGTATTACTATAGTACAAAGTTTCAAACGCTTACTAAATTACAAGTCTCTCCAAAGAGCTTATGGAAAAGCTCACAATTGCGTTGGTAAAAAATCTTTCAAAGGCTTCTAGAAATTGTGCAAAGCTTTTGAGAAAGCTTTGTGTTGCATATGCTCTAATAGAAATGAGAGAAAAGTTATAAATTTCATATCTCGTATATTTTAAGTTTAACTTTTGAGTTTTCACACTTTCGCAACTCATAAAGCTTTTTACTTTGTTGCAATGAAAGTAGGACGAGTTACTATTTCATGACTTAGAAAAGCTTTGTATTTGTTGCAATGGAAATAGAAAAGTTATTATACAACATGAACCAGTTTATAACTCAAAAGTTAAAATCTTTGTTTTTCACCTTTCTATTCATGACTAAATTATACTATCTCCGTCCCATAATAATTGTCCACTTTGAATTTTTTAAGTCTCTTTTATTAAACTTTGACTATAAATATTTTATTTGTGTAATATAATATTTGATGAAAAATATATGAATAGATCGAGTTTTAAATGTATTTTCATTTGGTATAATTTTCATCAAGTATTAAATAACACAAATAAAAATATTAATGGTCAAAGTTGAACAAGAAAAACTCAAAAAAATCAAAGTGGACAATTATTATGGAAGGGAAGGAGTATTACTTTTTTTTGAAATTTGACTATTATTCACAAAAAAGCGACACTCCCCAAATCTGGGAGGCCCAAACAAACTACCCAATTACAAAATATTGAAAGAGAACCAATCTTTCCACAGTATCAAGCTATTCCTCGACCTATTACACTACCATAAATAGCTAATCGATTTGATATCTTTAAGGATTTTCCGACAATCAATCTTGACATTATCAAATCTACTCTTGTTCCTCGCTATCCAGATACACCAACAGGTCACAAAGAGGATTCCCGTGATCACCACCCTTTTCTTCTTTTCCACCTTCATACCTTTGAGGACATCAAAAATATCTCGGCTAGAGAACAAAAAAATGGGAGGCAACTTAACCCAATTACCCACCTTATTCCAAACGTCCAAAGCCACTACGCACGAGCAAAAAAGATGATCAACCGACTCACTCTTCACATTACATAAACTCCACATCGAAGAGTCCACCACACAATTCCGAGCCATAAGTAAATCTGAGGTAGGAACCCGATTCAATCCAATTCGCCACATCAGGATGTTACATTTTTTTGTGACCCATTTAGACCATTTGAACACAAACTGGTTACTATAATCCTGCTAGCCTCTAAGGAAATCCTTCACGGATTTCACACTAAAACCATTCGCACCTCTAGCTAGCCATTTCCACTTGTCCTCAGTGTCGGTAAGAACCTGATTTTCCAGAAGCGCCTCTAATCCTAGCCTCTCATTCTCTTCAGCTACAGAAAGGGATCCTGCTGCACTATTCCAAAAACCAACAAACTTATCCAACCTCTGATCATATTTATCGCTAACTAAACCTTTCTTCGACTTTTCTTTTTTAAACAGTAAAGGGAAAGAATCCTTCAAAGGACAGGAACTCAACCAAGGATCTAGCCAAAAACGAGTATTGTTACCATTGCCCACACAACCTTTGAATAACTGAACCAGACTAACATCCGCCACTTTAACTTTAGAGATACACTTAACAATAGAGGACCAAACTCCAGACATAGACTTACAAACTGGGAGGGGAGACCAACACCTAGGAGATCCATGAATCGAATCCACTACTTGCCTCCACAAACTCCCAGGCTCGTTGCGATACCTCCACACCCACTTCGAGAGGAGGGCAATATTGGTTTCCTTTAATCTACTTAAACCGAGGCCACCAACTTTCACCGGGGAGGCAACTTTCTCCCAAGCAACCCAATGGATTTTTTTCACTTCCGAAACCCCACCCCATAAGAACTTCTTAATGACACTTTCTAAGTCATTCAAAACTTTAACAGGCGCTTTAAACAACGACATATAATAGGTAAGGAGACTTTCCAACACTGCTTTAATCAAAGACACCCTACCCCCAATAGAAAGGCACGACGCTTTCCATCTAGATAATCTAGCGTTAAAAATATCATAAATGAAATCCCAACTCGCTATTCTATTCATATTACCACCGACTCGAATACCCAAATAATTAAACGGAGCAGAGCCCGGCAAACATCTAACTGAATTTGCCACTCTACTTACCTCCGCCTCCTCAACCCCAACTCCAAAAATCTGGGATTTGTTCATGTTGATTTTAAGCCCGGAACAAATATAAAAACACCTGAGAATTTGACTAACCTTTTTAATTTTTTGTGTAGACCAATCACCCAAAAACATGCAATCATCGGCATATAAAAGATGAGAGATCGACGGCCCCTGATTAGGGAGCGACATTCCTTCGTAATACCCCTTCCTGTTAGCCATCAACATCATATTCGAAAGAGCTTCCATCACAATGAGAAAGAGGAACGGGGAGATAGGGTCTCCCTGGCGCATACCTTTACAGCAATTGAATTCAAAGGTGGGCGAACCGTTGACCAAAACAGCAGATCTAGCCGAAGACAGGATATTATGAATCCAAGTACACCATATATTCGGAAACCCATCTGAGACATGACCGACAAGAGAAAGCCCCAGTTAACATTATCATAAGCTTTATTGAAGTCCACTTTGAACATTAGAATTTTCCGATTATTCTTTTTCGCCCAGGAAATGATCTCATTTAACATCAACGGACCATCGAGAATGAGGCGATCACTAAGAAAAGCTGACTGATTAATAGAAATGAGAGGGCTTAAAACCATTTTAAGCCTATTAGCTAAGACACAGGATAATATTTTACTCAGCGCCCCCACCAAAGTAATCGGCCTATATTCGTCTAGGTTAACTGGATCCTTAACTTTGGGAATTAAGGTAATAAAAGCAGCGTTACACCCCCGGTTTAGCCCCCTTCCCTCGTAAAAATGATCAAATAGGTCGCCAAAATCATCTTCAAATAAATTCCAAAAGCGCTTGATATATTTAAACGAGATACCATCGGGGCCAGGAGCTCTATCCTCTCCACACTCAAACACCGCCTTCTTGATTTCTTCTTTGGAAAACCGATTGGTCAAGAAATTAGCCGCTTCATCCGATAGCTTATTTTCAAACTCACAAGATAATGGAGGGCGATCCTTCCAATCCTCACTGAACTTTTATTTGAAGAAGTTAAAAACATGTTTTTTGATATATTTCGGCTTCGAAATCCACTCCTCTCCCACCATGAGACCTTGGATCGAATTAGACTTTCTCCTGTTATTGATCAAACCATGAAAAAACCGATTATTGCCATCACCTTCTGCCGCCCATTTATTTCTAGACCTTTGTTTTAAATCAAGTAATTTCCGAACCTCAATCTCATCCATTTTCCTTTTACATTCATTCCTAGTCCACTCTTCTTCCTCCGTAAGATCATCGGACTCCATAACAATATCGAGCTCTTCCAATTCTTTTTTACATATTTCCATCTCTTCATTTTCTGTACGACTCAAATTGTTCCTCCACTCTTTCAACTTCTGTCGAAGCCAACGAAACTTCTTAATCAGCTTCAAGTCAGGGGCACCGGAGTATTCAAATTCAAGCAAAGCCTTGGACACCACCTCCCCGCAATCCGGGAGCTCTAACCAAGAATTGAACACTCTAAAAGGTTTGGGCCCAAAGTTACTATCAACGACCGACAAGAGAATAGGATTATGATCCGAAAACCACCTGGGGAGCGCCCTAAGGCACGCCTCAGGCCATAAATCCACCACCTCCCTACTAACTAGACACCGATCAATCTTGCTAAGTTTTTTACCTCTCTCATCCTCCTTAAGATAGGTAAATTTACTACCTTTCATATCGTATTCGTGAAGGTCCGAAACATAAATGAAATCGTTAAAGTCATTAGCACAATTCCGCTTAAACTTCGAACCTTTTCTTTCCTCGCTAGACCTAACCGCGTTAAAATCACCTAGAAGGATCCACTTCCCTGGGTTCCCCACAATTAACGTCTTTAAATCTTCCCAAATTCTTTGCTTATCCCTCCTACTTTGAGGCGCATAAACATTAACAATAGAAATCAAATCGCATGTACCTTTGATCAGACCCTTTACCACAAGGAAATTTTCATGTTTTTGGCTCCCGATTTTCTTCAACTTCGATGGGTCCCAAACACTTATCAAGCCCCCTAAACGACCAATAGGGTTCACCACTTCAAAATCAAAACAAGATTTTCCCCAGTACCTACTAACATCTCTATCTCCTAAACCTCCACTTTGTGTTTCCTGGATAGCCAGGAAAGAAACTTTTTCTTTGCCCACAATAGAATTAATCCACTTCGACTTCCTATCCCCTACAAAACCTCTAATATTGATAGAAAGAAAATTCATTGGAAAACGGGATTCATACCTTCACCCTCTATAACAACTCTGACCTTATCTTGGGCTGAAATAAGGTCTACTCCCACCTTCTTACCCACTTCGATCGTATCCTTAAGTTCACGAAGGATCTCCGCATCTTTATCCTGATAAGCACTATTAACCACTTGACTGGGAATGAGGGGGAGTGATCCCTCTTGGATATTTGGTGCTGAGTTAAGATCGAGATTATGATTGCACTCAGAGGATAAGTTTGGTCTACATTCCTCATTCCCCACAAACGTTCCACCATCTTGACAGACCGACTTTTCACCATTAAGGCCCAACAGGCCATCAAGAGAAAACGGGTCCGATTCTCTGGGTCTTTTCCTGGGCCTAGAAGAAAACCCAATATTAATATTCTCCCAGTACATATCAATATTAGAATTAACTCCTAAATTTCTATTTTCCCGAGCCTCCGCCGAAAAAGAAAAAGAATCCCTGGTCCCCACATCCATGCATTTATCAGCCACCTTGAAACAATCTTTCGTTTTCCCATGCACCTCTTTATCATTCCTTTTCTCTTCCCCTTCGTACTCTCCATGTTTCCCATGTTCATAGCAATCTTCTCTCACCTCTCCCTCTTCTAGTTCATTTGATTCCGCCGAAGACGGAACTGGGATCTGGAAATCACAACCAAGAGAGGCCGACCTTCCTTTGACGTTAAGGTTATCATTAGGGAACCAGTCATGCCGTATTTCGGAGACCCACACCTGAAATTTTTTGTCCCTCCATTTCAAAGTCACAACTTCTTCAATCCTTTTACCGACCCCCACTAGAATACCAATCTCATCCAAAGATTGGTTTGGACAATCCTGTTTGAATGAGGAGTGGTAAACAACTCTCCCAAGTTGGTCACCAATTTTATTAAAAATGGACGCTGAGGCTATATGAAGAGGAACCCCGACAATTTCAACCCATGCAAGTCGTTCAAAATGGAGAGATTGTCCCTTCCACACTTCAACTTTGTTAAACCACCTGCTCCAAATCTCCTTTTTCTTAAAAAACTCTTCCACCTTAGCCTTATTTTCACACAGCAAGAGCACCGAAAGGCCTCCCAAGTATAGAAAATTAAATACAATCCCTTTAAGATTAACTAAATAGGAGCAGAGGTTGGATAAGATATTTAGATTTTCACAAAAGGCCACAAGAGAAATATCATGGAAACTCGCCATCTCATTGACACCGGGATCAATATCAATAACGACCTCTTTCTTATTCGTTCCACCAGGAGCCCTAACAACACTGGAAAAGATCTCCCAGGGTGAAGGTCCCTGAAAACGTGCACTGGTTGAGGGCCCGGATGAGACGAGACTCTTTTTGTCCCCGTAGGGAAGGAACTAGTCGGCCGATTCCCCCCTCCAGAGCCAAACTTCTCTTTCTCTACCGAATATCTAGCGACGTTTACCTCTAGAGTAAACCTACCCAACTTGATTCCAGCCAACTTCTTCTCCATCTCCCCTATATCTGAGATCCCTTTAAAAGAAACAAATCCAAATCTATCACCTTTAGAATTTCTCTTACGAGCAATGTAAACCCCTGCTATAGTTCCGTATTGCTCGAAAAGAGATGCCAAATCCCATGGGCGACACCCATCTGGAATTTTTGAAACAAAGAACTTTACGTTCCTATCCCGTACCTTACTATTCCTAACCTTGCCTGCCTTGTTTTTACTTCTATTGACTACCTCTTCCCATCCCTCTTGTTGCTCTCTCTCTTTTTTTTCTCTCTCCTTTTTTTCTCTCTCCAATGTTATAGTATCAAACATAAACTACAATACATACTTAAGAATAGTTGTTTCGTTATTAAATTTACTTGACTATTAGTTAATACTTATTAGATATGATTACATATTAATAAGTTAAAAATAAATTCGGTGCTTAAAAAGCCACTCTTACTAATTGAAAAGATGAATGAAATTAAAAATAAAGATTAAAAACAAAATGGAATATGAAACACATCTAACAAAAATAGAAAGCTTACATAGAACTAGCGAAGTTAGAAGGGGCCCAACTTATTTTCATAATGTAATTTAATAATACGGACTAACTTAGTACAAAAAAGCATGGACTTGTGGGCTGGTTGGTGTTGGTTTGTGGGAGTTAAAGCCACATGTAAACAACTAGAAGTGTGTGAGCCTATGGGGGCACACACATTAAACACGAGAGTACGTGACGATAGTTTATTATTTGAATACAATACAACCCGTTATGCATGAATGAGACCCGATCCATATCATACGACCCATGGACTTGTTTCTATGATTATGTGGGTTGGTTTGGGATGCCTTGGGCCAAGCCTTGGATCCGGTCGGTTTGGATGTGGGTTATGACTTGGTGCCAAAGCATGAACACCCATGTGCGATTAGGGTTTGTTCCCTATATAAACAAACACACCCATGCCATTCATTCAATGCTTACTATCCCTAAAACTATACTAAGCCTCTACATCCGATCGTTTATAATCAAACCGATTAGGATTAGATTTGGTTTTGATTTGTGAAACTCAGGTGAGTTATTCTTTTGGCTAGTTCTTGCAAGTATCCTAGTCGACTACAGTTGCAAGAAGTAAGGGTTTTCTGGTTTTGCTCGTTGACACGATCTCGGACAAAACTAAGGGAGGATCTCGGACAACTCTTGTCCGATATCGGGTGACAAAGGAAAACTGCTTATCTGGCAGTTTAGATCTCGGGCAGAAAGTTTAAGACGTGTTCTTGGGTTTTTCTTGTTCGTGGTATTCAAGTGATTCAAGGGGTTGATAGTTTAAACGTTCTCGACTAGCTCTAATGGAACGTACTTGGTTTAAGTGTTTGTGTGTGATATTCGTAGAGGTATCTATTTTAGATACTTGGGTTTCTTTGTTCGTTTACTAGCGTGCAGTTGTCGCCAAAGGTTAGTATTCAATTTACCTTTTATTATTAATTGTTTATTAAATACATGTTAACCTAATTGCATAAACTATATCCAAATTCCGCTGCGTACTCGTTGCATTACTTGGTTAACTAGAATATGAAATCCCAACAGTTGGGAGGGGCCCAACACCCCCTAGTCGCCCCACCCGCTCCGCCTCTGCTAATGCCTTCACCACACTTGATGCTTTCTTCAAATGTAAAGAGGTAATCTTTAAATGCACCATTTCAATAATAAAGTCACTTACCTTTTGTTCCTTCCGTGCATCTTTCCCGATTATTACGTTCTTACCCAAAAAAAAGTCAAAGCTGCAAATACTAAACTAGAACTCGTGACCAGCCAAGCAACAATGTCATTTAACTTAGCAGAAGCATTATGTGTATTTGCCTTCTGTAAAGTATGAAATTCGATTTTTTCGGTTTAAACTGAAATCGAATTCAAATTCATTTTTAGTTCGGTTTGAACTAACTTTTAATCCATTGGGTTCGAATTTTGTTTAGTAAAAAAGTTTCACGAACAAAAAGCCGAATCAAATAAATCGAGGAACTAAAAAAATTGATTTGGATTTAGGCTTATGAGATGAAGTATGACAGGCTAAACAAATATGGGCTACAAATTATTGGATTTTGGCCCATAATGTGCTAGTATTTAGTTATACTTTTTAAGTTAGAGTATTATTTTGTCTCTTATTTATTTATTTTTTCTTTAATTGCTGTACAATTTTTACATACCATTTTAGAAATGCTTCCAACTAAACTTAAACCACAAATCTCCTTCTTGAATGATAAACAAAACATTTTGTTTTTCTTCATATTATACAAATCATTCGACGTCATTTTAAACAGGGTATCATAACTCATTCGAATATATATACTTTATCGCAAAATTAATTTTGGTTATTTAGTATCACATAATCAAACTTGCTTGAAAGATGTTACGGTTACGAACATATATAATGCTGATTATTCTACCGTAAACCAATATAACATTGTAACGATGCGTACCCAAATCTTTTATATATCGTGATTATTTCCCCAAATGGCTCCTTCAATTTTCATGGTGATAGATAGTCATAACCAACTATGATTGTTGTACACAACCATTCTTTCCCCATGACTAGAAAATGAGACATACTTTTTATATCATTTATCCTTTGCATAAAAATGTATATACTTCGTACTATAATTAGCTTGTGAACTTTGCAGTGGTTGAGTCTGTGGCTAACATAATTTTCACAATAAATAACATAACATATAAAGTGCATCAACAATTAAAAAACTGTCACATGATTTGCTTTGGAACTAACTATTTAATAGGAATAGAAAAGAATAGAATGGTTACATTCCGGTGGAGTGAAGTAACATACAATATGGTCCCATAAACCACCTCAAAAACTCTATGAAATAAACAGCCTTTTTGGTCGTTGGGTTTCAATGCTACATAACCCTTTTCGAAAAGCAACTTTAATTTAATACAAAAGCAATCGACACATAACGATTTTGTTAGAGTAAAAATGTACTAATCCTTTTGAAGCAAAATTTAGCTGCGATGGTCTTGACGACTCTCATGATATCAACGACTCTCATGATGTTGCTCGTCGTCATCCCAAGCCAAAAACATGTTACAAACATAGAAACAACCGGTTAGAAGGGGTCCGAGGCCGAAGCCCCGAAACCACCCTTCGTCGGTCAAGTCAAAATCTCTGCCGGAGAGGATTTATCTATTAGAAAGAGAAAGTACAAAGAAAGTGAGGGATTAAAACCTATCCAAATGAAAGAAGGATGTCGTCTATTTTTAGGCAAGTGTATCCTACTTGTCATGTGATGACCCTACCTACGAAAGATATTGTTGAAGCTCATCTTATGATTAAAATTTAGCCGAGAGATTATATATACGTCATCACCTTATTCAACTAGTTTCATACTTATTTGCTCGTTTTAACTTATAATTATGCGAATATACGTTGCATATATTTAAAACGTTAACGTCTCTTGATATTTACGCAGTCGTTAACTTAAATTCAACCAAATGACCCTAGTTAGGTTTGGCACACTACTTGTATCCGGACCACGGAAATCCTATCTTAATTTTCGTTATGAACAACGTAGGTAATGTTAAACATCTTCTTTGACAAGAATTAAAAATAAACATAATAAGATCCCACTCATAACTAATTCATGATAGTGTTATACGCCACCACATATATTAATCAAGAGTGTAATCAAGTCAAGCTAACTAATAAACTACTCGAAACCAAAACCAAATCAAGATATTTAAAATTAGGTGATGCTCAAGCTACACAAGTAGGCTCTTGAGAAATCAAGTATAAAGTAAACATAGTCAATTTTATATACATTAACAATTTTACGTTATAATCAAATTTTATTTAATTTGTTGAGTCGAGATTAGTGTACTTATGCCAAACTTCAAATAATACCAGTTACTAATACTTACTAATACGTACTATTTGACTTTAAGGGTCCGTTTGGTTTGTAGATGGGTTTAGGATTTAGATTTGAATTGATGTAAAAAAGATAAAAAAATATTAAAGTAAGAGTGAAAAAAATTACTGTATTATTTTTTAAATATAAATAAAAGAAAATTAATTAAAAATTTTTGCTATAAAATAAGTTTTAAAACATGATGAGTGGTGTATAAAAAATGAAGACCCATGTTTTCTGATAAGGATAAAAAATGACAGAACGTATATTTGTAAACCTGGCTTCTTTGCATGGATTCGTAGATATCATATATATATGGCATGGGGCATGATATTCGGACCCCCTATAGGGGGGTTTCCAATCATTGAATGCATTGAAGGGTTGTATGATGTGCATCGCAATATTGTACTGTCTACATAGCGGATTGTACGGTTGATCATAGAAGAGGTTTTAATAACACATCCCATATGACATTTAACCCAAATTTTGGCCCCACACTTTTAAACCAAACAAACAATTTTGGGTCTCAACCTACGCCAACAGTGCAAAAACCATGAACCAAACCGACCCTTAGAATTTGCTAAATATGATTGTAACTATAATGTACATTTTTTTCTTGTTATACATAACTTTTAAGGCTGCTCTCATAAAACCCATTTTTAAAATTTGCTCAACTTTTTAGTATAAATTATCAGATTAAGTCGAGCACCAAACTCCAATACTATCTATTAACTAATCAAGCCTACAAATATCGAATCAACTCGAGCACAAAGACTCAAAACTATCTAATCGACAAACCGAGCACAACAAATCACATTAAACCAAAGCTCGCAATACACACAGCTCGACTCAACTCGACTCGACTATGTTACACTCGGTATTTCCACTACCACAAGTCCACAACCAAAACTATCCAACCAATTTGAATTTTGTTTCTCTATCCAACACAAGTCACACACAACCCCAAAACCACTTTTTTAAACTTTTTTGAGTCTTTTTCTTACCCCTTTTATCACGAGCACAAAAATTAGGGTTCCATCAAAACCCCCTTTTTCACAAATCCATTAATTTCCCACCAAACACCAACAATTCTTCCAATTTCCATTCTTAAAAATCACCCACATAAAAAAGCTAAAAAAAAGCAATCTTTTTAATTCTTTTTATAAAACTTACATGTGAAGCTAATTATATTCATCACAAGATTCATTTTTTTACAATCTTGCTGCTTTTTTGTATAAATTTGCATCTGGGTTTTGTTTATTATGTCTTAATTTTACTTCAAATGTGAAAAAATTAGATTTTTTTTATAAAGTTTTGATTTTTATTTAATTTTTCATCTGGGTTTTGTTTATCAGCTCTTAATTTTAGTTAAAATGTGAAAAAAGTAGATTTTATTGTATAAAGATTTGATTTTTATTTATTTTTGTTGCTTTTTTACATAAAATTTCATATGGGTTTTGTTTATTAGCTCCTAGAATTTTTAAAAATGTAAAAAAAAAATAAAATAAAAAAAATTTAGCATTTTTTTAATAGATTTTTTTGGGAAAGTTAAGTATGGAGGATATTGGGTTATTTAATCAAGGGTGGAAATGGGTAGAAACCGAGAGTTCTTGTTGTTGTTCTGTTAAAGTAGCTAGTGGTTTGTTACGTAAAGTTGAGGTACTTGTTAAGCGGCATTGGCCTAATGTGTGTTATGGTTGTGGGAGATTAGGTGTCGTGTTTTGGTTGTTGATTGTTCATTGGAAAGATTGCGTGTTAAGAGGGTTTAAGTCGTTTTTTGGATTGGGTATGGTTGCGTTGCTTGTTATTATTTGGAGCTGTTTTTTGAGTTTGACGTCTATGTCTTGCTTGCTCTATGTTCTTCTTAGTATGGTAAGTTTGTGTATTTTTGATGTTGTATGTAGTAAAGTTGATTATGATTGTAGAGTGTATGATTGTTTAGTGGTCATTCGGGGGTTTGGGATTGCTATTTTTTAAGCAAATTAGCAGTTTTAAGTGTTTAGATGAAACTGATTTGGTTGCTTATTTTACACTGAAGTAAGGACTTAATAATAAGCAGTTTGGTACCTTTCTATCTTTTTTTAGTAGATAGGCACTTAAAATAAGCAGTACCAAATGCCCCCTGAAAGCAAATTGTTTAACTCATAAGTGATTAGGAGAAGCATTATCAAACACCCCTGAAACTGCTTATCTGCTGTATCAAAATGCAATAAGTAGACAACCACTTGTAGTAACTAGTAAGAAACGCCAAAGTGCCAAACACCCCCTTTCGTGTAAACCAAATTGCTTATCTGCTTTAAAAACCGCAATAAGCACTTAAATCAGCAATCCCAAACGCCCAATAATAAGTCACTTGAATGATTGGCAAATTCTGATTAAATAAGCAATCCCAAGTCCCAACAGCAGAAACACTTCTAAACACCATCTCTTGCAGCTCAACTTTTTGCATATCCCGTTATCAGTTATAATATGCAATGCCAAACAACCCCTCCGCCGACATTGCTTTTTCTTCTCTTTTCTAATTTAAACAAGCAGTTAAATATAGATTCATCACTAGTTATGTTGAAACTTTATTTTCAGTCTTATTGTGCGGTAATTTGGTCAAAACTGTGGTAATAAATTTGAAACTCATACATCTTTTCAGGGAGCCGCTGGGTGTGCTGTACACTACTTGGGCTACACACCTGGTGTATTTATCGTAGGGTTGATTGCTATTTTGGTTCTATGGATGTATGCCAATTTTTGGACCACTGGTCTATTATTTATCGTCGGAGGTATGTCCTGTTTATCTTCTGAATATGACAAGTTTAAATAAACTATTTGGTTAGTGGTAGTGAAATCGTGAAACTTACAACTCGGGTGCTTTACCTCAGGAAACATTTTTTCCTCGCATGATATAGTCCGTTAGTTCTTTGTTGTCATTTTTTTGCAAGTTTTTCGGAAGTACAAAAAAGGTTAGGAGTTACATTGATGAACAAAGTTAAGTGATTTAATCGATTAATTGATGAAACTTGGTTGGCTAAATCTTACGTTAAAAAAAAGTCAAGGGGATGAAGCACTGCCAAAAAAAAGTTTAGGGGCCGTCAAAGTGTAGTGGTTTTACCATTATTAACCCTAAACTATTGGATTGTTGTTTACATAGATAATAACATTCTTTTGTTATGTTACAGGGTACGTGTTTTCCCTAAATCATGCAAGATTGGTGATTTTAATAGCAACTATGTACGCTCTCTATTGTGTGAAAATGCAAACGGGATGGTCTGGTGTTTTAGTATCAATAAATCTAGCGTTTCTTTCTAATGATGCATTAAATTGCATGCTACAATGGAGTGATAATTTGAGTGAAAAAACACATTTTGAAGAGCAGAAAATACCCGAGTCGTTTGTTGATGATGAATTTGTGACAGAGGGTGAGTTTCATGCTCCTCCTGATGAACCCATCAAGGAAAAAGTGCATTCGTTTAAATCTGAAAGTAAACCAGCTGCTACTACTGCAACTGTCGAAACCAAACAAAAGGAATCTCTTTCTATCCCTGTGGTTAGAGATGATGGGGAGGCAATTAATGAGATGAAAAGAATTGCTGGGTGTTTGGATCATTATGAAGCGTTGGGTTTTTCTCGGTATAAGAAAGTTGATGTTACGTTGTTGAAGAAGGAATATAGGAAAAAGGTATGTTGCTTTACATGGTGTTTAAATATGCTTTGAAACAATAATCATTGTCACATTGGTCAAAAGAATAAAGAATATCTAATTCCGAAAAGAAAAAAAAAATTATATTTAAATTCTCTTAACTAATACGAGGGACAGTTGCGCTTTCTAATGCTATTTGGTTCATTTAATGTCACACAATTACTTCAATATTGCACATCAAAACACCCCTTGAGTCTCAAATGCGGCAAGATTGTTGATATGTGTTATTGGTCTACCTTGCTTATATTCTGTCACTATTTCTAGGCCATGCTTGTGCACCCTGACAAAAATATGGGAAGTCCACTCGCAAGTGATTCCTTTAAGAAGATTCAATGTGCATATGAGGTAATTGTCATCTATTTACTCCAAAATTTGGTAGATATTTTTTTAATGTATACAAGTAAATAACTGATATGGCATTACGGTTAGGTTCTTTCTGATTCTGTAAAGAAGAGAGACTATGATGACCAGCTGAGGAAGGAAGAATCAAAGAGTCTGTCTCACAATTCCCCGAGTACTTCCCATCAGGTAAAATTGTGCAACTTGTTTTACATGTGGCATTATTTCCAGGGAAAATCTCCTACTATAAAACTGCATACAAAATTACCGCATAGTTTTGCAAAATCTTTTGTGTGGATTCTTTATATTTTGCAAGCCACCTAAAGAGCGCCAAGAACATGATTTTTCCCAAATTTTATGCTAAATTCATGTCTTGAGTGATTTTTTTTGCCGGGGTAATTTGTGTTACAGTAATTTCTAAAAGGTAGGACATACTGTTTTGATTAGTAATTTTTCATTGTTTTTATTTATGTTAACGGGGCTAATATCCATGTACTTTTCCTTTAAAGCACGAAAGTCATGAATACTGCTCTGAGGAATCAAGACGTATACAATGCACAAAATGTGGTCATTCACATACATGGATATGCACAAATAGGAGCAAGTCCAAAGCAAGATGGTGTCAGGTGAGACCTTGCTTCGTGAGTAAAAAATATCAGAACTTTTATTCTTTATACTTTTTTTAACTATTGTATATGTTTTAGGATTGCTGTCAATATCATCAAGCCAAGGATGGGGATGGATGGGTCGAATATAAAGGCTCACTTGTATTTGATCGACCTCAAAAGGTATATTTTTAGGGAACCCTTTTCTTTGTTTCTATTCTCTGTCCATCCCTTTGATACGTATTTTGCTGATTTTTGATTTTGTATTTAGGTGGAAATTCCACGTGCCTTTGTTTGTGCTGAGAGCAAGATCTTTGATGTTTCGGAATGGGCCATTTGTCAGGTTTGCACATTCGTTTTACATATTTATGTACTCAATAAACTACAGATTTATTGTTATTGGGATTTTAATACTTAGCATGGAATGCATTACAAATATAGTATTGTTAGGGTTAATTTGCAAATGATATTCATGTGATTTTGCATTGTCCCGTTTGAGTCAATGTACACACGCGCCATTTTAAGATGGGTTGTGTAGTTCGAGTCATGCAACTCATCGTTTCTAACATTTTTGTATAGAGCTTAACATAATAGATAATTAGCATTTTTATATAAATATTATTATTTATAAAAATCGATTTCTAAAGGTTTGTCGTGCTAGAAAACGAATCAAACATGACTCATCGCCATCTTTTAATCGCTCGGATGTACATAAAAAGGTAAAATGCTAAAACGGAACTAATAAAAAAGGTACATTGGTATTTGATAGAAAAAAAAACCAATATTGTTATTTGTTGTGGTAACAGAAATATGATTATAATTGCCTATATCAGTAACTAAACTAATTAGTGTGACTCTACACGTGTTTAAACAATAATTAATTGCTGACAATTCAATCTTGTTAGATGTGGCATTTTGATGGGATTATAATTTCAATTGTAAGAAGCTAAAATTTAGCTTCCGTGTTCAGGGAATGGCGTGTAGGCCAAACACACATCGTCCGAGTTTCCATGTAAACATGGTGGGATTAGAGAAAGCTCAAAGATCAACCTCAGGTCGATACCCATGGGATCTAGATGCGGAAATGACAGATGAAGAGGAAGAATTTGAACTATGGCTACAACAAGCATTAGCCTCAGGTTTATTTTGTGAAACCTCCAAGCGTAGAAAAAGTTGGAGCCCATTCAAGTTACCACAAAAGAAAGGAAAGAAACAATCGAATCGTATGTCTCAATGATAATACCAATAGTCTTAGATGCATTGGTCCCGCTCAAAGATGCCAACCGGAAAACAAAAAAGGGTTGTGTATGGGAGATGGTGTTGACCTATTATTAGATGTAGATAAGTTGTAGTTTTGTTGCAGCTTGGTGCCTTGGCAGAAATGGGTCCTGTATATTATATCGATGTAGTTTCCACCGTTTGGAAAAGCTAGCAATCATTTAGGAAAATGTTGTATTTAGGTTTTTCTTATTACAAGTCGGGTTCTTTGGGGAAGCAATATCTTGTAAGGACATTTCTAATAAGCAGCTAGCCTGGAAATCAGAAAGAAAAAGTTATCTTATTCTAAAAACTTGTGTCATGCGCGTATTCCTTCAAGTTCTTATATCATTTATTTGTGTTCGACTATTGTTTTTAATTGCAAAATGGTTGCCGCATGGTCATGCAGCTAGTTGTGTATATACAGTATAAGGCCGATTAACACATTTCAAATATGAAAAGAATTATACGTGTATGAGCTTTTATATGTGAACATATACACAAACACGAGCCGCTTAACGTATCAAAATTTGAGTTTATCTTGAATACACTTATCAGCGAAAATGTGTTACAGAACTTCTAGTAGTCAATTTCTACCAAATACAAGTTAATACTGATTAGTAGTAGGAGACTTAACTACAGGTAGTAAATTTGCAGTTGAAATTGTACCATTTTGCCAACAGAACACCTTGCGGATTCGCGTTCAATTCCTATCCCACCAAAATCCCACAAACGAAACACCATTTAAGGATTCAGAAATACAAGAATATAATACTTCTGAAAAAGAAGAGCCAAACTGAGATAAAGTGCCAGTTACAAAGTCAAACGTAAACATATATACCGAGATGATAAATAACTAGTCAATTGTAGAGCAACTAAGCGAGAGTACGGACATGAAAACACAAGATAAAAAGATCATACCTGATATGAAAAAGCATAATCACACACTAGCAAAAGATGCAGTGAACAGAAAGCTATCAGCATTATATCTTCTTTCGGGTAACATGGACTGCAATTCAGGAAGTTCTTCAAAAGTTTTCAACACGAAGTTGTATAGAACAACCTTTCCCTTTAATTCTATCACCATGAATGAATCCTCTTCTCTTTCTCCCAGAGTAATACACTTGACGTCACCTAAAGTAATCCTCGACTTATTAACATAGTACTTGATCGACCATTCAGAATGCCCATTCCTCATCTCGTAAACATTTAGCTGATGAGAGCGAGTCTTGGCGTTACCAATAAGAAGCAAACAACCACGTGACTCAAACAGCTTGCAATTGTCATCCACAGTTACAGGGAGTTGTATTTTCGTAAAAACAACGGTTTTGTTAGCAAAGTCTAGCTTGTAATGCATAAACCTATAAAAATCACGATTTATCCAATGAATAGCATCATTCCAATAGATTCCAGACCATAGTTCATGATATGGATCGGTGCAACTGCAAATAATACTCCAAATGCCTGTTTCTGAAGAATAAGTTTGTATTCGAAAGCAATTGTCACGACCAATGGGTGTAGCATGCATGACTTTGTAGTGAGGTGATCTGGTAGGATCAAAATCCATTCTTGTAAAATTACGTTTCAGTTCATAGTAAAGGGGTTCTGGAAGGACCTTAAACAAATTAACGGTTGGATTGTATACGCAAAGCTTTTCATCATTAACGGAGCATAAAAATAAACCATTGCACAACTGCAAAAAAGTAGTACTACTACATGGCACAGTATTGAAGATAATCTTTTTATCCCGCGATGGAATTCTAATATCAAACGGCACGGAAACATATTCGTTGAAACGAAGGTGGACAAAGACACCAGAAGGAGGATCAATTTTAGGGATCCGGCTCCGACGCTTAATGAAAGCAGCATCTTTAATAAGAGATAACCAACGTTTGGATACGGATTTAAACAGAACAAGTGAGACAACAGGTAACCTAACTAAGATTTCGTTTAAAAGGTCGTCATTAGACATGACTGTATGTACGGACAAAGGGAGTTCTTCATTATGTGGAAAAAGTTTCCGCAAACCTGCGGCAATCGTTTCCATCAATAATAAAAGATGAAGACCCTTTTAATTAATCGTTAGGGTTATAAGGGATACGTCTATCTCACAAACAAAAGGTTTTTATAGTTACAAGAGGCGGTATCAAGAAACATTTATGGGTGTGCTTTTATAAAAAGGTAAAAGCTATAAAATTGCTATACAAAATAGTCACGTATTTTTGAATTTGTGCCAATTTGAAACACTTACTTTTTTAATCAATGATTTTAACAACTTTTAAATTTTGTTCCAACTTCATCAATATGACCTGAAATGACTATTGCCTTCTTTGGGGTCATATTGATGAAGTCGGGAAAAAATTTAAAAGTACATTGTTGAAGTCATCGAATAAAAAAGGGTAATATAGTTATTTTAGAAGTCATATTGGTGAAGTCGGAACAATTTATGAAAGTACTTTGTTGAATTTATTGAATAAACAAATAAATATTTCAAGTCGGCACAAATTTAAAAGTAAATAGCTTTTTTGTATCTTTTACCCTTTATATAACTGGTACTACACTTATTAAAAGATTACAATTAATACCTCTTAAAATATTAAGCTCTTGTTTCTTTTGTTTTATCTCATGCATTCTATCTCAAATCTTTAGATTCTGTTAATACAAAGAAATCGTAAAAACGTTTGTGTATATTTAGCAATCTTGTTAAGTTTTGTTGACAACAAATATAAAGTTACCATAAGTATAATTCTAAGAATACATGTTTTTCAAAATATACATTTGTTCATTTATATGTATGTTGTAATAAAAATGTGTTGTAATAAAATATGTAATAGGTTGGGTAAAAACCATGACCCATGACCTATACCTATGGAGTTTGATCCATAACCCATGACTCATTGCATGACATCATGCATGAAATCATGTTGGGTATTATTCATGATCCATGACTCAAAGTCTATGACCCAAGACCCATTGACTAGGTACAATGTATCTTGTTGGGTATCCATGATCCAAAGTCCATAACCCATGGTCCATAACCCATAACCCATAACCCGGTTTGGTATCCAAAATCCGGACTTGACTGACCCAGAGGCCGGATCCCTTGGGTGAGGGATCCGGTTGACCTGTACACAAAATGTCTATAAATAGTGAGACATTTCTCCATTGTTTCTCACCCTTCTTCTTACAACTCTCTCATATATTATCTTACTCTGCTAACTCAGACCACTTGATCATTCTTGTAGTTCTTCTCTCATTTGTTGTGATTCTCTTTTAGGTCCTTCATGAAAGGCGAGATCACGAACTCATACAAGTCATCCAAGCAAAGGGTCCTTGATTAATTTGTCAATTCACAAGATTTCAGTAGCATATCTTGTATTCCTTATTTCACATATTTGTTGTGTAAAGATTTGGTTCTACCTCGTGGAAGAACTCGGTATTTAGCTTTGTACCGGAAACAGTGTAAGCGGATTTGTGAGGCTTCTCCGCCGATTTGAAGGAGCTTGTTGACATAGTGCTTGAACTCTCGAGTGGGGTATTCGAGGAGCGGAGTAGGCAAGGAAGGTGTCCTTGTAGCCGAACCACTATAAATCACTTGTGTCGCAACTTTCTATCGCTTACTTTACTTGCATTCTTTATTTACTTTATTATTGTTTGGTACTATCTATTCATTCACAAGATTTCATATAAGCTTGAATCTAAACATTTAAAATCTAAATTTAAATCGGTAAAACTATTCAACATCCCTTCTAATTTTTTACAGATTCTTCTCAAATAGTACTAGTTACAATACTCGTATACGTACAAGATGTTTTATAAATTTTTTAATAATATACGTTTACCTATTAAATAACAAAGCTTATTATTTGTTTTTGGTTATAACTATGATTTATAATTTTGGTTTTTAACACCATAGTATCAAGTTATCAATGTCTATACGTCTTCATTTATTCAGAAGCTTCTATACGTTTATTTGCCTTGACACATTATATCAATGTTTATATGTGATTATTATTGAATTGTTGCTATATATATGTTTATTTTCCTCGACATATTCACCTTTCAAGCCTCGAGTTCCTTCGTTCCATCTTCAGCAAAAAAAAAATAAAGTTGCTTGTTTTTATTAAATCTATCAAAATACAGTCTTAATTTTTTTTAAATGAACTTGCAAATTACAAAGTGTTGGAAAATTTGGTTAATGGTGATTAGAATAATTAACTAGTCCATTATTTGGTTGATGAGTGTTTATGGCCATTAAATGGAATTAATGCTTACCATTACACCATTTGTTATTAGTTGGTATTATTTATACTAACTTTTTTGTTGTTTTAGATAAGGCTAAGAATACATACGAAAGGAAACACCACACTAAGATACCCACACAGAAACATGCACTATCGTTTTCATACGAGATACACTCTTGTCCGAAGAGAACTTCAGGCATAGGTCACATCTGGCAGTACAACGTACTGTTCCGATCATTGTACCCTAGGAAATAGACGGCGAATCTGTTTTAAGGGAAGCGTGTCAAACACGTGTCTCGGTCCCGTTCATGAATCGGTGATATCTACCTATTATTTCTGATTGTTATCCCTACAATCTTAAAACAAATTAGAGTCATTGTTTAATCAGAGGAATGATACAATACTTAATATAAATGAATGATACCAGAATAGGTTTTAAAATTATTTGATTTTAAAGTGCTATCACAAAGCCAATTTGATATCTTTAATTCTGAAAATTTGTTCAATGTGAAAAGATTACAAACGTGTTTACGCCCAGATTCTCTGTCAATCGTATTCTTGTTCAATTTTCTATATGTCTAGATTTTGTTCATGGGCATATTCTTTGCTTGAAATTGTTGCTGATTTATAAGTTGTCAAGAATGTACATGTGCAGCTTGTTGGTGTATAGTATTATCAGTTTTGTACTTAATCTTTAACATGGGTTGGAACTTTTAGTGTTGAATGACAAGGTTCGTTTGCTAGGAGGATGTTTGGTGAAATTCATGTTTGAAATTTTCTGTGGGGATTCCATAGAATTAGTTTGTTTCATGAAAACATTGAGCGTATAAGTACCTTTGTTGATTTCTTAAGAAACTGTTTGGTGCAGATTTTTGAGGTTGTTTCGTATAAGATAAATTGAGGTTAATTTATGAAGAGAATATAGGTTGTTTGGATTAACAATATTAAGCTGTTTTATGCATAAATTTATAAATAATTTTTGCAGAATTTTAGGCCATTTGGATAAGCTTTCTTGAATTCTTTTTGGGCAGAAATTTTATGCTAAAAAGTGATTTAAAAGGGTCGTTTGGCTGCTAACTTTCTTATGTAGTGAACTGATCTTCGAAGGGGTGTTTGGTACTATAATTTTTATGCAGAAATTTGGCATTTTAGTTACTGAATTTTATGTTGTTTGGTTCCTGAATTTTATGCAGAAAAGTACCTTTAAAAGGCTGTTTGATACTAAAACTTTTATGCAGAAAATGGGCATTTTGTTTGCTGAATTTTTATGCAGAATATTGGCATTTTGTTTGCTGAGTTTTTATGTAGAAAAGTGGCTATTGGTTGATGAATTTTGTGCAAAAAAGTACTTTTAAAAAGGCTGTTTGGTTCTAAAATTTTTATGCCAAAAATTGGCATTTTGGTGACCGAGTTTTTATGCAGAAAATTGGTTTCTTGGCTACTGAAATTATGTGTAATAAAGTGATGTTAAAGGGCGGTTTGGTTTCTGAATTTTTTTTTGTGCAGACAAATGTGGTTAAGCGGCTGTTTGGACACAAAAGTAGTTTTAAGGTTTGGTTGCACATAATCACTTTTCAGGACTTTTGCACATAAATAGTCTTGGTGCTGTACTATGACAATATACAGTCACTTGATTTTGTATCAATTATTGAGAGAGTTTGGATGTTGCATGTATTCGGCTGTGAATATTTTCGCAAATAATCAAACGAGATGCTATACTAAAAGAAATAAATACTTACGAGTTGTTGCAAATATTGTTGAAATTAATCTAAATTTTTCATTTCAGAAGAAATGCCAAAATTCTACAAATTCTTGTTATCAACACCGTGTCGATAAAGCTTGCATATGTGTAAAATAAAAGATGACAACAAATTACATTATCTTTTTGTAACTAATGTAATTGTAGTAATGATCATCAAAGTGAGCTATATACGTTCATTCATTTATAAGACGTATATTTATTGGATGTAATGATTACAAATTCATAATATGTGATTATATTCACATGATTACATGTAATCATATGTGACTATATTATCACAAGTGAGTATTGATGACGTGTGTGTGTGAGACTTACACAAATACCTATTTTGAGATACACTTAAAACTAACCACTTAAGGGTGGCCTAGTGGTAAAAGGGCTTGTGACTATCACTCTAAAATATGTGAGGTCTCAAGTTCAATTCTTGCTAGGTGCAAAAAACTTTAAGTGGCCACGCCAACCTCCTGAAAAGGGAGGGCTTTACCTGGTTTGAGTCTGTGTGGCGGTGGGTTCAAACCCTGTGGATTAGTTGGCCAAATGGTCGGAAATCACGGTTACCAAAAAAAAAAAAAATATATATATATATATATATATATATATATATATATATATATATATATATATATATATCTATACATTATATATAAGAGGAGGCATGCCACATAAAATGCCACTTGGCATCCCATAATGCCACGTCATATTTCCATGTCATCACAAGTTAATGCCACCTATGCATTTTTTTCATTAAAATTCGGATTAATTAAAATGTTCAAAAATATAGTCCATTACAAGATTCGAACTTGCGATGTAAACACAATCAATGAAGCAACATAACCATCGGAGCAATCCAACAATTGTGATAAAACTTGCAACACATAATTGATATAGCAGGAAAATCCCAACATCTAAAATCATTCTTTATCCCTCCTTCAAGCAAAAACCACACAAAACCCTATATCATTCATATACGACCTTTTTTTCTTCAAAACTATAATATCATTGAAACAGTTATCTCGAGATTTATGCAATTTACACGTTTGTGGAGGAGAAGATCAACCGGACTGGGCCAAAATAGGTGCTTCAGTGTAAGTTTGGTTTGATTTTTAGGTGTTTTCATTATGCTGTGAAGTTTGGTTTGATTTTTATGTGATTTACTTGATTGTGTGTTTTATGAGTTTATGTGATTAGGAATATTAAATCAATGGTGGTTGTGAGTTGCTAGCAGTGAATCTGAGTATTTTGCCGACTTTCTTATTCTTCATAATCGTAAAACAAAACCAGAGCTCACAAATTCAGAATATCAAAACAATTAAACCATAATTTCTTTTTCTTGCAGATTGATTTATGCCATAGATTTTTAGTGAAGCTCCTTTATTCTTTCACATCGTCCTCAGCTTCTGGCGAACTCTTCTGACCACAAGGTGACGTTTTGAGATTTTTTGGATCCATTGTCTGATATTCTCACTTCAAAGCGGTAAAGGTAAACACGTATCACGTGTTGATTTCTGACCTGGTCGTCTTGCCCCTGGAGGTTTTAGGGGATCGTGAGCCCGTCCTGCACTACGTCATTTACCTCCACGAGTTGTTCGACGAGTTGCAGGATGTCTACCACCTGTTGATGAGCGTAGTGTTAGGAGGCCCACTACGATAAGAGATAGATGGCATGTTGTCCCCTTGCCACCAAGGGGAAGGCCAGTTGCTCATTCACCGAGGTCCTATGATAAGAGCCTACCTGGTATGCTTTATCATTTACAGTTGCAACATAATAAGTTTTTGTTGGCGTCTAAATTGTCTCAATACTGTAATCTTTTGCATACAGTTCATTCACACACCAAAAGCAGCTTGAAACGTGACTATAGCTGACGTGAGGAGCTGCCACTCAGGATTTCCGTTTTGATTTTACAAGAGGGTAATGTCGTAAAGATTTGTATATTATATTCTACATATAGTTTGTCTAAAACTTATCATTATTAATAATAATATCTTATGTTACTGATGTTACACATAGTTATTATGCAAAATATGTGAACGAATACATTGAGGGTATGAGCCAACCATTTTAAAGAAAAAAACGGCCAAAGCTTATTTGATAATCTGCGTTCTGTTATGACAAATAGAGCTATGATTAATGATCCAAGTGAACCCACTTTCAGGAAACAGATTTGTTATACTAACAAAAAAAGGCCCAAATGGAATTGTTCTTGAAGCTTTTGTAGGTCTGATGAGCGCAAGCCTGTAAATGAGGTTGAAGAAGATCACAGGAAAGATGAAGCACTCCAGGGTTTTCAAGGTGATTCTGTTACTATATGAAGAGTGAAAGAAGAGAGCAAGGATGGTGCCTTAGATCATTGTCTTGGTGGAAGTCGAGTCAAATAGAACAGATGAAAGGGGCGTTGCCACCACAGACTCTATGAAACACGAGTAAGCAAGTATGAATTTTAAGGGTTCATCTGAGAATGATAATGGATCACTTACTTCTCAAGGTTCTTTTTTAAATCATTTTAAAGGAGTCTGGGTGAGCTTATTTCAAAAGGATTATAACTATTTTTTGAAGGAATTAGGCTAGAAGCTTTAATCTATTGTATTCGGGATTTTAGAATACATAAGCTTACCCAAACACCCTCTAATAAGCAACCTTTTATTTTTACTTCAGTAAGGGTGTTTGGATTCTATGCGATTCTTGCAACCTTTTATGTTGTATAGAGGAGCTTCTTGCACTTGGAGAACAGATTGGCAGTGTCCGTTTGTTCAGGCTTGTCAGATGACTTCATTCTTCAACATCTCAAAACAAGAGTATTTGCTACATCCAAATCTTCTGAATCTGAAGATGCGTCTTGCGTTGATCAAGAACTTAATTGCCTGATTTGTCAGGTATTTCAATATTCAACATAAAAATGAAGAGTCCACTTCGCATATTGTTAAATATAAGTTTACTTATTCATTTATCATTTTATCGTTGGTTCGTGATACTTTTTTTGGTACATTGGAGACATTGAAATATGCATTTGTGCTTTGTGTCAGTCATTGTCTAACCAAATAGTTCTTTTTAGTGGACTCAAAAATATTGATTATATTAAATGATGTTAAATCTGTATATATTGACAATTTGTTTGTCAAATTTACGGGTTACTAAATGACTAAAATGAGACGAATGACAAAGTGCATTAATATTGCAAATAATCCATTTTTTTACAAGCTTGGTTCAAATGTTTTGATAATTTATAGTGATTTTTGTTGTTGTACAGAGCAATTATGATGATGAAGAACAAATCGGGGTGCTAGATTGTGGGCATGAGATGCGTCAAAAAGGGGTTGACTGTGAAGAAGCCAAAAGCTAGCTGACAAAACTACAGCCCTCCAGAAGCTTGTCTCTCCTTATGGCAAGGTTAGGCTTTACACAAAGATTATCCATTCTATTCTATGGGTACTGATCCCATGAAATGATAATTAAAGTGGGATAATTATCGCGTTTTTTACAAAAAAAAAACTCTAAATCACATGGTACCATACATAGACAACAGCTATGCTTATACCATCCCCAAAACTTGATTAAATTTAGATGTTTTATTGAACAAAGATCTGGAATCTGTAATCAAAGCCAAAATACCAGGTATCATTGCCTTAATAAACAAAGGTATTGAAGAAATGGAAGCAGAGTTGGATCGACTTGGGAGGCCAATTGCAGTTGATGAAGGGGTGAGAAGCTTCTGTCTTTATATGTTATTTATTGCAGCTTTGACCCACTTACATTCGTGAATGGGTCAATTTGGGTTTTGTTTTGTCATCTCTTTCGGGTTAGGTTAATAAGTTTAGCTCAAATGGGAACAGGTTGATGAGTCAAACGGGTTGGTAATTTCCTAATGTCGATTTTAGATGCACATAAGTCACTTAAGTGTTTTTTTTAAAAAATTCAGATAATGATTGTTGTAATATTGTGTTTTTATTTTTTATTTATTTTTAAAAAAAATTTATTATTATTATTATTTTTATCATAGTTAACGCATTAGTCATATATTAGTAAATTAGACAGAAGCCTTTGCTGGTCAGACCAAACTGGGTTGTTCTATCTGTACTAAATATGACTCATTTCAACCCTGACCTGTTTTGAGCCGTTACCTGACCCGCTCATCTTGACAGTTGACACCTCTAGATACTTCACGTTGCATCCTTACTGCCTTCATTTAACCAAAATGCTGAATTTCAGGCTAAATTGTACACCATCTTGGAACTCTGTCGTGCAATTGACAAGATATTCAAAGATCATCTAGATGGAGGGTGAGCAATTCTGTTTCCAGATGGGATGTTTATCACTTTTGTTGTGGTACTATACTGACAAAAGATGTTTGTGGTGTCAGGCGGGGTGGAGGTGACCGAATTTATGGAGTCTTTGACAACCAGCTTCCTGATGCTTTGAGAAAACTGCCGTTCGTGATCAAAAGGCAGTGAACAAGAAACATGCATGCCTTAACAGAATTCAAGGAACCGAAGTTGTAATAGAACGGGTAGGTTTACTACCATCATACTGGCACATTTTGTAAATAGTTCACTTTTCGTAAATAGTTAATGCATAAATTTGATTTTAGCCAATTGTTGCGTAGTTCAATTTAGTTACTATAAGATGAATACAATTATCAAAACAAAACAAATTGGGAAGCTATCAGCATATAGTATATACTTGGACGACTTTCAAACCATTTGTCCCGTTAAGGATAAATTGTGACGCACTTTACCTGTCGAACGTTAACTTAAAAAATCTTATCTTGAGCCATAGGGATAGATTATAACCCAAATCAAGCATTAAATAAGTAAATTGTCACCTCTACGTCTGATGTTGAGTCAAATGGGGGCCTACAACATACGCTATTGCCGTTTTACCATAAGATAATATAGAATGTAAAGAAAGAAGAAGGCATGGCTTTTGCACGTGTTGTGGCTGCTAGATTTGAAGTTGACCATGTGTCAAATTTGTTATCATTTCCTGAATGCTTTGGTGCATCACGGCTGATGTAAGCAGCTTCTTTGCATAACTCTTTTGGATTGATGATTATGTGTATATGTCTATTACCATTTGCATGCAAACTTGACTATTTCTGATACAACAGGAGTGCATGCTTGAGGTTCATGGATTTGTGGAAGCATAAACACAAGTCTGGGCAATGGGTTGAAATAGAAGAAGAAGATTCAATTTCTACCAAATAAGATTATTCTGCCATGAATGCATCAGGAATTATGATTTCAAGTATAACAGACATGATGAACCCAGGGTTGGTGCCAATTCAGAATCTAAAGAGACAAAAGGCACTGATTCATATGCAGGTATGGACTTGTGCAATATATTATTTAGGTGGATCTTCATAGCTATCCACTTAGAAAAATGTGATGAATGTGCAGGATGGCTAATTTGAAGTAGTGTACTCAATTTATTGGTTGTTAGGGCAAGTTTGTTTTACATGCATAATAGCTTATTTTAACTTAGAAAGAAAAGGTTTTTTTTAATCATTTTAAAGGACTCTGGGTGAGCTTATTTCAAAAGGATTATAACTATTTTTTTGAAGGAATTAGGCTAGAAGCTTTAATCTATTGTATTCGGGATTTTAGAATACATAAGCTTACCCCAAACACCCTCTAATAAGCAACCTTTTATTTTTACTTAAGTAAGGGTGTTTAGATTTTATGCGATTCTTGCAACCTTTTATGTTGTATAGAGGAGCTTCTTGCACTTGGAGAACAGATTGGCAGTGTCCGTTTGTTCAGGCTTGTCAGATGACTTCATTCTTCAACATCTCAAAACAAGAGTATTTGCTACATCCAAATCTTCTGAATCTGAAGATACGTCTTGCGTTGATCAAGAACTTAATTGCCTGATTTGTCAGGTATTTCAATATTCAACATAAAAATGAAGAGTCCACTTCACATATTGTTAAATATAAGTTTACTTATTCATTTATCATTTTATCGTTGGTTCGTGATACTTTTTTTTGTACATTGGAGACATTGAAATATGCATTTGTGCTTTGTGTGAGTCATTGTCTAACCAAATAGTTCTTATTAGTGGACTCAAAAATATTGATTGTTTTAAATGATGTTATATTTGTATATATTGACAATTTTGTTGTCAAATTTACGGGTTACTAAATGACTAAAATGAGACGAATGACAAAGTACATTAATATTGCGAATAATCCATTTTTTTACAAGCTTGGTTCAAATGGTTTGCTAATTTATGGTGATTTCTTGTTGTACTGAGCAATTATGATGATGAGGAACAAATCGGGGTGCTAGATTGTGGGCATGAGATGCGTCAAAAAGGGGTTGACTGTGAAGAAGCCAAAAGCTAGCTAACAAAATTACAGCCCTCCAGAAGCTTGTCTCTCCTTATGGCAAGGTTAGGCTTTACACAAAGAGATCCATTCTATTCTATGGGTACTGATCCCATGAAATGATAATTAAAGTGGGATAATTATTGCGTTTTTTACAAGAAAAACTCTAAATCACATGGCACCATACATAGACAACAACTATGCATATACCATCCCCAAAACTTGATTACATTCAGATGTTTTATTGAACAGCATCTGGAATCTGTAATCAAAGCCAAAATACCAGGTATCATTGCCTTAATAAATAAAGGTATTGAAGAAATGGAAGCAGAGTTGGATCGTCTTGGGAGGCCAATTGCAGTTGATGAAGTGGTGAGAAGCTTATGTCTTTATATGTTATTTATTGCAGTTTTGACCCACTTACATTTGTGAATGGGTCAATTTGGGTTTTGTTTTGTCATCTCTTTCATGTTAGGTTAATAAGTTTAGCTCAAATGGGAACAGGTTGATGAGTCAAACGGGTTGGTAATTTCCTAATGTCGATTTTAGATGCACATAAGTCACTTAACTGTTTTTGTTAAAAAAATTCAGATAATGATTGTTGTAATATTGTGTTTTTAATTTTTATTTATTTTTTTAAAATTTTTATTATTATTTAATTTTTTAATCATGGTTAACGCATTAGTCATATATTAGTAAATTAGACGAAGCGTTTCTTTGGTCGACCAAACTGGGTTGTTCTATCCGTACTAAATATGACTCATTTCAACCCTGACCTGTTTTGAGCCGTTACCTGACCCGCTCATCTTGACAGTTGACACCTCTAGATACTTCACGTTCCATCTTTACTGCCTTCATTTAACCAAAATGCTGAATTTCAGGCTAAATTGTACACCATTTTGGAACTCTGTCGTGCAATTGACAAGATATTCAAAGAGCATCTAGATGGAGGGTGAGCAATTCTGTTTCCAGATGGGATGTTTATCAATTTTGTTGTGGTACTATAGTGACAAAAGATGGTTGGGATAGCCAATTGGTTACCAGGGAGTGATAAGGAACTGATAAGTATTAGAGGGTAAAGATAAGTCTCTAATTTCTCAAAATGAACTCATAATCTTTAAATCAAGCTAGAGGGCCGTATATCAGGGAACTATGACTATCATGTGGTTCAAATCAGGGTAGTAACAAGAAATCAGCTGATATTATTGCTAACAGAGGGTGTTATAAAGATCGAATGATGGTAGTCTTTTGGCTGAGCTTATGTGGATAAGCGATCATTAATAAGGATTTTGGGACTAATCCTTAGCACGACTGAAAGAGAATGTGTCTCTCAAAAATGAAAGATCTCTAAACCTGGAAACCACTACCACCAACCCCATATCCAGAATCGAACCCCTAAAATGTTTACCTGAACCAAGTTGAACCTAGGCCTAAACCTTGTAACCATCACCTGATGATACCTAATAATCGTGCTCGACATTAGTTACTTAAATGCGTATTCAAAACTACTATTGATGTGGTGTTTCTTAATAGTGTGTTTAACGCATTTAAGTTACTACACAACCTGAACATCCTAAACATAACTCAAGTCACCGATGCTTGAATTTTGAGAATCCTCAATCACAATCCGACACCAAGCCATTCAACAATGCCATATCAGATGATGTGGGCATAAGCTGGTTTTGAGAATCGAATCCCTGAACCATGAGTGAAATGGTGTTCTTATCTTACCAAGGAGTGAGTTGGAAGTCCGAGGTCATCACAGCTTGCAGCTTAACCGAATGGGGTGAGCCCGAAAGAGTGTCCTTGATTCACTTAGGTACAAGTGCAATGGCTTAGATGGTTGCATAATAGAGACCAAGATTGTGGTATGAATCAGGGGTGTGCTAGGAATTCGTTATCTTTGATCAAAGTGTGAGCATGTAGAAGATATAGGACGGCTGATGTTTGTGACTCAGTTGTAATGCACTTATAATTGATAATCGCTACATACCGAATACATTTCAGTGCGTTACATTTATATTGTAATGCACTATTTTCACTTCGGATCGATTTTTCTATCACGATAATCGTTACATACCTCAATATCATTTGACCGTAGGTTGTGTCTGTTAGTATTTTAGAATTCACATATTCTTATGTTGTTAAAATGAATTTTGGTGTCTTTACCTATTTGACATACGTTGCTTCCATAATCTGATAGGTGTAAACATGCGCACAGGGGGTGTATATAGTGAGCTAGATTCACACAATGGTGGTCCAAGTATAGCAGCTGCATGTGTGCTACTTATATATTATAATTGTAACAAAAATCTTTACATTTTGTAGCTATTCCATACATATTTTGCTACGTCCTTAAAAATAATTTTTTGTGAAAGACCGGGTTGTGAACATTTATATGAGCAATTTCACATCTTAATCGAGTCTGGTTCAAGGCTGTGGCAAGCACAAGGGATATAATCAATGAGCTTCTCAAACCACCAGCAGTATGTTACTTATAGATTACTGTCTTCTTATTTTTTTTGTTGCAACCTGCATTTCCATCTTCTGAAATTTTGAAAATTCGGTATGACATATATTTGCACCAAATTCATATTTGGTTAGTTGGTGAACTGGAATTGTGGATGTGGTATTTTTTAAGAGGGTCTTATTTTTATGATATGTATATGTATGTATCCTTTTGATTGTTGAATATCTAGACGTGATGGATGATGCGTCTGCTTCACTTACGATTCTTGTCACATGATCAGTTTAATCAATTTGTTATTTATGAAAAATAGAGACATGAGGGTCAACCGATTTACTTGATTTGGGCTGTGTTATATATCCAACAGCTCAAATGGGTCATACAAAACCTTAATGGATTGGCAATTGCTGTTAGAGGTGTCATTTAAACCCATTTACATATAAACAGGTCGTGTTCTATCTAAAATGGGTCATATTAAGAAATACAGCTAACAGGGGAACAAGTCAAATGGGTTGAAAGTTACGTAAAGTGATTCTTTAATTTATTTGATCACCTAAATTATTATTTGCAAATATTCATATTATTGTTGTAATGTAAGCATAATCTGCAGTTAAATATGTGTACGTCTTTTAAAAAGAACAAAGAATGTGGCCAACCCAACCGTAACCATTCTAAAAAAGTTCATATGATTATGTGTTTCTATTTGATATCCCATTCGTGTTTTTTATAATCAGGTGGAAGTGGTCAATCCAGAGGCATACACATACGATGACGAAGTGCTAAAGAAAGTGGAGGCCATGGGGAAACCAGGACTAACTGAAATTTGTGCCAAAGAGGACAGTTTCATCTTCACTGTTGAATCCACGGGAGCAGTGAAAGCCCAAGAGGTGGAATGCTACCCCAACTAGGTACACCATAACCAAAAAGAGACTATAATAACATAATCATACCTAATCCTATTATAAGCATTCTCAAAGTGGCAGCTTCCAGCCCACTTTCAAACCCAACAAGACCCCATCACTACCCTTGATGCAACCCACAAAATTGGGATCATGTAGTGGCACCCTCAATTCGTAAGAACCCGATAAAATTACCTTTTTAGAGAAGAATTCGTGTAATTGTGCAACAATATATATAGAGAATTGGGCTGGTACAGCAAGCACAGATCGCATTAGATTTATTTTTCCAGGCAAAAGAAAACCGTTGGGTGTAGTTTCAAACATCATTGCGTAGTGATCATCTTTCGTGGCAGCATCACAGTCATAATCAAAGTCTTTACCATAATAAGCCATCACCCTTCCAGCAACTTTTGTTTCCTTATAAGGTGCAAAAAATTCTACTTCGAATGTTGCGTCTACTGGATACTTTAATGCAGCATAATACAACTCTAGATAGCCATCTTCACCTTTTAGTTTAAGAGAAGCGAAACCACCACGAGGTTTTTTGGCAAAATATTCTGAGAAGTTTATATCTTGATTGTCATCAGACAACTCAAGGAGTTATTTGTGTTATATTACAGTGGCTATGTGCAAAGTTATAAGTATAAAGGTTACTGGTACCGTTAACGGAAACTTATAGTGGTTTTGATTTCAAGATTATTGGTCATCACAACCAGGCAGAGTCTATATTCCAAGGAGAGGAGCCTAGAGAGGTAGTTGAGACGATACTTGCATGAATACCACACTTCAAGAGTTCACTCATCTGCAGTCAACAAAGCCTTAACTCCATTCGGTTCTAAAGAAAAGAAAGAAAAGGTTTGTATTTTGAGTTTTTACCTCTTTTGCAGAAAATATGTTTTAAACTTTTTATGAAATGCTGATGTGCTTTCTGATATGACAAAAATCACATTAAAAGAGTTCTAAGAAATATTGGTTTGGGAAGCAAAACAGTGGTGTTAAAGATTTAATGCATGCAAACATTGGCGCGCGTTCAGTCTCAGGTGCGACCAAGGCTAATTCATGTGTCTAAGGAAAACAACGTTCTTTAACAGCAACTCCTTATGAAGCATCCAGTTCGACAACCTTAGATCCTCTGTAAGTGTTATAAAATATACGCACAAATATCATGGTTTTATTCATTTTTGTACGTGTTTCGGGATTACATCGGTTGAGCACACACTAGATGAACACTTAGTATTGGAATATAGGGATTATTTTTAATGTGCTATGTATAAAACTTAAATCGGCAGAAATATTAACTGTGAATTTGCAATACGAAAGTAAGAAGATGTGGGATTTGTATAGTAGTTGCATGTAACAATACATGAATTAATTATAAATAGGTTGGTCCTTGGAGTAGATATGGATTTTTATGAATGACAGCCATGGTTGATGAGTGGTTGCTTTAAGAATACTACACTTTTGATTTAATACTCTGTACATTGGAGACATTGAAATATGCATTTGTGCTTTGTGTCAGTCATTGTCTAACCAAATAGTTCTTTTTAGTGGACTCAAAAATATTGATTATATTAAATGATGTTAAATCTGTATATATTGACAATTTTTTTGTCAAATTTACGGGTTACTAAATGACTAAAATGAGACGAATGACAAAGTACATTAATATTGCAAATAATCCATTTTTTTTACAAGCTTGGTTCAAATGGTTTGATAATTTATGGTGATTTGTGTTGTTATACAGACCAATTATGATGATGAGGAACAAATCGGGGTGCTATATTGTGGGCATGAGATGTGTCAAAAAGGGGTTGATTGTGAAGAAGCCAAAAGCTAGCTGACAAAATTACAGCCCTCGAGAAGCTTGTCTCTCCTTATGGCAAGCAGGCAAGGTTAGGCTTTACACAAAGATTATCCATTCTATTCTATGGGTACTGATCCCATGAAATGATAATTAAAGTGGGATAATTATCGCGTTTTTTACAAGAAAAACTCTAAATAACATGGTACCATACATAGACAACAGCTATGCTTATACCATCCCCAAAACTTGATTAAATTTAGATGTTTTATTGAACATCATCTGGAATCTGTAATCAAAGCCAAAATACCAGGTATCATTGCCTTAATAAACAAAGGTATTGAAGAAATGGAAGCAGAGTTGGATCGTCTTGGGAGGCCAATTGCAGTTGATGAAGGGGTGAGAAGCTTCTGTCTTTATATGTTATTTATTGCAGTTTTGACCCACTTACATTCGTAAATAGGTCAATTTGGGTTTTGTTTTGTCATCTCTTTCGGGTTAGGTTAATAAGTTTAGCTCAAATGGGAACAGGTTGATGAGTCAAACGGGTTGGTAATTTCCTAATGTCGATTTTAGATGCACATAAGTCACTTAAGTGTTTTTGTTAAAAAATTCAGATAATGATTGTTGTAATATTGTGTTTTTATTTTTTATTTATTTTTAAAAAAAATTTATTATTATTTTTTTATCATAGTTAACGCATTAGTCATATATTAGTAAATCAGAAGCGTTTCTTTGGTCGACCAAACTGGGTTGTTCTATCCGTACTAAATATGACTCATTTCAACCCGCCTGTTTTGAGCCGTTACCTGACCCACTCATCTTGACAGTTGACACCTTCAGATACTTCACGTTACATCCTTACTGCCTTCATTTAACCAAAATGCTGAATTTCAGGCTAAATTGTACACCATTTTGGAACTCTGTCATGCAATTGACAAGATATTCAAAGAGCATCTAGATGGAGGGTGAGCAATTCTGTTTCCAGATGGGATGTTTATCACTTTTGTTGTGGTACTATACTGACAAAAGATGTTTGTGGTGTCAGGCGGGCTGGAGGTGACCGAATTTATGGAGTCTTTGACAACCAGCTTCCTGCTGCTTTGAGAAAACTGCCGTTTGATAGGCATCTTTCCCTGCCAAATGTGAAGAAAATTGTTTCAGAGTCAGATGGATATCAGCCTCATATGCATCAACTTAGTGACTTGATCAAATGAAGAACCACTTAATGAAGTAGCACGAAAAACATTAATACTATTGAGCAAAATTTGATTTGAGTGACCAAAGACGATTTTATAAGTTATCAATTCTAATATCCTTTTTTAGACTTCTACTTAGCTCCTCTGCCATGTTTGTGTATGACTCAAAAGTGAATGTTCTACTATGTAGTTAATAAGTACGGAAGTCAGATCACCAACTTCTCCGTTAGAACTTACAAGTGTGTCACACTAAGGAAATAAATAGAGATAGATCAAATAAAGAAAACATGGTGGTAGGATAACATCATGAGCTTCTTTTCTATAACAGCTAAGTCAAAATTATTGAAATTAGTTACAAAGAAGAAGAGAGTACCAATCCATTAGAGATTTAACATAATGCATATGGGTCGCTTTAGTTAAACATCAGGGATATAGTTAACGCATAATGCTGCACAGAAAAGAAATATTAGAATAATGGGCTTACCCTTCTAATTGCAGCCAACAAAACCTTCCTCTAACCCTCACAAGAATTCTTGTCACCGTCACTTGGTCATAATCTGCACACACCTCGGATTAACCGGCACTTGATTACAACAAACAACAAAAGCTAATTTTCTGCTCCATCCCTCAAACTGAAGATTCAGTACACATAAAAAATAAAAGATTAGAAAAACATAGAAAATTTTACATAAACCTGTAAACATATAAAATAAGAAAAGTACCAGATATCAAAATCATGAACACCAAAATTATCTGGACTTTGAAGATTGGATACATAAAACATGAAACCTGCAAAACATTAAGGTTTAACATGGGAGGTAGAACAAATATGGCATTAGGGTTTAGCGTGGGAGGTATAAGGTCAAGTACGTGTGATGTTGTTATACCTACTGATTTTCTAAATTAGAATAATAACGTTGTGTCAATGAACGTACGGAAGAAAGTGTATGCTATGTGTGAAACTTTCAAAATTTTGTTTATGCTTAACGATTATTTCATGTGTACATCAGGATCAATTTCATCACCAATTAATGTTAGAAGCAGAAAGGAGAGACCTTAGGAATATGATTGAGAACAAATCACGAATCATTCTCGTGCACTCGACTTTAGGAGACAAGTATGTTGATTGTTGTCATTCCACTTTCTTACTTAGAAGACTATACTTCGTCCTATAATCATGCCACCCATGAGTGGTTAGTTAGACTTTAACTTCTTGATCATATTAGTGGTTTAGTTTATCACTGATTTCAAATGGAGTTGCCTAATTACAGAACGAAGTACAGTCTTCTATGTAATATACGGGCATTTCTGATTTGGCATGTTTGATATAATTTCCATTCAAGAGTATATTTTTGAAGCGACTAAAAATATGTAAATTTGTATTAGGTTTATTTGGGTGATTCTAATTTATATTCTAATTGGGAACTTTTTGTTGATTCATGTATGATCATGAAAAAGTAGTTTTATTAAGATCTGCACACGAGCAAAATGATCCCATAATAAAATTGAAAACCTTAAATTAACATCAATTATAGTTGTAAATTGTTTAATTTAACTTTTAGTATATATTTGTTCTAATAAATCCTAAAAATAAAAACCACAAGTCATACCCGTCCATCTGACGGGTTTTGACACTAGTATATATATATATATATATATATATATATATATATATATATATAGGTTTATAGTTATTATGAAAAGATGTTTAAAATGAAAAGGATAGGAAGGCCCCACAGCCCGCCACCTGTCTAATTAGTCCGCCCCTAATTTTAATACCTGCAAGGGTATTTTCGTCATTTAATCCTGTTGGAATCACTCCTAACAGTATTTCAAGTATTTATATTTCATATGTAATAGGTAGCTTTATTATGGCCTTTATGTTTGTTTAAGGTCAAGCTTATGTAGAAGGCCCATAAGCTTGACCCAAGCCCAATAAGGATAGGAAGGGAACTAGGAGTGTTGCCCTAGCTTCCCTCCTATAAATACCCCTTGTAAACCTTCATTTGAAGGTTGATTGTTCAAGTTATTTCTCTCATCACATCTACGCCTAACCGTTCCATTACTATCGTGTGTGTGTGTGTGATTTACTTGTTCAATCGCCTCATCTCCTTTCTTATAAGCTTGTGTTGTAAAACTAGTGACCTAACAGTGGTATCAATCGCCAAATAGTTGGGTGTACTCGTTTGTTTTTGAAGTTTTGATTTTGTGTCTTACGCGTAAAGATAACGCAATCGTTGGTTATCTTAAAACTTCGTTTTTACACTTTTTAATTCAAGATTCTTGTACTTTCAATGTTTTGAGGTGTTAAAATACTTGTTTTTGGCAAAAAGTTTCCAACTTTACGCGTGGATTTACGTTTTTAAGCTTGTTTTGTTAGAGGGTGTGGTTCTCACGCGTAACCCGTTTAGCAGTTTTGGTACATCAAAATTCACACTTTTGTGTTCTTTTGGTACTATTGAAGCTATTCCATAACAAAAATATGGTTTAGAAACACATTTGGGCAAAATCAAAGTTACGAGTAATCCTACGCGTATCAAAACCCTAAAATTACGCGTAAGATTTTCCTTGGTTTGATCTTCATTTTCTTGGTTTATTCCGTGTTTTCTTACTTGGATAAGTCTGAAAATACGTCGACATTGGATATCTTTTGCCTTTGTGAAGTGTAAAAGATCATTTGGGCAAAAAAAACCCTAAAATTACGCATAAGCATAAGCTTACGCGTAGAAATCCTACACATAAGATTCACTTTACGCGTAAACTTAGGTCTACGCATAAGGTAATCCTACGCCTAACTTTCTACGCCTAACTTTTTTCTACGCATAACTTTAGTGTTTTATCCTACTTACGCGTAGCTAAAACCTCTGCGTAACTCCTATTGTTACGCGTAACTTTTGGTGTTTTTACGCATAAGTGCTACTTGGTTCTTGTCTTTTCTACGCCTAAGGACACTTCATCAACAAAGGTTCATTCGACTACAAAGATCCATTTTACCACACAAGTTTTTCAACATGTCACAACCACCATACTCTAACTATTTCCCTTACACTTATCCTCAACGACAACAACAACTAAGTCCACAACATCAACAATGGAATCAACAACAAGCAATTTATCAACAACAATTTAATCAACAACATACTCCACAACTTGCTGCAAATCCACAACCTCAAATGGTTCAACCACCACCAAGTCCTCAAGTTCAACCGTACACAAATGAATTCAATCAACATCCATCAAGGAACACTATGAAGGAACCCACTTGGTTTGCAAAGATGTGTGAAGCTTTAAGCAACCAACAATCAATTCATGAGGTTGGATCACTTGATAGACCTCCAATGCTCACTCCAGGAAACTACGATCAATGGGTGATAAGGTTCTTTAGGTTTTGTGATCTGAAGAAGCCACATGGAAAGTTCTTAAAGAAGGTTATCTTAGAAGGTCCATTTGAGATGCCTACTATCATTGTACCCGGAGATCCAAATGCCATTCCACCAAGAGATGAACACACCAACATTGCTACTTGTTGCTTGATTTAAATCCCACAGAACTTCTACACTATGAAGCTGATGAACTTGCAATGGAATACATCCTCTTAGGATTACCAAACCCAATTCTTCGTAGTGTTGATGCTCAAAAGACAGCACAAAAGATGTGGGATCATATTCGTCTTCTTATGGAAGGATCTGTACTCAATCGGGAGGATTTGGAATCCAAAATTTACTTGGCTTATGAACACTTCATGATTGAACCTGGAGAGACACTAGAGCCTTATCATCATAGATTTTTCAGACATCATCAATGATTTGGATAAACACAACATCATCATGCCAAGAATTGCAGTGAATACTAAGTTCCTGAGTAGTCTTGGTTCTGAATGGGAGAAGTATGTCATTTTTCTCCGTCAAGCGAAGAACATGCATCATTCTACCTACGGATTGTTGTACGATTACTTGAAACCTCATGAAAAGGAAGTTGATCCGGAAAGGATTCTCCGTGCTCAAATTGCTCCACCAACACATCCGGAAAATCAACAACAACTTGCCTTATATGCTCAAAACCGTTATTCTCCTCACCCAGCAACTCAACCAAATGCTTCAAACACACCTTCACAACAACAACCTCAACAAAATCAATTGGTTCCATACAACAACATTGCTCAAGCATATGTCGATTGAAGCGTGAGGAATCCGATCCGTTCGAAGCATTGCAACAAGGATTTGCTATGATTGCTAATGCCTTTAGCCGTTATACCAACAAATCCAACAATCGTATTCGTTCCTCATCTAACACACGGACTCAAGTTGTTGTGAACAATGGACGTGTTGAAGTTCAGAATCGTGATTATGGTCGTCGGATGGGCGGTGGTCAAGGGTTTAATGCTGTGGGTAGGAATAACAACAGAGCTCAAGTGGTGGAACAGGAAATGCTCAGCATGGGTTGAATGGTCTTCGATGCTACAACTGCAATGAGAAGGGACACTGGCTAATGCATGCCCAAAGCCAAGGACTAAGGCAGTGCTTATTTCAAAGAGGCTCTTCTTTTGGCTCTTAAGGATGAAGCTAGTGGAACTCTCACAGGGACAAAGAACGAGCTTTATGGCAAATGCTGACTCGGATGATGATATGGAGGACTTGCAGGCCAATGCAGTTGTTATGTTGATGGCTAATATGCAGGCGTTACACATAAGTGACACAGGCCCAAGTGTATGACACGATGGCTTGTCTCAGGTACCCGAACAAACCATATTTATCTCCGATCTCATATCTCCGCCAACATCTGCATCCGGCAAGGCTCAGAATGTTCAAAATGAGTCATCCACATCTCATTCCGACGATTTTCAACTAGACCCGTAGTTATATTTGACGATCAAGATGACCAACCGGTTTCCCTTGATAATCAAATTGACTCCGTGGTCATACTTGAGGATCTAAATAATGATCATGTTGTGACTCACGTTGAACAAGATGAACCTTTGCCCCATCCAGATCTTGTTCTGTTACTTCAAGACCAACAATCCCAAATTGCTGAATGTGTTGCATTAAATCAGGACTTGAAAAGTAAAAATGCATTGTTAACAAAGGATTTTGAATGTTTACAAAAGCAACTCAACTTTTTCAAAACTCAAGAAAAACGTGAAAACGGTTTTGAAGGAGCCTTTGCCAAATCTTATCAAAACGAAAAATATTTAGAACGACAGATGCGTGATCTAGCCGCTTCGAAGAATGCTTTGTTGTCTGAAATAGAACAGCTGAAACATGAACATAAAAAGCAAATTAACGCTCTCACCTTGGAAAATCAAAAAGCTAAGGCGGAGTTGTTAACTTGTCAAAAACAGTTCTCTGCATACAAAAAGCATTCAACGAAACGAATAGATGATCATCTTGAAGAAATCATCGGCTTGCAAAACAAACTTAAAGAGTTTAAAACCGTTGTTTACAAACATGGCGAGTCGGTCACAACCATTGAAAAGTTTACTTTAAAACCAAATCCAAATGGATATGGACCGAATCTTGCCGATTACAAACCTAAGCTTTCAACCAAAACATTCAAACCAAATCCTGAAGTTTCCAGTGCAGAATATAAAATTGATAATTCTGTTATGAATGTTGTTGAATATCATCGTCAAGAGGAATTAGATGCAGAAGACGAGAGTCGATCAAAATTAAAAACTGTTGTTTACAACAAACCTTTTAATTATTCAAAACCGGTCACTTTCGTCACACCAACGGATTCTTCTAACACATCAAGGGTTATCATCAAACACTGAGTCTTCTATTGTTAATCCCAAAACAGACTTTGCACAAACTTATGGTCCTTTACCTTCCATTAGTGAAGTAAACTCACAACCCGAAAATCGAAAAATTCTTCGATATTTTGACATTTTCATGGCTGACCTCAAAATTTTACAACATGAGATAGAATATCGATCTGAAATCAAAGTTGAACATTTTCAATCGCCTCTGGGGCGAGAACAAAGAGACATTTTTCAGAAAAATCTTTTACCTAATGTTAAAAACTTGAAAAGTTGTGCAATTGCCCGGGAAAAGGATTTTCATAAGGAACTTGGGGTCATGAAAAACGTTTTCGAGAAAACAGAAACATCTATTTCAAACACTAAACGTAAAAAGAAAATGTTAAGAAAAGATGTTGATCGACTCTTGGAAGATGTTATCTGTGCGGATGTTCAAAATGTTGTGTTATTGAATTCTTTGTCATATGCATTTGATAATATCTCTGCTGATACTGTTTCTTCTGTGGTAAATGTTGAGAACACCGATAATGTGCTTCAGATCGAGTCCTTAAAAGTTGAAAACAAACGATTGTCAAACGAACTTTCAAATGCAATACGTCGTCTTAATTGGTGTCAAAAAGATATTCACGATCAACAAATTGTTTTTCAAAACAAAATCAACCAGTTGCGTGCAAAACCTTCTGATTCTAAAATTGAGCAACTGGATGATCAAAACGTGTCTTTCAAGTGTCAAATCTCAAAATATGAACAAGAACTTGTAAAAGTTAAAAAGGAATATGGTGTCATATTTGATTTACTCTAAAAGACTCGTGATGAAGCATCAAATGAACTTGATCATTATCTTGCACACACTAAAGAAGTTATGCATTTTGTTGGAAATGTTCGGTCTGAAAATCAAGATCTGATTCACACTATCATCAAGTTAAGAGAAATGTTAGGAAAGTATGAACAACTTCCGCCAACAATCATTAAGAGATTAGCCCCCGTAACACTTAGTACTCATGCACCTAGAATCTCTACTGCCAAATCACAAGTAGCTAACGTGCTTCCTTCTACTGAAACAGAATAGTTGAGCCTTTTCCAAACGTCCGCACTTCACCGCCTAAGAGCACTCAATCGAAGAATAGGAAGTTGCGACCTAAGAAAAGATCAATCAAGAATGCTAAAGTAGAAGAACACCCTAGGACTCTGAATAAGACACACGTTGCCTCCACTATAGATATTGCGTCTAGCAAATGTAATAGAAATAGTGATGTAACGAATGCTAAACCGTTAAGTACTTTTGATATTCAGTCCGATGCACCTTGTGTTATTTGTGGTAAAAGTATGAATTCTGATTGCCATGATAAATGTGTTGCTAAAGCTATAATCTCTCGTTTAAGGAATCCTAAGAACCAGAATACCTCTAGGCCAACTAATCTTTCTAAGTCTGTGCTTGGTAGACCGCCATCTTTAGATTCTAAGAAACGCATTGCTGTCCCTGTAGCTCCGGTTTCACCTCCTAGGAATGTAGTACCACCTAGTGAATTCACTAAGACTAAAGCAAAGAGTAGTTATAGATGGCAG
The DNA here is from genome assembly GCA_910596185.1 of Chrysanthemum makinoi. NCBI lineage: Eukaryota > Viridiplantae > Streptophyta > Magnoliopsida > Asterales > Asteraceae > Chrysanthemum > Chrysanthemum makinoi. The sequence goes on from OU343224.1 coordinate 178,152,422, forward strand.
AAATGGATATATAACACACTAGGATTTAAGTGGATACCTAAAGCTATTGATGTGTGTATATCTACTAAATCTGCTATGGAACCCTCTAACATTTCGGTTCCACATCTACTTCTATTCCATCTGTGTCGTCTGTGTGTAATGCAGGTGATACATATCATTCTCTGGATTGTTGATAGCGGATGTTCCCGACACATGACAAGCAATCTCAAACTGTTATCAAACTTTATTGCAAAGTTCATTGGCACTGTCAGGTTCGGGAATGATCACTTCGCAGCTATCATGGGCTACGGAGACTATGTCAATGGGAACATCGAAATTAGCAGGGTTTACTATGTGGAAGGCCTCGGTCACAATCTGTTTTCAGTAGGTCAATTTTGTGATGGAGATTTGGAGGTTGCTTTCAGGGAGAAAACTTGTTTCATTCGTGATCTACAAGGAAATGACCTTATGTCCGGCTCGCGTAATTCTAGTCTCTACACTATCTCTATGCAAGACATGGTTGCTTCCTCTCCCATTTGCTTACTTTCTAAGGCAACATCAACAAAATCCTGGCTATGGCACCGTCGTCTCTCACATCTAAACTTTCAAACCATCACCAACCTTGCTCGACACAAACTAGTTGAAGGACTCCCACGATTCCGGTATTCAAAAGATCACCTTTGCTCAGCTTGTGAACAAGGGAAAAGCACTCGTGCTCATTTTCCTTCAAAGGTGGAACACAGCTCTCAGCATGTGCTTCATCTTCTTCACATGGATTTGTGTGGCCCGATGCGCGTGCAAACGATCAATGGCAAACGCTACATCTTAGTAATTGTTGATGACTACTCTCGATGGACTTGGGTCTACTTTCTTCGTAGCAAAGACCAAGCTCCACAAATGATCATCACCTATCTCACAAAAATACAGTGTCACTCCGCAAACACCGTCAGAATCATCGAATGCGACAAAGGAACTGAATTTGTTAACAAAACCCTTCGTGAATTCTATGAGAAAGTGGGAATTCAGCATCAAACATCTATTGCACGTACACCCGAACAAAACGGAGTTGTTGAAAGACGAAACCGAACGTTAGTGGAAGCTGCAAGAACAATGTTAATAAATGCTAAACTTCAAGATTACTTATGGGCGAAGTGTATCTACTGCATGCTATACTCAAAACCGTTCTATGATCACCAAACGCCACAACAAAACACCTTTCGAGCTTGTCCATAACCGAAAACCGAATCTAAAACACTTTCATGTATTTGGATCTCTTTGCTATCCGAATAATGATCGTGATGATTTTGGAAAGCTCAAAGCCAAAGCCGACATTGGAGTCTTTATCGGATACTGTGATAATTCCAAAGGTTTCCGAATCTGGAATCGTCGTACAAAACAGGTGATGGAAACGATTCATGCTTATTTCGATGAACTTACCAAATGGCGAGTATAACAGCTTAGAACCCGGTCACAACCGCTTAAACTTCCCTCAAACCCCATCATCTGCTGAAGAAAGCCCTCAGCTTACTCGTCACCAAATGGAAAGGTTATTTGCTCTGTTCAGGTGACGATATTGATGAACGTGCTCCGGTGTATCCATTTGTTTCCGGTGCACAACCGATAATATTCCTATACCGATACACCTGCTACAACAACTACTTGTTGAAGAAGCACCTACACCAGTTGACTCCAACACAACAGTTGAACACACCGCTTCCAACAATGATGAACCAACTGATGATATTCTGAATGAAGTACCCCCACCTGCAGATTTTGATCCAAATGCGTTCTTCAACCCGTTTGCTAATGAGACTGCTGCACCGGATGTCGCGGAATCTTCAACAAACCATTTGAATCCTCAGAATCGCACAATGTATACCAACATCAACCCTCCACACATAGATGGACGAAAGACCATCCTCTGGAAAACATTATTGGCAACCCGAATCAACCAGTCGTTACGAGACAACGTCTTCACACAGATGGTGAACATTGCATTTATGCACTCACTGTCTGCCAATCTGAACCTAAAAACATCAAAGACGCAATGACAAAAGACAACTGGATTGAATCCATGCAAGAAGAACTCAACCAATTCAAACGTCTTGAAGTATGGGAACTATTTGAAAGACCAACAGAGTCTACGTCATTGGTCTAAAATGGATTTGGAAAAACAAATTGGATGTTGAAGGGAACGTCATCCGAAACAAGTCACGTCTGGTGGCTAAGGGTTATCGTCCGGAAGAGGGATTAGACTTTGAAGAATCTTTTGCTCCGGTTGCTCGTCTTGAGGCTGTTCGGATATTTCTAGCGTTCGCAGCTCATATGAATATAACGGTCTATCAGATGGATGTCAAAACTGCGTTTCTCAATGGACAACTTAAAGAAACGGTTTATGTCAACCAACCAGATGGATTCGTTGATCCTGAGTTTCTGAATCATGTCTACAAACCTGAACAAAGCTTCTGTATGGTCTCAAACAAGCTCCTCGGGCATGGTACGATAAGCTATCATCTTTCCTCATTGTCAATAATTTCACCAAAGGTTCGGTTGACCCAACTCTTTTTATACAATATCACGGGGAACATATCTTAATTGTTCAAATTTACGTGGATGACATCATTTTTGGGTCTACACATAAAAAGTTTTCAATCGCTTTTGCAAAACTAATGAAGAAAAATTTTGAAATGTCCATGATGGGTGAACTTACATTCTTTCTCGGACTGCAAGTTCATCAATCACCCCGTGGTATTTTCTTGAGTCAGTCCAAATATGCCCTTGAATTGTTAAACAAATTTGGAATGAAAAACTGTGACACCTATGCCACACCAATGGCTCATACCAAGAAGTTAGACGCTGATTTACATGGGAAATTGGTGGACCCTACAAAATACCGTAGTATTATTGGGTCTCTCATGTATCTAACAGCTAGCAGACCTGATATTGTCTTTGCCGTTTATCTATGCTCCCGTTATCAGTCGCGACCAACTGAAACCCACCTCTCTGAGGCTAAAAGAATCCTCCGATACATAAAGGGAACCATTAACTTGGGGATCTGGTATCCGAAGGATTCTGGTTTTGAACTAATCGCTTTTTCAGACGCTGACCACGCAGGATGCTTAGACTCACGAAAAAGCACTTCAGGAGCTTTACAATTTCTTGGTGATAAACTGGTGTCATGGCAATCGAAGAAGCAGGATTGTACATCGCTGTCATCAACCGAAGCAGAATATGTAGCCATGTCCGCATGTTGTGCTCAAGTCATATGGATGAGAACACAACTCAAAGACTATGGTTACGTATTTGACAGAATCCCGATGTATTGCGACAATCGGAGTGCCATTGCAATCTCGTGCAACTCAGTTCAGCACTCGAAATCAAAGCACATCGATCTTCGATATCATTTCATCAAGGATCACGTGGAACAGGGTACTGTTGAATTATATTTTGTGGGTACTGAATACCAATTGGCAGATCTTCTCACCAAAGCCTTGCCTCCCGCTAGGTTTAATGAGTTGGTCCACCGGATTGGTATGAGGTGTTTGACTCAAGAGGAATTGGATGACCTCCTAAAACAGTCTTAAAAACCTGTCAAACACCAAAACATCTTTTGTAAATAATTTTTCAAAAACAAAATACAAAAATATAAAACCTGATAAAAACAACAAAAATATTCTTCTATCTATTTTCTTTCAACATTGCAAGTACATTTCTTCCGTCAACACTTTAATCTTTCAAAATTCAGTATTTTTCCGATCAAGTGTTGAGGGGGAGAAAATAATCTCTTAACTGTTTCAAAACATCTGTGTACTTGCATGTTATCATATCTCGGTTGATTCTTTTATAAATGGTGGTACATTTCCTGGTTCAAAGACACTCCTCGGACTTTAATTAATAACCTTTCATTATTTTCTCAAAGTCGAGGGGGAGTGTTGTCATGTTTCTTTCCAAAAATCTTCGTTTGGGTAACCAAAATGGAAGTTAAAAGGCTTTGGTTGAAAAAGGAAAAGGTGGAGGGACCAAAACTGTCTAAACCTTAAAGTTATTTTAATAAAAACTCTCCACCTAACTCTTATCACTTCACATTTATACACCAAACCTAAAACATCCTACGCCTATAATTCACTCAAGAAATCCGTGTTTTGATCATCATTTTGTAAGTGATTAATGTGATTCTAACATGTTTTTAAACATTGGTTTTGAATTTTAAATGAATCCAACGGTCAAATCTATGGACTGATTTTGTGTTCTTATGTATAGAACACACATGATCATGATTGTTTTGTGTTTGTGGTTAAAATGAATGTCAAAACGTTTTAAAACATCAATGATACCGTTTTATCATCAAAAACCCAGAAACACGAATTGAATGATTTTGAAAATTAGGGTTTATGAGTCGAATTGGGTATTTTCGAATGTGAAGTGTTTTGGTCAAAAAGATTGTTGTTTTATGCTCTTGTGATGATGAATTGATGATTTCCAAGTCTATAACCACCCGAAACTCAATTGGTCATCAATTTGGAATTAGGGTTTAAAGTTCATAAACTTTGGGTATTTTTGATTCACAACAAATTAAGTGTTAAAACTTGGTCATACATCTCACAACATCTTTGAACTACGAAAAAAGTTTGGTGCATAATCTATGGCTAGAATCCATACGCGTAGATTTAGGGTTTAGACTACGCGTATGTGCAGTTCTATAACTGTTAAACTGTCCAAATAGTGTTGTGATCTGTGATAAAATGATGTTTTGTGTTAACTTTGATGATTTGATAAACTTATTTCAGGCTTGCAACATGAAAATTCAGAATCAAGGTCATTTGCACTCTACGCATAAGGATTACCCTACGCGTAGTCATGTTGCGCGTAAGAATAATCTTCGCGTAGCGCTACGCATAAGGTTCTACAATGGACTACGCGTATCCTGTGAAGGATATGCGTAAACAGTGACCTCTACGCATAAGGTCAACTCTTACGAGTAGCCTTACGCGTAAGGTTAATATATGCCTACGCATAAGCTCTACGCATAAGGTCTCTTTTTCCTACGCGTAACATTTCTTACGCGTAAGTTAAGACCCTACGCGTAAGTTTACGCCTACGCATATATCATTCCTGTCTACGCATAACTTTACCAATCCTACGCATAAGCCGTGATCATACCTTCGTTATGAATTGTTACGTGTACAAACTTGTAAATAAACTAATCATATCATCACGAATCCTAAAATGTCACTAATAAACTGAAATCGTTTGATATGTTGTGAACAATAAGTGATAAAATAAACTTTAAAACTTAAAGTTAACTAACTCACGAAACATTTCACGACGTCATTGGACTATTGAATATACAAGTGACTTAGGACTCGTAACAATCATTGACACTGTACATTCAATAACTAGACAATAAGACCTTCTGTTGACTAACATTATGTCTTTCGATATGTTGGTTCTTTTGGCTAATGTTATTTCAGATCACGACATGGCTGAACAAATGAATATGGATGCACCTCAAGTTCTCTCCATTGCTGATATCTATCCTCATGGCTATCCAATGAAGATAGGAAAGAATAATCTCCGTGTTGACTTTGACAACCTCACTTGATCTGAATCTTCGTGTTTAATTGCTATTGACATTCTGAGGACTCATCCGTATCCGAACATGCTTTCACACTCTGCAACTGTTCCTGAGATCTACATCCAACAGTTCTGGCACACTATGGAAAGGGTCAAAGGACATACTGCCGTGACGGTGACTCTGAATCACAAACAAGTCACCATTACACCTGCAGACTTAAGGGTTGTTCTCCTAATTCCTGATGTCGATCCAACCAAACTATATGCCACACCTGCTGAAGAGCTCACTCTCCAATTCTTAATCAATATCGGTTATGACGAGGCTACAGGAATAATCACCAAGCATTCTCACGTAGAGCTTAAGAGTATTCCTCAACCCTGGAGAACTCTCTACATGATCATCACCAAGTCTGTTTCCGGTCGTGACAGCGGCTATGAGCACCCTAAGCTCATGGAACTGCAAATATTCTGGGCATTGGTCAATAAGAAACACATCGCTATCGAAGCTCTGATTTGGGATGACATGATGTCATTTCTCAACAAACTTGGCTCAAAGATTCCCTACATCAGATATACTAAATTGTTGATCCAGAGAGCACTTGGACTTCACCCTGATATTCCCAAGAGGCTCAATGACCCCGACAATCACGACATGTTGACGGAACCCATTCTATCTGTTAGAATCAAGGAAACGTCTACAAAGAAACAAGGTGCTGTGCTACCAGATTTCCTTCTACTGAAGATGTCAGAAAGCTCGAAACGTACAAAAGGTATCTGGAAGCAGTCAGACAAGGCAAAGTTGGTCATCTCGACGAAAAATCTTCTGGAACACCTGTAAGGAGAACCAAAAGAGGAAGTGCAGGAAGTACGGCAAGTACTGTGAGTCAAAGGAAGTTCCCCAAGAGGACCCCTCCTTCAAAGAGGATTGTTCCATCTAAGGAAGCTGCTCCCATCCCAATTCCCAAACCCGAACCGCAAAGAAAGATTGTGGACGAAAGCTCGATGGTACTGCACAGATGAAGAGATTACCTTCTCTGAATCTGCAACCGTATTCCCTCCTCCAGCAGCTAAATCTACAAGTCCAATAGCCGAACATGGAAAAGGAAAGACTCTTGTACTTGAGTCTCATGATGAAAGCTCTGAAGAAGAAGAAGAGCAACTGGATCAATCCTACAGGAAGAAGTTTAAATTAGTTAGACAAATTCAAAAAGCTGAAGAATTTGCAAAAGATCAAATGGGTGGCCCCGGAGGATCAAGTGGTGCTGTCCACTCTTCACCAGGTCCTGATGCGGTTAATCAACCCGATAAAGGATCTGGTGCCACCACTCTTGTGCAACAACAAACGCTTGTGAAGGAGTCTACTGATCTTAACATTGAGGAACCAGAAAAGAATAAGACTGAGAAAGAGAAAACTGATGAAGAAGCTAAGTTACAGACGGAAGAAAAGCTAAAATGGACATGATGACGAAGAAGATTATGATGACTTTCTTCTCCACAGTCCAACTCGTTCCAAGGAGGATACTTCTGCACCTCCAAAGGACCCCGAATCTCCTCATGTCCCTCCTCATCAGATTCTTCATCTCACTCATCACCACCACCATCAAAAGATCAACAAAATCATCATCCAAATCTGTGAAGAAACCACCTCGATCTTGGATTTCTCAAGCTCATAAACGGATTCACAAAGCTGTCAAACAAGTCAGAAAGAAAAACGTGCTCTACAAAAGCTAAATTTCTTTGCTGATCACATACAGCATATGTATGACGAGCATGACAAGATGGAGAAAGAAAGGGAATTTGTTCAGAAGTTCATGAAGAGTCATCGTAAAGAGGAACTGAACGAAATGATCGAAGGTTACACTAACAAGTACCTTCAGGATATCGTTCCTAAAGTCTAAAAGGAACTGGAAAAGACAGCAAGAGATCATACTCACAAGTTTCTTCTCGACACTGTCCCCGGTGTGACTAGAGAAATATTTTCAGACAACTCACCCCTAACATCGTAGCATTGGTTAAAAATACAATGGCCAAAGAAGCTGATCTCTGAATCTGAGTTAATCGCTAAACTTGTGATACAAATGTCAAAGCGATCTGGAACGTTTACTTCGGATGAAGCTAAATTTTTCGAAAATCTACTTGATTTTCAACTCAGATCATCATGCAAGGAGTCAGCCGATCAACCCAAACGACCAAGAGATGACGATGATAAGGATAAGGATTCTGCACCTAAACGTCTCCTCTATGCCACCTCCTCCACCACGAACTTCTTCTCAACAAAAGTCTCCTCCACCTCGGTCTTCTACTGATAAACCTCGGGACGATTCCGAGTTACCACCCCTGACTCATAAAACAGGTGATTACTTTGAGTATACGGGTGGTGACGATGAAGAGGTCCTTGACCCCCGACAACAACCCACCTCACCCAAACAAGTGCAGAAACCAGTATCATCATCAAGGCCTTCCCAAAAGAAGAAGAAGACGACTCAGCCTGGAGTTGTCTCATGGCTAGATGACGATAAAACCGAAGAGTTTGAATGGTTCTCCACACTTGTCAATCAAACTCCCTACCCTGATGAAGGTCAAGAATTGGTAGACGGTTCTACATTGGAGCACGCAAAACTTTTGCAAGAAAAGTTCCATGTGAAGAAAATGACGAAATCTGAATTGAAGCGAATCAAGAATGATGCATTCCAACTACTTAAAGACAGCTCTAAAGCGTCGAGGTCGAATATCATCTTGAGAACATCGCTCGAGCTATGTCTAACGACATGGATTGGCTCAATCCGGAAGCAAACATTGACTTCACACAAAGGGACAACCCTCCATACTACACCGATTGGACCAAACCCCTACCGACCATTGGCCAAACAGACGAACCACGGATTCCCTTCCGATACTTCTTTAACAGAGAACTGGATTTTCTCTTACACGGTAGCGATGGTTCGCGAAAATACGCTACATCATTGACTCTTCCATTCCCAGCGGCTATTTACTCAAACTGCATAGCTATCGAGGAACGTGCAAATCACTTGTTTTCTGACAACGTGCAAGCATACGACCAAGATGCATTGTATGGGATTCATCATTGGCCTGAACGCCGAAGAATCTACTACAGAAGCTGCCTGGTTCAGAAGTCTCAACATGCAGTGTATAGTTCTAAGGACATCGTGGCCATCAAACACATTGATCTCAAGTCTAAGTGGGACTATTCATTCTTAAAGAATATCATAGTCAAACGACAAGATGAACAGGACTATGGATTCTCCGAGGGTGACTTTGAGAACTTGTCCCTCAACGACATCGAAGACATGTACCTTGCCAAGTACAGGGTCGTATGAGACAATTCTCGACTGAAGTTCAACGTGAATTTATCAAGTCAGTTCTCATCTTCATTAGACGCATTGTGATCAAAGAACGTGTTGAAGATATCCAGATAGCTGTTGAATCTTATCCAGACGCGTGTCAACCTCACTCCTCCAACGCTTACTCTTCCCGATCTCAATCAGCTACCTCAATATACGCTCATCAGCAAACCTTTTGGAGTTGTTTACCGCAGTGAACTTCAAAGAAACTGCTTAATGGCGTGTAGTGATCTTCAGAAATTCGGGGATCATACTTTGAAGCTGGTTAGGGACGGATTAGCGTATAGGTTGAAGGATATACGCCTGAAAGTGGGTCTCGTAAGGCTGGAATTCTCGGAAAGGAGGGATGTGAGAAGGATCATCACCATGATTGATGAACGGTTGTTCAGAAGGGATCAGTTCAGACGATTGGAGAGCTATGTTGGTGGTCGAACCAGGAGAAACATCACCGGCTTTCAACGCCCTGTGCGCACTCCTGGGAACATCACTGCACTTTCCGGTACCCCTTGAATTGTTTCCTTCATAATTTTGGATGTATGATTTAATATGTCTATGGCTTGTGCACACATAACAGTGTACAACCCGTAATTGTCAAGAAAGGACCCTGTGGTACGCTTCAGTGCCACAATCCTTATAAAAGGAGCGAAAGCTTCTTACTTTTGAGTAAAACCTATCAAACCTTTCATTTTTCAAGGTTTTGCTCAAAAGAACAAGTACTTCCCCTTATGTTTTCATAACCTCAACCGTTTGTATTACTTGTTGAGGGGGAGTATTTGAATTAAAACTTTGTTCACAAATTGTTCACCGTGGTCATTCTTCCCGCAACACTCGAAATGGTCATATTTATTCTCAAACGTTTCAAAAATAACACTTTAATATGCCATTTTTGAGGGGGAGAAAATTGTGTGATAAGAAATATGTTGTACAAAATGCAAATGAATCTGTGTACCTCAGACTTAACCAACGAGTTGACGGTACTAAACGTTAGTAACTCGAAAAGACTTGTCCTGGACGGGTAATAATTTCAAGCTAGTTCGCTAGTGATGTAAACGTGTCTCGCAAAGGACTTGTCTGAGTAGAATGTACCATTCGAGAAACTTTTGATAGACATGAACTCTGACGGGTTTGACAACCTTCCAAGGTTTGTCTACACCTTCAAGGTAGTTATTAGAGCTAGTTGTCACCTAAAAGCTGACAATGTAACTCTTTAACTATGCAACGTAACCGTGTCTCGCGGGGGATTGTCTATCTTCAGTGGATCAATTCAAAAAGTGCGCGCTCTTTCCTCACTGTGCATTTAACCATTAAAACTATTAAGCACATGTGGAGGGGGAGTATTTATGCAAAACATCATCTCTCACAATGGTTCAAACATGTTTTTTCATTAACAAACCCTTTGAGAGATATTTTTCATACAGTGGTTTTAATGGCAAACATAGGTTAGTCATGGAGTTATAAGGTGACTAAGGTTAGGAATAACCGTCCTATGATCCGCCAGAGCCGGAGGGATCTACCCAAGGACACTACCATTAGTTAGTGTTAGAAGTCCTTAGGTATGATTGAAAAAAAAAGGAGAAAATGAGAATCGGAGAAAGAAGGAGTTGAAGAATTAAAAAGAAATGCAAAGAAAAGGGTGAAAAGAAATAGCCCTCCAGATTATTCAACTTAGGGCAGACACCGGGTTCAATTCATATGCTACTGGTTGTCACTTAGTGACGCCGGTATTGAAGATTAAAAGTCGTCATGGACCCAGTGACGCATGCACTAAACCTTCTTAACCACTCAAGTTTCTCTCAGAAGCTTGTTTCATTCTCACAGGGAACCCTACGTAAACTATCGGCTTTTTCCTAGAGATTGCTGGTATTGAAGAAGGAGACCCTCTCCCTAGTCTCCGCTCCAGAAAACCAAAACGCACTATTGAGTCTAGAGCCACGAGATTCATCAAAAGATCTCTTAGGAACACTTGACATTTAATCACTTGATGATCAACTAATAAGATCATCAGTGGTTCATATCGAGTCCTTCACAGATCTTAGCAATCTGTCGAGAACATTTATGAGAGGTTCACATCTGTGATCCTCAGTGATTGAATGGAAACTCCTGCCAGGGTCAACATCAAACAGCCTTGTCAGCAGGTCACGGTAACCCCGTGGATTACGCGGAGTGTGTCTCAAACGGTCTACAGTCGTGAGGTGATGCTTCGGTGTACCTCAGCGACTCATCTGAACTGTAGATGTACTTAAGTACATCGCGTTATCTCACTTGTGAGACTCCAGTTCAGGAACGGCCTTTGTAAGAATTAGAGTTGTGTCCTCACACTATGCTGTTGACACTCTCGAAGTTCAAACTTGTAAGTGCCGGAAACCGCTTATTACTAACCGTTTGAAATGTTTTCTTCTTATGGAAGCTCCGGAGCGGGATGATCGTGCTGATTCTTCTCATGCTCACGCCAACATCATCACTGATGAAAGTTCTATCTCAAAAGCAACACAACCGTCAGAATGATTCTTCGTCAAACCAAAGAATCTACAAAGTTAAAGACTTAAAGAACTTCATCAGTATTGAATTCCAACGTCAAAGAGCGTGTGAGCATGTTGAAGAATGACGTGGAGACACTGGCGCAACGAAGCAGACCTGAGGCAGACCGATGCAGACAACAACATACTATCACTCTCACCACAAAGAACAATGATCAAAGAACAAAGTTAAAGATGACGTCAAAGCATAACTGTTCAAAGATAACTATCTCTACACTGGGGAGATTGTTCGAATCAAGGCAATTCTTCTCACAAGAAAGAAGAATGTCAGAAGACGTCACTGCTACTATTACATCAACGCCTTCACCGTTTACATTCATATATACTTGAGGGGGAGATTGTTGGAATCACTCCTAAACAGTATTTCAAGTATTTATATTTCATATGTAATAGGTAGCTTTATTATGGCCTTTATGTTTGTTTAAGGTCAAGCTTATGTAGAAGGCCCATAAGCTTAGGCCCTAGCCCAATAAGGATAGGAAGGGAACTAGGAGTGTTGCCCTAGCTTCCTCCTATAAATACCTCTTGTAAACCTTCATTTGAAGGTTGGTTGTTCAAGTTTTTCTCTCTTTCACTCACCTACGCATAACCGGTCATATTATCTTGTGTGTGTGTGTGATTTACTTGTTCAATCGCCTTCATCTCCTTTCTTATAACTTGTGTTGTAAAACTAGTGACCTAACAAAAACCAATCCCAAATTTAGTTATCCAAAACATTTAATCCAAAAGTGTAATTTAGGCCCACACATGTTCATTAAGTAGGGCCAAACGGGTTTATCTAGGGAGTCAGAAATGATCCTTGACCAGGCCTTCTTGCCAAGGCTTCCACGATCAGTTTCCAAAACATCTCTCAAATACCTGAGAAATTATGCTAAAGGTCAATACGCTGGTGAGTTCATAGGTTTAAGTTCAACAAAATCATAGTGGACCTGTAAGAGTTGATTTGCTATGCAAGACCTAAGATAGATAAATACCGTTTGCACACCGATCCTACCCGGATCACCAACCATAATCATATCCCGCATCCAGGGATTACTCGGGCCCCACGACTCTAGTCCAGCACTGTCGTGGCAACCTCTAGAACAGTTGCCAACCCCGGACTAGGTCGATGTAGAAGTCTATTCTTAGCTAGGCACGGTTAAACCTAGACTAAGGCAACAACTACCGCACATCTATCTAAACAGTCAAGCATATAAGCAAATCCAAATAGTTTTAACGGTCCAAAAACAGTAGCATGATTCTCACCCCAATATAGTTAAAAACGTAGATAAAAGTGGGGCTATGAAACTCACCTCAAGCAATCAACGCACAAATAAACACTAGCAGAAGATAACGGAAATCACGGTACAACAACTATCGACTCGGCACAACCTATTAATGTAGACCAAACTTAATATATATATTCCTCGAAATCAATGTTATCTACCCCAACGTATTCCATTTCGTTATTTCCAAAAATGTCTCGTTTCACCATTTAATCCTAGTGTTTGGTATTCCTCGTGTGGGTGTATCGACTCAATATGATGCTATGAATGCACTCAAACAACCAATATATAACCCAATGCAACACAATGAGACCTCTAAACGATAAGCTCCATAGTCCAATAAGTTTCGGAATAAATAGTAGACCTTATCGAATTCGTCAACTCGATAAACTCATTTATTTACTCGTGTCGCTTATTATCCCATAAATCAATCGTATCCTAAAGAGTCATAAGGATAATTCACCCATTAATAAAGTTACCCAACGTACCTAGCGGGATCTTATTAGATTCGTCAACCTAATAAGTCCGCTACCCACGTGGATCAACACTATTAATGCTAGGTTATCCGTAACCCATGCACACAACGTAAGTAAATGAATACTTGAAAAAAACTAGTCTTAAATGCCCATAATTGGCATATATCGATAAACGTGTACTCGAAACATTATTTGTTTATTTATTAGAAAACACTTCCATTTTTAGTCGTTAGTTTCCGTTTAAAATAGTAAATAACAAGATAATTCTTGTTATCGTTATTTTTGGTACAAAAACCCATTTATTATTTATATTTCATAGTCTATTAGCATTTTCATGTATATATATATTTCGTCAAATTCCAATATTAATCTCATATCGTTATTCGTTTCGAGTCCACAAGCACGAGTCATAACTTCTCGGCTTTTAATCAATCAATAGTCCAAACTATACTAAAGTCCATGTTACGGCTTTGTCGGAGTCAACTATTGACTATAAAGTCAAAGTAACACCGACGTAGCTCAAAGTTGACAATATATATATCAAGTGCAAATTAAAAGTCATAATAGCGCAATTCAATCCCAAATCAACTCAAAACAATCTCGCCAACCAATCAATCAACCAAATATACCCGAAACCAATGTTATGACCCTAATGGTTATGACACGGTCACGGTTAATACCACGTGAACCAAACAAGCCCTAGAAGCTTTTCGGCTCCCCGCGTCTAATCCAAACATCAACAATATCAACCAACAAGCTACTAAAATGACCCGACCCGGACCCAAGGTCCATGTGGGTCTCGTACGACATCCAAGCCATGACCATCGTGGTCATGGTGGCTCGTACACCACTCCAAGTCCATCCAAACACAACCAAATCACTTCCACAACATCCAAATCCAATCATTCAAGCTCCAATCATTAACCAAACACAAAACCCATCATCTATTCTAACCAAAAATATGAAACTAGACCTAAAATGCATAAACCCATCAAATTGATACACCACACACTTACCAAACACTAATTACTTGTTTATTTTGACACTAATTAGACTTAATTTCATGTTCCACCCAAAAGCCCCAAATTTGGACATAGGGTCGAAACCCTAATAGCCCATACGTGGCTTTTATAAGCTCAAACAAGCTCTAATCTGGTTCCATTTACCTTATTCAAGCACCAATTGCAAAACCCACTTGAAACCCTAAAAATCCGAATCTTAATCTTGAGATTTGATGGTGTTAATGAAGGTTTTAGTATGAGTATTATATATGGATGGAAAGAGGATGAAAAGATCTTTGATATGGTGGTGGAGGTGTAGCAACACTCGCCGGAAAATGGTCGGAAGGTGGCGGC